>CM042148.1:85657337-85754940 GCA_023376005.1 Doryteuthis pealeii
CCCAGATCCAGAATAATAGAACACCCAGCCCAGAATGGATAAATAGATCCAGCTATGCAGATAAGATAACAGCTACTCGGAACTGTAGAAGATACTATACAAGATAAGTTACTCCCCATCCCACACTGTCGCACCACTACTAGAATATCTTCATGCATCATGGAGTCAACACCCAACCTACGTTCTCCCACTACCTTTCAGTTTTAGCTACCCTATCAACTTAGGTTTTCCACGTGTCCTGGAATCTTTGCTAGCTGTGACTGATGACCTTCCCCTTCTTTATACACAACCAGCACTTTTCATATTCAACTAGTCACCCACCATCTCCACACAAATTTCACCACATGTCCTGATGAAGGTTGCATAAACCAAAACATTATCATGTTGACATCACCATTAAGCATAAACTCATCTTTTGGAATACTTTTTTTTTTCTTTTCTTTTTTTTTTTTCTTACATAGTGTCGGATTTAATTCCTATTTTACTCCCTATACAAGATAGGTATACATCTGTCTATGACCATGGGTATACTCTACTACTATATACTACAACATACAGTTATACTATATGAGATACGTCAATTTAAAGAATTGTTATGTAACATGATGGTGAGGCTCCAGTTCTTGAGAGTAAGATACTACTTCAATGCTATTACTTCCAGGTTCACTATGACCTAGAGTGGTAGAACCTGTTAGTGTCCTGTCTATGGGTCAATTAGATCTGTTTAAAAATTATTTGTATTTGATACCAATATACTTAATATATAACTGCGTGTAAATTATTTGTATTAAGAATAGTTACTTGAAGCTATAATTGTTTACTAAAGATATTATTAGTTACTTGAAACCATAAAACTGTGTGCAAATTATTTGTATTAGATTGGAATATTTGATATCGTACAACTGTGCAAAAAATTCTTTAAAGACAACTACACAAAAATATAAATGTACAATGAATGCAATTCCCTAACCTCTAGGCATAAAATAAACCTTAGATGGGTTGACATGCCATTAAAATCAATCATCATATAATGGATTCTTGAAGAAGGTTTAGAGGGCGTAACAACTGATACTTGACTATGCTAACAACCAAGATGAGGACACTAGTACAAGTTCAGTCGGATATAATAATAGTAATCTCTCATCTGAGAAACTCAAACAATACATTGGGTAATCTGAACATTAGCTACATAAATGAGTAACCTCCCTTGTTTCTTTCACTTTGAGGAAGCTGTCTGTTTTGGTCGGCCATTTTCATTTCACCGTAATCAATAGAACTGCATGTTTTAACACAAAAATATCATAAAATGTGTTCTTAATAACAATTAAGTTCATTTCAAATAATGCACAAGCACAATTAAGAACACATTTGATGATATTTTTGTGTTAAAACATTCAGTTGTATTGATTCAAACAAATTTGTATTTTCAGTGTAGATCTACGGTGAAATGAAAATGTCAGACCAAAACAGATGGCTTCCTCAAAGTTAAAGAAACAAGGGGAGGATACTCATTTATGTGGCTAATGTCCCAATTACCAAACATTGTGTGGATGTGTTTTTTTTTTGTCTATATCCATAAATATCATATTGCAGAAAACTTTTATTAAAATTTCATGATTATCATAATAAAAATATTAATGAATAACCTCCTCATCTTTGATAAAATTCAATTTCTGAATGACCTCATTTGATGTGTATGAAATATTATCTAATTCAATTGGGGATATTAAGAAATAAATTTCAGTCTTCAATAAAAAAAGTAAAGTTGGCAGAGTGGCCTATTGTTGGTATCAGCTGGACATCAAGGGAGTCTATTCTCTTTTTGCTCGTGCTAGACCATGGAGATTGTTTGTGCCGAGGTGGAGCGCCACACCTGTCAGCTCCCTACTTTACCGCTCAGATCAGATTGCCCAAGCTGTGCTATCTGTATGCCGAGTTGGCGGGGACAGGTATCGAACCTGAAACCTTGTGGTTCCTAGGTGGATGCTCTACTGACTGAGCTAAACTAGTCAAGGGTAAATAATGGTTTATGTAGCATTACAAGCTCATTTGGTAAAATCGGTGGACATTGACAAATTTTCAACTTAATCGGTTCAAATTGCAATTTCTTGCGTATTTCTGGTCCAATCTTAAAAATATTTATATTGTTGGAAAGAAAATAAAATAATCATTCTAAGTATGCAATTTTTATGTGTTTTTATCCATCAAATTATATTTTACAGTGAGTTAAAATGCTATTTTGCTTCAAACAGCCGAAAACATAAAATATGACTTTTTTAAATTTAAAAAAAAAAAAAAATTTTTGCTATTTTGTTTTTCAAGAGTGAAGTGGTTACTCTTTATCAATATTCTTGAAATTTTACACTTAGTTAGAAGACACCTGGAAGTACAAACAGGGCTTTTTTTTTTTCTTTTCTGACCTTTGAAAGTGAAACCACACCTAGTTGACGGAGATTTCTTCAAAAAATATAAGATGAGCCAAAAAAACAAAAAACAAACAAACTTATCCCTAATAGAAGACAGTCTCAGAATTATTTTCATATATAATGTGTGAAATGTAAACGTTGCTACATCGTCAGGGTTTGGTTTTGAAACTTTGAATTTGGAAAAAAAAAAAAAAAACTTAAATTTACTTGTCTTCCGAATGTAAACACAATCTCTCAACATGTATTGTAATTCGGAGCATATCAGTTTGAATAGTAATCTATCGCTTATTTCTGGTCCAATTTTAAAGATATTTATATGGTTGGATAGAAAATAAAATAATCATTCTAGATATGTAACTTTTATGTGTTTTTATCAATTGAATTATTTTTTACAGCGAGTTAAATTGGTAGTTTGTCTTCGAACAGACGAAAATGCGTTATATGAATTTTCGTTATATAGAATTTAAAATTCTACATGGGCACCAGCATTCGCCTCCAGTCTCTCAGTAATCACATAACTGATCTTCCAAGGAAATCTTGTGGAATGGCAGAAATGAATTCTAGTATTTGTTCTTCAAGTTCTTCCAAAGTCAATGGTATCGTAGAGTAGACTTACTTCTTCAACCAACCCCAAAGAAAAAAGTTGCAGAGTGTTAAATCAGGGCTTCTGGTTGACCACTCATGCATACCAAGTCTACCCATCTATCTCTCAGTAAAATGGTGACTCAACCATTAATGAACAACAATAGCAAAATGTGGAGGAGAAAAGAAAAACAACAGATTTAATTGCCATGTATTAAGGAACATACATAAAAAAAACCCAGAAAAATGTGACTGCATATAAACAATTTTTTTTTTTTTTTTTTTTTTTTTAAAATCTGTCAACTTTTGTCTATCATATTTTCGCTTCCAAAGGTCAGAAAAGAAATAAACAAGTTTTTGATTGTGTTTTAAGGTGTATTCTAAGTGTAGAATTTGAAGAATATTGATGAATATTATCCACTTTGATTTTATGAAAGGGATTACCGTGTGAAATTTAGTCTTCGAAAAAAGCTTCGAAAAAAATAAAATACAATAATAAAAATACATAAAAATTACATATTTAGATTTTTTTTTTCCAACCATATGAATATTTTAAAAGTTTGGACCTGTGAGAATACCTGATCTGCACCCGCTGCACCTTCATTGTAATGTCTAGACCCCCATTGTTGTGATATTCTGTGCTGGCCAATTCGAAGGGCACGAGTCAGAGACAGGTTCACAAGGATTAAAAACAAAAAAACAAAACACAAAGTCTGATAACAGGACGCTGATAGAAGAGGAAGTTGTGACACTTGTGTAGTTTGTGGTGGGGTAATGTACACTTGGGTCTAAGTCGATTACTGGCTTCACTGATGTGGGTCCCTGGCTATGTTCTATCTCTACTACTACTGAGATGATACTAACACCCCAACTGCCGGGCTCAACTGACTAAGAGCTGGAGCATGGTTGAATATATGTAAAATTCCACCTCAACACATACCCGAGCCCGACCACCCAGATGCTTGGCACTTAATTTAATCCTAGACTTTTGGTCTCCGATTTCCCTTAAAATTAAAGCAGTTATTTTTTTCTTCAGACTTCGCATCCACAATATTCCAACCCTTAATTTCCTCAAATGAGATTTTCTCATAAAAAACAGCAGTTTGCTTTTAACACTTAGATACCTAAAGATTTTCTTTAACTGGGTTAACTTCATGGTGGCCATTCAATTCTTTTAAACTTTACGGTCCAATCTTTTCTGTCCATTAAAAGAACAACCACCCACCCATATACCTATACCTGGGCTTTAACACATTCTATTTTTCTTTATTTTTTTCTTTTTGACCATGTTCCCCCTTAACCATAGTGTCACAGACCAGAAATACTTGAAATTGCGATTTAAACTGATTATGGTCGGAATTTGTCAATGTCCACCAAAATTAACGAAAGTGCCGGGATTGGTAATAAATATAATATATATATATATATATATATATATATATATATATATATTAATTAGTATGTGTATGTTATTTATCACAGATCTGGAAGTAATTTAATGAAATATATATTTTGTACACTTATATTTTTACATTAAGTTCAAAGCTACAAACCAATTGCCAGTGATAACTTAGATTAGATTACCATTGAACTAGATTGGTTAATTTAAAGATTTTTAAAATTAAAGGTTAAAGATACCTGTTTGCCTACTATTTTACCCATAGCTGCAGGGAGAATAGTTGGATTCATAACTTTTACCAAAGGTATTAGTGCTATATGAAGTGCAAGATTTGAAGATTTTTATTTATTTTAATGTACAAATTTGTTGGTAAAATATTAAATCTTTAGAGGAAATTTTTATTTTTATTTTTTAAATATTTTAAAAATATTTTTCGCAAGTTTTTAAACTTATTCTTCTGTCAAGATTATTTGGTTTAAGATTTTCTTGACACACTTGA
The DNA here is from genome assembly GCA_023376005.1 of Doryteuthis pealeii. Classification (NCBI taxonomy): domain Eukaryota; kingdom Metazoa; phylum Mollusca; class Cephalopoda; order Myopsida; family Loliginidae; genus Doryteuthis; species Doryteuthis pealeii. The sequence goes on from CM042148.1 coordinate 85,662,244, forward strand.
ATTATGATTTTTTTTTTTTGTAAGGTAACTGTTGTATGAATTTAGTTAACTAAAATTTATAAATAAACTAGAAGTGGCTACCTGGTGTCACCTGGGTAGAGGGAGGATAAAAAAAAATAGTCTCACAGATCCATTATTAGTAATTGTGAGTTGGATCCTCACTGTATGCCCATAAAAATCCCCATGTAAAAAAGTCTTGGTGGGATGTCAGGATTTTTTTCCCCAAATATAAATAAAATCATTATTTTTGCACAAGTAGCAAGCTCTGGTTATGGTGTATGTGTGTGTGTGTGTGTGTATATATATATATATATATATATATATTTACTCTATCGTTAATTGTTTTATTTTTGTAGTTTTTTCCAGACACACCCACTCACAAAACTGCCCTTTATATATGTACTAGAAGTAGCGACCTGGCGTTGCCAGGGTAGAGGAAGGATTAAAAAAGTTAGTCTTGCAGATTGTTTATTACTGAATCACAAGTTGGATCCTCGCTGAATGTCCCATAAAAATACCCTCAATGAAAAAAATAAAAAGAAAGACCTTATGTTGATCGGGCCTGATGGTAGTGAATGTGTGTGTGTGTGTGTGTGTGTATATATATATATATATATATATATATATATATATATATATATATGTGGGAGATTATGTGCTTAATTAAAATCCTACCTAATTTGTTAATTAATTAATTATAACTAAATGAATTAGGCGTGCATATCGGTTTAAATGTAAAGCGTAAACAAATCGAGAAAAAGTCATCTCTGTATGTACATTTCAGCCCATTTCAGAGATTGACTTTTTCTCGATTTGTTTACGCTTTACATTTAAACTGATATGCACGCCTAATTCATTTAGTTATAATTAATTAAAAAATTAGGTATGACTTTAATTAAGCACATAATCTCCCACAAATTGTCGGCCTTTGCCATTTCAAACACATTGTTTGACTACTTCATATATATATATATATATATATATATATATATATATATATATATCTTTGTTGTTAATTGTTTTATTTTCCTAGTTTCCTCCGGCATGCATACATACATACATACATAGCAACTGTTCTTTATATATATGTATAAATATAGATACCCTTTGCTGATTTTTCTTTGTTTTTCTTTTCAGTTCCAGCCAGTCAACAAACCACACCAACTACACAATTGGCAGAATTTACCAGCCCACCTCGCCCAAATGTTGGTCTGCTTGGGAGAACAATCCAGCTTCGTGCTAATTATTTTAAAATATCTATTCCTAAAGGCTACATACATCATTATGATGTGTGTATTACGCCGGACAAATGTCCTCGTCGTGTTAACAGGCAAGTACACTCTTCTTAGTCTCTTTTCATTTTTCATATAGTAAGTAAAATGCAACAGAGGAAAATCACACACATCCCATTCCACTCTGACCCGGAGTGGTAGTACCTGTTAGCATCTCATCTATGTAGTAGGTTACAAGAACATAGACAGCAGAGTTAGCTAACTGTTAAACAAAATGGAATAAGAAAAAGATCAATTAGTATTATTTGTCTTATTCGGATTATTGTCCTCATCTTTATTGTTATCTGTACAACGTTTTGGCCGATGTGCCCTCCGGTCTTCTTCAGGTATTTCTTGTCAGACTCGGGAACCATCACAAAACTTTGAACCTAACCCTTTATTCTGTCAACATGGGTATCCTGTTTTCATTCCGTTAACCATAGCTGAAGAAGGCCGGAGGGCACATCGACGAATGAAGATGAGGACAATAGTCCAAATAATACTAATTATCAAGCCTCATCTCAAAAATTCAGAGAAATAGAAAATGATCAAGTTTTTATCTACTGTCCATATTGCAATAGTGAGAGAAAAGCACCCTAGTCCATATTGTGAAGTGTCTCCTTCTCCTACCAGGATAAACTCGAAGAGTAATTAAAGAAATGGCAAGTGTATTCTTGGGATTCGTTTTTGCATCTTTTTTAAAATTTTCTTGTGGAGCTGTTTTGTGGCTTGTGCACTTTTTGATCAGAATCCAGTCATTCAATCTCGTCTTTGAAACAATCGCAACATTTAAAAGGAGGAGATAACGGATAACCATATGAAATATTGCCACACAATTATAATAGAAAAGTTAGCGGAGTGGCCTATTGTCAGTATCAGCCGACAACTAGTGAGTCTATCCTCTTTTCACTAGCGCTACACCAGGGAGATTGTTTTTGCATCTGAGATAGAGCAACACCCCTACCGTTATCTCCACTTTACTGCACAGATCAGATTTCCCAAGATGTGCCAAGAATTGGTATTGAACCTGGAACCTTGTGATTCCTAGGTGGATGCTCTATTAACTGAGCTAAACTCGACCCTATATATGTACCTCACATTTTGAGATTGAAATGGAAACGTTGATTTCATTCAAAGGTATTAATATTTCAAGTTTATTAATTGAGGATGATAATTTTCTATTAAATTTCTTTACAGATTTCTTTTATTTTAGGCAGCATTATTTTAACGCTTTGCCAATTTTACTTTAAAAATAATGCACTGAAATTTTCCCGTGCTCTTACAGCAAACTAATCTCCAATAATAGTATTTCAAGAATTTAGAAATAAATGTCTTTAGAATGAGTGTGTCTTTAAATAGTGCTGTTAGAATGAGTGTGTCTTTAAATAGTGCTGTTAGAATGAGTGTGTCTTTAAATAGTACTGTTAGAATGAGTGTGTCTTTAAATAGTGCTGTTAGAATGAGAGTTTACTGTCTAAAATAAAATATGTATGCCAATTGAGATTCTGAATTTTGTTTTTATTTTTCAGAGAAATTATTGAAACTATGGTACAAGCATATAGCAAAAAAATATTCAATGAGGAAAAACCAGTGTTTGATGGACGAAAGAACCTGTACAGTAGAGCATATCTCCCCTTTAACAGAGATCGGGTAATTTTTCTAAAATATTATTTCATTTTGGTGCATCCATATTTATTATTCTTCTGTTAAAGAATTAAAAAAGAAAGGTCATCATTAATAAGATTATTGTGAAAATGTTTTATAATTTTAAATACTTTTGTTGTATTGCATTTTCTTTATCTATTATGAATACTTTAACCTTTTGTTAAAATTCTTTAAGAATTCTGCAGAGAGGTAGCCCCCCCCCGGTAATCCGAATATTAGCTACATAAATGAGAATAACCTCCCCTTGTTTATTTCACTTTGAGGAAACCATATGTTTTGGTTGGCCATTTTCATTTCACTGTAAATCTACACTGAAAATACGAATTTGTTTGAATCAATACAACTGCATGTTTTAACACAAAAATATCATAAAATGTGTTCTTAGTTGTGCTTTCACATTATTTGAAATGAACTTAATCGTTATTAAGAACACATTTTATGATATTTTTATGTTAAAACATGCAGTTGTATTGATTCAAACAAATTTGTATTTTCAGTGTAGATTTACGGTGAAATGAAAATGGCCGATCAAAACATATGGCTTCCTTAAAGTGAAATAAAAACTCTTAAGAAACAGCTAAACAAACATGTAAATATGAATGTACAATATATGAGATTTTGTAATCTCTAGGCATAAAATAAACCTAGTCAGGTTGACATGGCATTAAAATCAATCAATCAAACATTTTTGAGGGAATTTTGATATAATTTAAATTTAGAAATATTTAATTGATTTGTAAAATTTAATTAATAAAGTGTTGTAAAATATGTAAATTAAACTAAGACACGTGAGTTGTTGTTTCTGTATTTATAGATAGTAATGGCCTTTATTTTACTCTAGTTTGTGTACTGGACAATTAGTTGAATGAGATTTGAATCTATTTTAAATATTTCAGTTTTACCTAACTTATGACATAAAGCTTAGTTAATAAAATTTATAGAAATGATTATTTTGAAAAAAAAATTAAGCTTAGTTAATTCTTATTTTCTATTTAATCTCCAAATTATAGACAGAAAACTCACTGAAAAGTTGGTAGTATTGAGATTTTTTTTCACTGATATCCTAATTTTTATTATTATATACACAATATTTTCGTCCGATGTGCCCTCTGGCCTTCTTCAGGTATTTCTTGTTGAACTCAGCAACCTTTTCATCGTAATCACAAATGTTAAGCTATGTTAAGTATTCTATGTTATTTTGCCAATAGCCAGGATTGAACCTGCAGCCTACAGATGATTGTTACTTAAAACTATATTAACACAACCCTTGTGTCCAACTGGAAAAAAATCTCAATAATACAAATTATCAAACCTCATCTCAAAAATTCAGACAAAAAATAATTACCAAAAAATATCTTTAATCATGTCCGCAGTTTTAGATTTGATCCTGACAAATTCAAGATTCCATATATTGACTTGAAAACTAAAATTAATAGATTCCTCCATACAAAATGGCAATGATATTGGAATAACATTCACAATAAACTCTTCTTAATCAAACCCATTCTGAGAGACTGAAGACCAGCCTTAAAGAAGTTCAGAAAGAGAAAAAGTCATTGTGTCCTGATTATGTATTGCTCACACAAGACTTATGCACTCCTTTAAACTCAAACAAGAACAACAACCACAGTGTGAAACATGTCAAACTCCTTTCACTGTTAAATGCTAACTCATAGAATGTGGAATTTCTGCTCATACCAGAAACCATTTTTTAATGCAAAAGTCAACATAAATGATATTCTGTCCTTTTTAAGAGAATTAAAATTCTACCAAAAAATATAAATATAAACTTGATCAATACCATACAAAATTAATCCTTCAACATGATCCCAACGATGCTAACATATTGTTAAAACTGTTAATTACAAAAGTGTACATATAGATCTACAATATATTATTTCCTTACCTTTTGGCATAGAATAATCCCAGACTGGTTGATATGCCATTAAAATCCACCAACCAACAATTAAAATTTCTGTTTTTGAATATTCAAAGAACACCTAAATTTCAGATACTTAAAAATTCTATGAAATGAAGAATGTGGACATAATAGTTTTTTTTTTTTTTAAAATATTTTTTCTTTTAGTATTATTTGTATTATTCTGACTATTGTCCTGATCTTCATTGTTATCTGTACAATGTTTCGGCTGATGTGCTCTCTGGCCTTCTTCAGGTATTTCTTGTCAGACTCGAGAACCTACTCTGACTTGGGAACCTTCTTGTCATAATCAGAGAGCACATCGGCCGAAATGTACAGATAACAATGAAGATGAGGACAATAGTCTGAATAATACAAATAATACTAAATATCAAGTCTTGTCTCAAAAATTCCGAGAAATAGTATTTTTTCTTTTCTTTTGTCTTGCACATGAATACAATTTAATTCATTTACAGTATTTAATATTCTTCTATGATGACTCATTTAAATATTTATCAGGTTTATTATTCTTTATAAAAAAAACTTTTCATCTAAACGATATCAGTTTGTGTCTTTGAACTAACTTGTTTCTCCCTCTCTTGTCCCCTTGGATTGTTTCTAGGTTGAGCTTGAAGTCACATTACCAGGAGAAGGCAAAGACAGAATATTTAAAGTTGGTATCAAATGGATTGCACAGGTAAATCTCTTTGCCTTGGAAGAGGCCCTCACAGGACGAACACAACAAATTCCATTTGATGCAATTCAGGCTCTTGATGTAGTCATGAGACATCGGCCCAGTATGACGTAAGTAATACCACACATCTTTTACATTGATTCCATAGATCTTTATATACACGCTTTCTGGAGAAAAAACACAATATTTCCAGTTTAAATTCAAAATATTCTGTTTCTTTCTTGAAGAATCCGGATTAAAAACATTTACATCTAAAAACGAACCCAATTATCATTATGCTCTGAAGATTTTTTGATCAAATCGAGATATTGGCAATATTAGCAATGAAAAAGATATAAAATAAATTAATTTAACAACATATGTGTTTTTCATACTATTCTAAATTTTATGTGTTTTTCATAATATTTTAAATAATATTTTATTTAATTATATATATATATATATATATATATATGCTATATTTATAAGTAAACAGTGCTCAATATCATGGATAGAGCATTTATATCTTAAGTTAAGGTAGCATGGACATGGAGTCAACAGCACCTGGTTACTGACAATTTCACACCTATGCAATCTTCAGACCAAGTCTTGGTCTGCAGATCACATAGGTGCAAATAGTTGATAAGATTGTTAAATTATAACTGTCTGTTTTTCTTAACGGTTTTTATCGTAGTTATATTTCACATTTCAAAATACAGTATAAATTATGAATGATGAAATGAATAATAGAATACAAATAACTTTTATTGACTTATTTACTTAAGAACGTTATTAGATTTAATATAAAGAATAATCAGGTGATATTTCTACTTTATATGTTATTAATTTTCCTGTGCCTTGTCTTGCAGCTATACACCAGTGGGTCGTTCGTTCTTCTCACAACCAAAAGATTATGAACATCCCTTAGGAGGAGGTCGAGAAGTATGGTTTGGTTTTCACCAAAGTGTCAGACCGTCCAATTGGAAAATGATGTTAAATATTGATGGTACGTTCAGTTTTGTAATGTTTATTCCTTTTGATTGTATTAATCTTTCTTTAAATCTTGCTGTATGTTGCCCCATTAGGTAAGACAAACAAGATATGCCGGACATTGCTAGAGAAGTAAGGATGAACTCATAAATGATGTTTTCCTGTGAAAACCTGCATATGGGTGTGCCAGTGTGAGCCACCTGGCAGGGACATACATCGATCAGCTCTGTGTGGATTCTTGATGCTACACACAGGATCTCCCAGTGACAATGACAGATAGGAATGGTTGGCGAGAGATTGTTACTGATATCCGTGCTACTAGCACGACATGATGAGGATGTATCTAGTTGTTAGGGGAGATAACTCTTCCCTAACGAATTATACAACCCTTTACTAAAAATGTAGTATCAGGCAACTCAGAGCACAAACAGGAAGGAGGAAAACAAGATGGATGCAATAACATGCACATGTTGACAGTAAATGTCTTATTCATATAAATCCTCCTGTACTATTGTCGGTGAGAAATAAAAACAAATAATGTTGTTTAAAAATACATTTAACTGTTTTGTATTATATTTTGGGTTATAACACTAGTATACATAATTAGTTTCTTGGGCACTTCATAGTGTAATGTTTAGCAAGATAGATTAGCAGACCATTGTTAGTGAGTTCGTTTCTCACTGAGTGCTTCATACTTCTGACCCTGTGCCACATTTAAGCTGAGCTTAGTAAATAATTATATAGTTAGTTTCTTGCTGCTAACTTGGTGTAGGTCCTGTGACTATCATGTAGCCACTCATAGGCAATAGGAAACAGTCTAGCATACTGTTTATTGGAAAAAAAATCTTCCTGTTCTAGTCCATAATGAACATTCAATAATGATGGCAAATCATTGAAGGTGTTCTAATAACAGGATGGTTTAGAGCAGTGCTTCTCAAACTTTTGAATTTCCGGATCGGTTGAAATTTTTTTAGATCGATGCACAGACTTGTGTATAAAATTAAAGATTTTTTAAAACTTCGAATAAAATGTATTTATGAAGGCATGTTAAAATTAGTTTATATTGATGATAGATTTCTGTATTAAATAAAGCTAAGCAGTGTACAATCAATGGGAACAGTGAGACTGCTTCTTATTTGTCAAGTCTCTTGGCTTGATAGAAGAGATTCATGTATATTAGGTTTGTTTCAATAAGTGGTGAGGACTTGTACTCAATAGCTGTCCTTGTCTTTGGAGACCAAGGTATCAATTCTGAAATTTACAAAAGAAATTAGGTTTCTATAAAACAACGTAAGCAAAAACATAGTAAAATAGACAACAAAAACTAGAACAAAAAACAACACTAAAATAACACTTTTTTTTTGTTTGTTTTCCCCTAGTGTCTGCCACTGCATTCTACAAAGCTCAGCCTGTGATTGAGTTTATGTGTGAGGTTCTCGATCTACGGGAGATTGGTGAACAAAAGCGACCGCTTACAGATTCACAGAGAGTTAAATTTACAAAAGAAATAAAGGGTAAGTTGTTATTCTCTTATTTTTCCTTCCTCATTTGCACAATCAGGTTATATAAAAAGCTGAGAGAAATCTTCTCTATAGAATTAATGTTGCAATTATTTTATTTCATCTTTTCTACTTAAAGATGTGTCCTAACAGATATGAATATACACATATTGTTTCACGAACATGCAGTATGTGAAAGGGGGTACAAAAATGGAAAAAATGCTTACTTAATAAGTGTAGGTAATATTGCCATGTAATTTTCCCCTGGTAGTTTTAGAAACATTTCTATTATTCAATGAAGCAAAAAGATATTGAGAAGGGATTTCTAATGAACATATAAATTATCTAAGGGAGATAATTATTTCTTGTACCTACACCATCATTTAACAATCCGTCTCAACTGATATATCACTTAAACTTACAAATTGTAACTTTTATCTTTGTGAAGCTATGTTGCTGATTAACATGAGTCTATGGGTTTATAAAAAGTGTTCATTTTTATTAATAATGGAATCACTATTAAATTTGGTTATATAAAATAAAAAAATAAAAACAGTTGAGCTCTTGTATAAGATTACCATTTAAAAAATGAGACTATCCAGTTGAATTCATCCACCCTGGCTTCCGTTTTTCAGAGCCCTGTATCCAGTGGCTGCCACTGGACATCAGAGATAAATAATGGCATCCCCCTAGACAACATCTACCCCCTTGATTTAAAGGGGTAGGGCTGGGTTTATCAATGCCTGAGGCGCCCCAATAGAGGAATACCGAGGGGATCTATCATTTTTTGTACTGCCATAGTATGAGCTTCGGTTTGTGCATCCCCCCCATGTTAATAGAACTTGTGTCTGACTGGCATAGTGGGGTGCCGTAAAATAAACTATCCAGTTGAATTTATAGACCATCTCTCTTCAAATATCTTCATTTTTTTTCTTACTCATTGGATGTTTTATATATTCAAAGATCAAAACTAGTCTTAAGTTTGATATATTTTCAGTTATTCATTTTTGTTTTAAAAAGTAGAAATTTTTTTCTATTGCAAATAACAACCTTATAATCCTAAAATCAATAGGATTATTTTAATTGTTTCATAACCATTCCAATCCAAATTAATTTTTTGTTTTATTATTACATAATTTATAGTAACCATTGATTTTCAGTTTAAGTGTTCTTTGCACTGTGACTTTTATGAACTTTTAATCTCTTGAAGAATAGCAAGTATAAACAATTATAGGAATTTCACATTTTGGGAATTTTTAAAAAATTATTCAAAAGAAACGAATTTAAATTTCCTATTCAATTCACTTTTTATGCTTTTATATTTGTAAAATACATAAAAATGATTTTGGTTTTGTATGATTTCTTAGTGAAATTCCTTAAATAATAAAATAAAATTTTAATTTATAATAATGGTTACTATAATTAAAATAACCATTTTATGTTTTTAACATATGTACCTTACTTTGCAGATTGAATTAAGGTTTTAAGAGTGTAACATTCTTTGCAGTCAATTTAAAATTGTCATGTATTTTATAAATTGGGTGAATGTACAACACCAATTCAGTCAAATAGAATATTCAGGTTTTTGCTGATAAATTTCTTATTTCTAATTTGAATTTGTTTAAATTTTGATAGTTTTCTCTTAACAGTATCTCAATTTGATACATGAAAATAATTTGGTAGTAATTCACTGACAATCCAGGTTTTCTTAGAAATGTGAAATTTCATATTGTTATCTTTGAGATGGCTGATTGGCAACATCTCACCTAGACATCTGTCTCATTTTGAGTCTATCTAGCCTCACACAACGTATGAATGATTGCTTTTTGTCCCTCCAACATATCCTTAACTCTTCATATTTATGATACTAGACAATAATATGCTGAACACCAAATATCTCACTCTTTTTTTATACCAATACATTAACACTGAGAATACTCATGAAATTACGGTCAAGTTATGTTGAAAGCATTGGTTCCCACTTGATCACCAAAGTTAAGCAGCAGTGAGCCTGTTCAATACTTAATTGGGTGACCACTTGAGCAGCTGCAGGTACTGTAAGCAACCTGAGTCCTTTGTTTCACAAAAATGACTTGATTCAGAATTAAATGGCCAAAAAGAGGGTTGATATGCCATAAAACAACCAAACCAAATCATTAAATAAATGAATAATGAAATTATCAACAAGGAAATGTCAGATTATTTACATATATCGAATTGATATACTGTTCAATTTTATACAAAATCGAGTGAAAAGTATGTAAGTTATTTGCAAAAACCAGAATATTCCATTTCACTGGATTGGAGTTGTATAAATTGCAAGAAGGATGATTAAGATTTAATGTTGTCTTTAATATTTATAAAGGAAATCTTTTCTTTTTTTTTTTTTTTATTTCACTTATATTTTCTGAAATGAAATCCTAAGAAAATCTCAAAGTAGAAAAATATTCTGTTATTTCATGATGCATAATAAGTGATTGGGAATAAGGAATTGAAGTATTGTAGTGATGTTTATTGTGAATTATTAAATATTCTGGAATGCTGCACCCAGAAAATACAGGGTGATTGAAAAATAACTCCTATTTTAAACTATTTATGATTTTTTTATACGCTAGTTGTCAATACTTAGTAGAATATTGAACACTTGATTTTTATGCAAAATGGTGCTCCTCCACACTTTTCAATTGTTGTTCTTGAATAGCTGAATCACCATTTTCCTGGGAGATGGATGGGTAGATGTGCTCCACATGAATGGCTGGCTAGAAGCTCTGATTAACACCCTGCAACCTTTTTTCTTTCGGGTTGGTTGAAAGAGCAAGACTATTCTACGAAATGAATTTAGAAGAACTTGATGGGCAAATACGAGAATTTATTTCTGCCATTCCACAAAACTTCCTGGAAGAAAATTGATATGATTACAGAGTGGCTTGAGGTGAATGCTGGTGTCCGTATAGAATTTTAAATAAAACTTTGTTATGTGTGTTCTTCTCATATTCATTTTTGTAAAAACAATGATTCAAAAATAAATTATAAGATTTTTAAAATAGGGAGTTACTTCACAATCACCCTGTAGATTTTAATCAGGATAGAAAGCCGGCTGTTTTAGTTGAATCTAAATCTTGATAGTGAGTAAAAGCTTCAGTCAAATCCAAAGTGGCCAATTGTCTCTTGAGATCTTGCAAGAAAGATATCAGTTGGGATTAAATTGAAAAATTTGAGTTAGCCTCACCTTACAACTGAAATGAGACAAGGTTGTCATTTCCAAGGGAGACAATGCAGAGAAGCAAAACCCTTTATTTGATGTATGCAGATTTTGTTAAACCCCTGATGGAGGATGAGGATATGGATTCTAAAATAAGGGAAGTCATGTGTTGTATCGTCAGTCATTTGTCCCTTTTTTTTCTTTTCTTTTTTCTTTCTCTTTCTTTCCTTTTTTTTTGTTTTGTTTGGTGTTGTCATGTTTTCACACTTTGATTTATTCAATGTTTTTGGTTTCTTTTCCCCTTTCTTCTCTCTTTTTTCTTTTCCCCTTTTTCTCTCTCTCTATTTTTCTTTTCCCCTTTCTTCTCTCTCTCTATTTTTCATTTTTCTTTTCCCCTTTCTTCTCTCCATTTTTCTTTTCCCCTTTCTCTCTCTCCATTTTCTCTCTCATTTTTCTTTTTCTCTTTCTGATATAATGGAATGACCCATCTTCCCTGTACCTCAGCAGTGGTGGTGGTGCTAGCCACTATTTATGTACACACAGATCACTCGGTGTGGGACTTATGTGAAGGACTCTCCTCTTAATACTCCCGTGATCAACCACTCAGTATAACTGGTCATTACGATATAACAAGTGGCGACAAGGATGAGGTCACACCTCCCATTAACCAAAAAGTACTTGTGGATGTGCCGCCTGCACCATCAACTTCTTATTCTCCACAAATTCCACGAGTATCTCCATCATTAACCGTCAGGAAGAGAAAAAATTGGAGAAAAGAAAGCTGTAAAACGGATATGTCCAAATCCAAAAAGAAGAAATATAAAAAATTAAATTCCTACAGAAGAATTTAGCTCGGTGTGTGTCAATATAATGGAATGACCCATCTTCCCTGTACCTCAGCAGTGGTGCTAGCCACTATTTAAGTACACACAGATCACTCGGTGTGGACTTATGTGAAGAACTCTACTCATAATACTCCCATGATCGACCACTCAGTATAACTGGTCATTACGATATAACACTCTCCATTTTTTTTTTCCCCTTTCTCTCTCCATTTTTCTTTTATTAGATTTAAATATTTGGATAATCTTCTAAATTGATGGCCAGATTTCTTCTTAAAAAACAAAACAAAACTGTCTGTTTTTATTATCTAAAAGAATTGAGTATTTGTTCAATGAAGTATTAATATTATTTGAATAATTTTTTTTTTCCTTTTTTCTCCAAGGCTTGAAAGTTGAGATCACGCATTGCGGGCAAATGCGCCGTAAATACAGAGTTTGTAATGTAACCAGACGACCAGCTCACACACAATCGTAAGGGATTTTTATTCTTAAAAAAATCATTCTTTTTTTTTCTTCTAATATTTATTACTTCATTAATTTGTTATAAAGATTTATTCAAAAGTTATAATTTTGCTTTGAAATATACAGTAGGTATGAACAAAGAGACATTTTCTTTTGTCAGAAACTTTGATAGTTTATATTTAAAATATAAATGTATAAATGTTATACTTTAATTTCTTTTCACTAGTGCTAGACCAAGGAGATTGTTTTTGCATCTGAAGTGGAGCGCCACACCTACTATCAGCTCCTTACTTTACCGCACAGGTCCCTGTGCTACTCATATGCTGAGTTGGCGAGGCCGGTATCGAACTACGAACCTTGTTGTTTCTAGCTGAACGCTCTACTGATTGAGCTACCCAAATTTATGTCTTAAAGAAAACCCAACATTCCTTTATTATAACTGGTTCGTTTCCAGGTTCTGTGTTTTGTTCACCTTAAAAAAAGGTGGCAAAGTTGCCTATTGTCAGTATCAGCCAGACAACAATGGAGTCTTTCCCCCTTTTCACTAGCGCTAGACCAGGGAGATAGTGTGTTATTTTTAAAATTTTTTTTTTTCTGAGGTGGAGCTTCACACCTACCGTCAGCTCCCCACTTTACTACATAAATCAGATTACCTTATATGTGCTACTCATGTGCTGAGTTTGCGGGGATTTGTATTGAACCTGGAACCTTGCAATTCCCAAGTGGGTACTCTACCGACTGAGCTAAACTGGCCCCTTTACATTGTGGCTCCTTTGTTTACATTACTTTGCCAAACGCATTCTTACTTTCAGAAGTATTGGTTTAAGGATTCTGCCATCCTAAATAGAATTAAAAAAAAAAAAAAATATTTCTTGCTAAATGTCTAAAGAAATCTACATTTTTTTCACAGATTTGGTCATTTGATTTTTTTAAAAAACTAATAATTATTATTAATCATCCTGATTTAATCTTTGTATATAATGAATTAATAGTTGAAAGAATATTTACTCTCTTAAAAGTAAATGTTATCCTATGAGTAGGAAAGGCATGGGCTGCTTTAAACAGATTGTCAGTGATATGGAAATCCGATCTCACTGACAAGTTAAAGCAAAAATTCTTCCTAGCCTTAGTTGTGTCAGTGCTACTGTATGGCTGCACTACTTGGGCCCTAACGAAGCCCCTGGAGAATAAGCTAGATGGGAGCTGCACAAGAATGCTGCACACAATACTCAATTATGTAGCTAGTGTTCAGATTGCCGTAGGTCTTTGGGGATGCTGCCTTTGTCCATCCTCCTGGATTGTAATCACTTACAAAGTGGTATTCATGTTGTACAAGAGTTTGCCACAATAATCCACTGATATACAGATGATTCTTTTTTTTTGTTTTTTTTTATTCTCTTTTTTTTTTCATCTGAAAGGACACAGTTGAAGTGAAAGCATCAATCCAGACATTCTGGAAAATCAACAAATGGCAATCAAAGATGGAGCAATAATCATCATCATCATCATCATATACTAAATTAATTTTACCTGTTTTATGTACAGAATTGATTGTACAAAAAAATCAGATTGAGAAGTTTAAACTAAAAAAAAAAAAAAAAAAAATGCTTATTATATATTTTAAACATTCTAATTCTTTTTCCCTAAATATTTTTCAGTTTTCCACTGCAATTGGAGAATGGCCAGACAGTAGAATGTACTGTATCAAGATATTTTTATGACAGATACAAAATGAAATTACAGTAAGTACTTATACATTATATATATATATATATATATAAACGCTGGATAGTCAGAAGAATGGGCGTGTTTTTTTCGCTGCTCCAAGAAGTAGCGATTTATTTATTATTTTTTAAAGCATATAAGGAAAGTGACAATTATTATTTATTTATTTATTTACTAGTTGAAACACATCAATTCATACGCAATTATATGCATTTAATTATGTGGAAATGTATGTTTACTGCTCACCATTGCATTATTCGGTAATGTCACATTTCATATATATATATATATATATATATATATATATATATATATATATATATATATATATATATACATGGTTCCTCAAATACAAAGATTACTTTTGTCAAGTTTATTTTGGAGCTGAATCAAAATTTTGATTCTCACAAAATTGGCTAAACTTTTTTTCATATGCAAGTCTACTATTTACCCAGTATTTGCTGATATCAGTCTTCTGAATTATTCTATTTATTTGGAAAGAAAGTTTTTTTTTTCTGTTTAGTCTTGTATTTAATATATATATATATATATAGATAAATAAATTCATTGTTTTTAATGGTGATTTAAAATTTTTTTTGTTTTTGTTTTTTTTTCAGATATCCCCATTTACCATGTCTTCAAGTAGGTCAAGAGCAAAAACATACTTACCTCCCATTAGAAGTGAGTAATATTTTTTTTTTTAATACAAAAAACATTTTTGACATTTTTTAATTTTTGTTGTTAGTTCTGTACATGGACTTAAATATTGTATTATCACATTGGTGTTTAATTCTCTTAGTATGAAAATATTTCTTTCGTTTTGATGACTTATATAAGATCAGGAAGAAGTAATCAGTTTTTTGTGCATTTACCAAATTTACAAACCAGTTATATATCTAATTAGCTTAAAGCAACTTTATCAGGTGGGAATTGAGCAAGGCTCTTGATTCGACCTTTGACCTAACAATGACACTTTATGCATTGAATACATATAAAATTTAATGCACAAAAAAATTGTCACAAAAATCGCCAAAAACAATTGCAGTAATTAAATTTTAAATCCAAAATTTCAGATTGCGTGTTCGGATTCGGCTTGGAATGTTTTTAATTTGTTCATGGTGTCATCCTGAATCCAAACTGGTATAATATGTTGGGCTATTGCCTATAGGAGTAAAGTTGAAAAAATGTGACACACTGACATTCATATTTATTATTAGAGAAGTCTGCACCCCCCCCCAATACCTTTAGTATGTTTATGATTAAATTAGTAAAAAAAATTGGCAGTGTCAGTATCAGCTAGACAGCAAGGGAGTCTATCCCCTTTTTGTTAGCACTTAGGTGGAGCGCTGCACTTATCAGCTCCCCACTTTACCGCTCAGATCAGATTACCCAAACTGTGCTACTCATGTGCTGAGTTGGCGGGGACCAGTATCGAATTAGGAACCTTGCGATTCCTGGGTGGGTGCTCTACCCACTGAGCTAAACTGGCCACTTTAAAAATGAAATGAAAATGTTGGTGTTTTACTTTGTAATTAATTTTCTTGGGCTTTTGATGTTAAAAATAAACATATATTTAAGAACAGACCAAACTAAATAGAAACCTGAATAAAGTTTGAAACTGACCAACTTAAGAGAAGGTCGGATTCTGAATTTTCCTGCACTTTGAACTATATCAGATATGATATAAAATGGTAAAATATATTTGATACTAAATAATGAAGTAAGATAAAGAAGAATAGGATATAAGTATATAGATAGAATAGATAAAAGTTGATAGAATTAAAACAGTATGCAATAGGGTTGAGATACTCTTATACTATGGCTGCAAACTCGAAGTAATGGCTGCTTCCACTCCGATCAGTAGCATTCTCCTTCTCATGCTGTTAGTGAGTATCAAACTTTACAGTCCTCTTAGAGAATTCATGTCATATACTTACCATCTTATTTTTTCCTTTTTTGTTTTAATAAATTACTTTTTTAATTATTTTCAATTATTTTTCTTTTTTTTATTGAATGTACTTTTAAAAAAATGTATTAATTTTTTTCTTTTCTTTTTTGTTTACCTAGGTATGTAACATTGTTGGCGGACAACGATGTATAAAAAAATTAACAGATATGCAAACCTCCACCATGATAAAGGTAAATTTCATACATGATATAAATAATGATATTAGTAATGTTGCAATGATTAATTACTAGCAGGACCTATGGATATACCACAGAATGATAATTTAATTATTACAATGTCTGATATATTTACTTACTTGCAAATAGTTCCATATATAAAAAGTATAATGATTGACTCTCTCTCACTCTTTTTTCTCTTTCTTTCCTTTTTTTCATTATGTCCGATTGAAACGGATTAGCATTATTGCTTCTGCGTGCTCACCCCTTCTCTCTATATTTCCCCTACTCTCTTTCTTTCTTATTATATTTTTCTGTGTAGCATGTCCTTTTCTTCCCTTTCTTTATAATAAAAACAAAATGGTCCATTATTTAGCTGAGATGATAAAATTATAAGAAATAAGAATTTGGTGGATAAGCAACACCAGAAAATCAGGATATGCATTTTTGCATTTCATCTTGGACGACTTGGATGGTTTCATTTTTAACGAGAGGGTGTTGCAAGATCATAACAGCCGTACTATTATAATAACATGAGTATTGATATATAGATAATGAGTTGCCTCTTTTCCTGATAATTGTCACTCATTCCCAGAATGTTTTTTTTTTTTAATTAATCCTTTTTGACAAATTATTTTAGTATTATTTGGATTATTCGGACTATTGTCCTTATCTTCATTGTTATCTGTACAACGTTTCGACTGATGTGCCCTCCGGCCTTCTTCAAGTATTTCTTTTCGGACTCGGGAAACTTCTTTTCAGACTCAGGGAAAAATTATTTTAGATATTGTCTAAGATGAGTCATTGGCATTATTTCATATTTGGACTAATATCCTTGTCTTTGTTGTTTTTATTATAAGTAAAAAGTAAAATGTGCACAATGGCCTATTATGAATATCAGCCGAACAGCGAGGGAATCTATCCCCTTTTTGCTAGCGCTAGACCAGGTAGATTTGTTTTTTTTCTGTGGTGGAGTGCCACACCTACCATCAACCTCCAGTTTGCGGGGACTGGAATCAAACATGGAATCTTATTATTCCTAGGCATGAAATAAAATTTAATTTCTTTTGTTGGCTGAATTTATCAAAATGCAACATTGAAAATCCAGACAAAAAAGTTTTAATTTTTATACGTATATAGATAATAGTCAACATGCAGTTCTCCAACAGTATGACTAGCTACTCGACTAGTAGTGACTCTACTATGAATACTACTACGTAACTTGACTACGAATAACTCATGTATTTGTATCTTTATATATGTTCAGTTGGATGAGTCCAACTATCTTGTAGGGGAAATATCTTCTCTTACAAAATCTTTATATATAGTTTGTGAGCTTCATTGTTCAATTTAACAAAAAAAATCCCTATAAATATTTTTTTCCATTTGACAAGGCTCTCAATGAAATGCTGGCATGTTTATATTATCAGATAATTATATAATATATAATGAAATTTATTGTGTACAGTGCTCAGGTGCACCACAACTCATCAAAGTCTCATGTCTAGTACATAAAATAATGTATTAGTGTTAGGAATATGAATAGTGTACAGTAATAATATACATGTTCGTGTGTGCGTAGGGGGTATCAGGTATAGTGTTGGGATTACAGGAAACATAGAGGCTTTGAAAGATGCAGTGTTTCGGCAGCCTACAATGGATGCAGGCAGTTTATTCCATGCCTCGGCAACTCTGAGCATGAAAAAATGTTTCTAAAAGTCATGTGAGCTATGCTGTTTTCTGACTTTAGAATTTGTCTTTACTTCAATTCGAAGAATGAAGTGGTGAATAAAACTGAGAAAATTATTAAAGCATAATTTAATCAATTAAATATTATTGTTATTAAAGATTATCTTTTAATAATTAAGTACGACTTTTATTAAAAGAAAAAATATTATTTTTACAGGCAACAGCTCGCTCGGCACCTGACAGAGAACGAGAAATTAACAGCTTGGTAAGTATTGAGTTAATTTATATTTTTGTATTGTCCTTCTGCAGTTGAAAATAAGTCTGTTTTTATCATTTAGGAAATTTGTATGATTGTTAACATTTTGACTATGTATTGGTACATATATGTACCATTGCAAATATCTAACTCTTTTTTTTATTTAAAAAATTTTTTTAAACAATATTTAGAATATAAACTTTCATAATAGCATAGCAGTATCTACATATACTACTTAAAGGAGGTGGAAACGATAAAAAGTTGTTATAACTAGAACTTTTATTCAAAAAGGTGATATAAAAATAAAACAAAAATAGGAGTCAATTCACAGCTATATATATATATATATATATATATAGATATTTATTTATTTATTTGTATAACTTATAACCTGTTAAAAATCATTTTTATATTATATATTGCTATTATATCATATTGTATGAAATAGATACAGATCATAAGTAAATCACTGATAAATATGTGTGCCAAATGTGTACCAACTCTTAACACAGTCAATTTACCATTGCTGTACATGTGTTGGTATTATATATTACCACAGAGGTGTAGTACATTATTGGCCCACTACGTGTACCAGCAATACTTTCAAAACTGATGCAATAAAGGAAATGTGGCAATGTCAGTAAGGAGAAACTGCCATTGGAGCAAATGTAGGCAATGTGTTAAAGAATTCAAATATAATATTTGCATATATTTCTTTATTGCACAAACTAAAAACATTGCTGTTGAAGATTTAATTTTTATTTAAAAAACAAACAAACTTGAAACAATATAATGGCTGCACCACCTGGACTCTAACAAAATGCTTGTTGGGAGGGGAAGCTAGATAGGAACTTTACAAGAATGCTATGTGCTATCTTGAACAAATTCTGGAAGCAGAAGCCCACAAAGGAGCAACTGTACAGCTACTTGCCTCCTATCTCACAAACCATCTGGGTAAGATGAAAACAAGACATGCTGGACACTGATGGACAAGCAAGGACGAGCTCATAAGTGAAGTTATTCTTTGAGTACCTACACATTGGTATGGGTTGGCCAGCAAAAACCTACATTGATCATCTCTGTATGGATACTGGATACTGTGCAGAGGACCTTTCAGGAGTAATGGCTGACAGGGACAGGTGGTGAGGAAGAGTCATGGAGAACCGTGCTGTTAATACTTGATGAGATGTTTCACACCATGGAATTTTCTGGGCTGTTTGAATCAATTGTTGCTTCAGTCTTAATCTGTAAATCTATACCAACAACTTAAATGTAAATCATATTTTGATCGGGCCATTGAAAAATCACTTTTATTTATTATTTTAAGATGTTGAAAAAATTCTATTGTATGAAGTTCATTTTATACTGGCAAATAGTGAAATGAAAATATACTGGCTTTTTAGGGTTTACTTTATTTGTTTGTGTTATGTTTTTACATACAGATAAAATACGGAAGACTGAAATGATAATGCAAGACCAGGTTGTTGGAAAATTAACAAGGTTTTATTTAACAAAGGGTAGAGAATGCTTCTATCCTAAAAGTGACTTAACTAGCTCAACCGTGCTCTGCACGTACCATCCACCCAGTATGGACTCCCAATCCAAAAGTAACATGGCGGAAACCCCATTTCCGGGATTCCCATCAGTCCCCTACTGATCAAAGGGGAGCAACTCTATTTTTGTTAGGTCTTCCTAGTAGTTTGATGGCACATTAACTTTCAATGGGTTATTTAATACCAAATCGATCCTTGTAGAAGAACAGTAGTAGCACTTTGTTAAATCATAGCTGGGGGTGGATGAAGGGGTTCATACTTTAATTTTCAATAGAGCCTCAGATTGTGGCCCTAATATCTCTAGGTTCCAAACCTGTCCACCTTTGATGACTGCACCAGGAACTTAAGTTCCCAACTGCATGTCTCTGACACTACATTGCCCTGCCATGATGAGGGGGTGGGTGGGTGGATGTTAGAAATAATGTGCAAGATGGCTGTTGAGCAAAGAGTCTTCTCTGACCTTTTTACAGGTATTGTTTTTCATTCTGCAGGGTGTCTAGCCACCCTCTTCACCAGACAAAATCTGTGGGGTTACTGGTTTAATCGCCAATGTGATCTGACTATGAAACTGGTAGCATTGGGTTACATAGTACCAGTTATACACTGAGCGACTTTTGGAATTATTTTAAATTGTTGGAATTCTAAAAGAATTTTCAATGCTCCAGCTGTATCATCTTTGTTTTTTTTTTTCTCCAATGGAAATTACTTTTTATGATTTTTTTTTCTGTATCTTGTAAAAAGACATTTTCTTTTCAAGTTTATTTCATTGATGTCTTAATTTTAAGATAATACATTTTTTTATAAACAGTTTATTGCTGAAAGTAGGTAAGTATCCATGCATTTAAATATTCTAGTATTTTTAACATTTTATTTCATTTAGATTAAAAAAAAAATTATCCGAAGTATATTCTAAAACTTTTAATCCAAAATGTCAGGTTTCCCGGGCTGATTTCTGTGGAGATCCTTATCTTTACCAATTTGGCGTCAGTGTCAGTACAAAGATGGTGGAAGTTGAAGGACGGGTTATAGACGCACCAAAAATACAATATGGAGGACGGGTAAGTTGTATTTATGCTTGAAGATAAATTATTTTGATATTAACAGTTTTTTTTTTTTTTTAAAAAAATTAAATTTGGATTGATTGAGAAATAATACTTTAGAAATTAAAGACTAAAAATGCTTTTGTTTTTTATTTTATTTTATTTTATTATTAAATCTCAAAGAATTTAAGGATTTTGTTTAAAAACCCAACATTTCTGTTAGAATGAAGAAATTCTTTTTATTCAGAATAATTTTTATACTAAATAAATGTCTGATTGTAACATACTAAACATATTTTTATTTGAGTATTCTTTTTAATGAAATTTAAATTAAAAAATTGTACTACATTTGTAATAATAATCATTCTAAAAATCTGAACAATCAGTAACCAATGTTGAATTATTTTCTTCATGTATTTTTTGTTTCTGTCTAAATTGTTAATTGAAATGTTTGTTATATGTAAATAAAGTAAAATTTTGTTCCCAGTTAAATTGCAAGGATTTTTGGGGGTGGGTGGATGTTAAGACTCCATTTTTTTTTTTTTTTTTTTTTTTTTTTCTTGAATTATTTCTTGTCCTTTCAGTATGAATGTCTTTCCTGTTATAAAATTGTATACTTCAGGATGGTAGATTTCGTTGTTAGAATTTATTAAAAAAAAATCGATCATTTTTCATAATTTTCATTCAAATATCCCAAGTTAAGATATGTCAGAATATACATTATGTAAAGTTGTTTAATAGAAAATTTGGGCCACTAATTTTCTGTCATTTTTATTTAAATTTTTACTATGTGCTTATTTTTTAACTTTTTTTTTTTTAAATAAAAGAAAAAGAAAAAGCTGAATTAGTTTGTACAAAGCAATGCTTTTTTTGTTTTGTTTAGATCAACCATATTGTGAACAACTTTTATTTTTTATTTTATTTATTAAATTATCAGTTTTGTATGTTTTTTATTTTAATGAATAAAAAGAATTAAGTGATAAGCTATTAGTCATTTTGTGAATAATAGTTGTTGATAAAATCAGTTATTGCTTATCTATTAAAAACAAATAAAAGTAAAAGAAAAAAAAAAGAACCTTTTTTTATTTGCTTCTTTTTTCTGGCTTCAAGCTTCAGTGCTTATGATTTTGCACCCCAACAAGACAGTGATATTTTCATTTGACAATGATTTTTAATAGAATTATGAATCTATCTCAAATAGACTTATTATAAATAATGAAAAGGCTTTAAGGAAATACAAATTGGAATTTGTTTATGTTGAGGAAGAAGTGAACGAGCCAAGACAAAGAAGAGAAGCTTAGAGACAGCAAACAAGAGAAGATTGAAATGAACGAGCAGATTTAAATAAACAAAAAGAAAATGTATTAAAGCCGGATTTGAAGGTACCCTGAAATATGAATTCTTTTATAGACAGAAATTTAGGTAATCTGAACGTTAGCTACATAAATGAGAGTAACCTCCCCTTGTTTATTTCACTTTGAGGAAGCCATATATTTTGGTCGGCCATTTTCATTTCACCATAAATCTACACGGAAAATACAAATTTGTTCGAATCAATACAACTGCATGTTTTAACATGAAAATATCATAAAATGTGTTCTTAATAACAATTATGTTAATTTCAAATAATGTGGAAGCACAATTAAGAACACATTTTATGATATTTTCGTGTTAAAACATTCAGTTATATTGATTTGAACAAATTCGTATTTTCAGTGTAGATTTATGGTGAAATGAAAATGACCGACCAAAATATATGGCTTCCTCAAAGTGAAATAAACAAGGGGAGGTTACTCTCATTTATGTAGTTAATGTTCAGATTATCAAAATTTAAACACGGTACTTTATTTTCCTGAAATTTATCAAATTAAGAATTACTTTACATTTTCTTTATAAGAATTTTAGTTGGTTGGAGAGAGATACTGACTGTAAACAGATACCTGAAACATGGAGGATTTTCACAAATCTCTTTGAGTTATTCATCATTTTAAGGAATTACTTTATTGCACTATACGTACAATTACCATAAAAAGATTGAACAAAATAGTCATCATGAATTCATGTTTTTTTTTTTTTACAATTGTTTGCTTGATCTCTTATGGATAAATCAACTAAAAATTGTAATTGAATAAAAAAAAGAATAAAAACAACTTTATAAGTTAAATTAGTGTATATGGATATATATATATATTTGTTATAGAGTACAATACATTTAAGGTGTGATTGTTACCATTGGTTTCAAAGCAGCTTGTTAGCCACTTATCATCAAGATAATTCACCTGTGAATGAATATACAACAAATATCAATTCATTTATATGTTTTGAGCTGTTTTTTTATCCCTCCTCTCAAGCTCTTCCCTAGATCTTTGCTGTAGTAAACAAGTAATGTGTTGTTTGCTTCCCACTTGCTCTTTCTCTCTCCCTCTGTACATATTTATATCTCCGTATACACACACACGCATACATAATCACCACAGCTGGGACCAAAGCAAGAGAGAAAGGAGTGATTATATGTGTGTATATAGAGATATACATATGCAAACAAAGGGAGAGAGAAAGAGTGTGTTGGAAGCAAATGAAGTACTACTTAATCATCACACCTGGGACAGAAGGAAGAGAGAAAGGGGTAGGAGGTAAATGACGCACTACTTGTTTACTACAGCAAGGACCAAAGAAAGAGCTTGAGTGGAGGGATACAAAACAGCTGCAAACATATAAATGGATATTCATTGTATATTCTTTCCCAGGCGAGTTGTCATGATGATAAGTAGCTAACATGCTGCTTTGAAACCAATGGTAACAATTGCACCTTAAAAGTATTGTACTCTATAACAAATAAATACAGCTCTTACACCTGTAATTGAGCACTTTATTTTCAATTTTCCAATACTAAAAACAACTACAGATATATAGATATAGATAAGTCCTGAATTTGTGTGTATGCTGAGTGCTCATATGGTTTCTATTGGGCATGATCACCAAGTTCACTCTTTGCTTATTTGCCTCATTGTATGTTGACTGTATGATTTTGATGCCATTTTGTCTTCAATGAGGATCTATTTATACTTTTAGGCAACGTTATCTTGGCAGCGAATATGGATACATACTTTGTTGAGCTCCAGGAGTTCTGCTGAGAAATCTCTCTCGGCAAAAGGAACCAAAATTGTTTACTCTTTATTTTCCTGTCCATTTTCAATCAAACTCTCTCTCTATCTCTATGTTCAGCTCGAAAGTCACCTGCTGTATACAGGCACACATAAATTATTTATCAATTCTATTATTAAATAAATTAGTTCTTAGGGAATTTTAAATCCGAAATCTAAATTCTTTGGAATCAAATGGAATTGCCATTGCGTGCAATTGAATTAGTTCATCTTCCTGTGGTAATCCTCTGATGAGACTCAGGTGAAAACAAACATTTTTGTTAAGGATGAATCTGCTTATGATTGCAATTCTAAACTTTTGAATTCCATATCATACCTGCCCACTTTATAAAAGCCCTAAGCAAGAGATTAAATGAAGCCGAATGTTTATCGGCTGCAAAAAAATTAAATCTTGGTAAAAAGCAATTTCCAAAAATTGCTTTTCAAGTAATTCTAATTATTCGGTGATCAAGTTTATTATTTTTAGCCAGGGAAGAAATTTCTTTTCTAAGTCGAAGGCCATTTTATCTTTTTGAAATTCTTCTCCATCCGCTCGAGCCTATTTTTTTGTGAAGAGCTCGAGCCTCATTTCTATCTTGGCCGAGAATTCTGTAAGATGTCTCTTTACTTGCTGCCGTTAGGTTTTTTTTCTGTTGACGTTACCTAAAAATAGAAATGGTCCACTGAGATAAACATGATGCTAAATCCAGTCTTTTCTACCCACTCATTCTACAATTATTTTTCTTTCTCTTATATGAATGGGAGCAACAATATTTATCTTCACCGGGCGAGGACCGGCATGACTCGTCCATCCTCGGTAACTTAAAAGTATGCATGTTTCCTATTTTATGGTTTCACATAAAGCTTTGAATACAAACTCTTGATCATTTCTCTCTTGCTTGATATTGTTTCCTCCCCTTTAGGTTTTCCAATTGTTCAGGAATACTTGATAACATTGTATGCTTCCATGATGCATTGTTATGATCATGATAATAATAATAATAATCATAATACAGACGTATAAGCTATATGTTTATAATGAGAAGGAGAAAAATATAACTTTAACCATATTTCCCTTTACTAATTATTTTCCTGATTGTATCGATAACTGTAGGAGATTGTTTTTTTTTTTTTGTTTTTTTAAATTTTTTTCTTTTTTCTCTTGTTTGTCAGTAATCTCATTCAACCAAATTAATATTCCCATTTGTACTTTGATTCTTTTTTTTATTTTTTATTTTTTTTAATAAATAATTAGTCCCTGTTAAAAGTGTGGTAAGGATATTCTGAAGCAAAACCATTTTTTTTAGACCTTGTTTTTCCTTGTGGGGAAGTGAGAAAAGTTTTTGCCTCCCTCAGACTAGATATCTGCTTTCTTTCTCTGGCTGAGGGTTGTCTCTCTGGGTTCTATTTTGCTCTATTATTTTCAAGAATAACACAGAGACATATTTTATGTGTACACATTTTTAGGCCCCCTTCCATCCTGATACATTGTCCACTCAAACGTATTGGGAGAGCAGAAATGAAAAGGCTTGTCTTGCCCTAGCGGGCTACTAGACTCAGCTCACTCAATCCTTGATTGAGATGCGATCCTCTCTTTATATATATATATATATATATATATATATATACACAAGAGTAATTACAAAGTCATTAATCTTAATTTTGGTTGATTCCAAAACTTTCTAAATCTGATAATTTCTTATTTGAAATATTTGACCTAAAAGTCATTAGATTTAACTTCAAAGGGAACTCCTTTGAGGATGTCCGCCTAATTGGATTTGCTTAATCATAAAAATAAGGTCTAAAAAGGTTTGGCTTTGGTATACCCTTACCGCACTTTTAACCTGGATTAAATTCTTTCTTCCTTTTCTTTCAATAATCCTGCCAAACTTAATTTTCTGCTGTGTGTGTATTTTAGGTTAGCAAAAAAAAAAAAATTTTTTTTGCTTGAATTTCCAAATTTCTTTATTCCTGCTCTTGACAAGTTTTGTTAAAAGCAAAATTCTTTAAGGAAAATTAGTGGCCCTACAATTTTTTAAAAAGTTATCAAAAAAAAAAAAAAGTAAGATAAAACAAAACAGCTTTAAATGTAACCTTTTTTTCATGAACTTTGTTTTAAGCAAAGACAATTTCCCATGATTACAAAGTGGGCAAAAATTTATCTGATAAAATTGGGGAAAGCAACAGATTTTGGTGGTAATTTTACATTTGTTTTTTTTTTTTCTTTTCTGAATATCCTTTTCTGAAATGTTAACTTTATTTCCTAAAAAGTTTTAATTTTGAAATATTGTTTAAAATTTTCTATGGCAACTTTGAAACCAAATGGCTTTCAGGATCCTAGAAGCTTTTCTTATTTACTCTTGTTTTAAATTTCCTTCATAAAGAGTTTTCAACTATCAATTCGAATGTTTTCAAACTGCTGTAACCCCACCCCCCTTTTTTTTCTTTTCTTTTTTTTTTTCTTTTCTTTTCTTTTTTTTTGTGTCTAATTTTTGAATGAAGCTTTAAAAGATTGTGAAGCATGGTCTACTACATTCGAAATTAACCCTTGTCCGACCTTATAAGTAATTTTTTCTTTGTCTTTTGTTTTTTTTCCATTTGATTAAACTAATTTGCAATGAATCTCATAGAGGAAAATTTTATTCTTTTCACATCAACCACTAAGTGCAGATTATTAAAAAAATATATGTGAAATCCCAAGAATAGTGTTTATTGTATATTGTTTGTTTTATTTTATTTTTATGATTCTATATTGGTGGTTGTCAACCATTTTAATACCAACGGTCCTCTAAAAATCTTAAACCACCCACTAGTGGTTGGTATGACCCAGGTTGATAACCACTGGTTAAAAGTTAACTAACTTAGTGATTGTCAACCCTTTTATTACCAACTGTTCTAAAAATCTTAAACCACCTACTAGTGGTTGGTATGACCCAGGTTGATAACCACTGGTTAAAAGTTAACTTACTTATTGATTGTCAACCATTATATTACCAACTGTCCTCTAAAAATCTTAAACCACCCACTAGTGGTTGGTATGACCCAGGTTGATAACCACTGGTTAAAAGTTAACTAACTTAGTGATTGTCAACCCTTTTATTACCAACTGTTCTAAAAATCTTAAACCACCTACTAGTGGTTGGTATGACCCAGGTTGATAACCACTGGTTAAAAGTTAACTTACTTATTGAGTGTCAACCTTTTTCATGTTTAATGTCCATTTGAATATTTAAAAAAAAATCACCCACTAGTGGGTACTGCTTTGGCACATGATTATTGTGGCTTTTTTTCAATAAATTTCTTGGAAAAAAAACCGCAATAATTATGCACCAACCCAATAATTACAAATATAAAGCATTTAAAGTTAACTCATTTATCTGTTCATCAGAGATTGTACTCTTTTTTTAATTTCTTAATTCTTTATGAAATTATTTTTATTGTAGATAGTATATAATAATTTATGTAATTGTTTGAAACTAAAAATCTCCTAATAAAAAGATCTGCTTGGTTGGCCATGAGAGTTAAACAGTTTGAAAAATAATTGCTTAGTCATATTTTTGTTACAAAATGACTTTAAACTTAGTGAGAGAAAATATATGAACATATTTTAAAGCACATAATTTACAGTAAGATAAACAAAAAAACCCAACCTGATTAAGGCAATTTTATGACTATTTCAATTGATTATATCGAAAACGTATATTTTAATGTTTGGAACAAGTGAATTTCTGAATTTTACTTCTAGCTATGAAGTGACATTGTAATTATTGAAACTAGCAAGAATATGCCCCTTCTAAGCATAAGTATTTAAGTTTTAATGTAATGAAATATTAGAAAGACTAATGAAATTGAATAAGAACTATAAAAAAGATTACCTATTTTAATTATATTTTGTTTTCTATATAAAAACATTCATAGGATTAATTTTGATACATTGGAGAATAAAACAATAATATTAGAGATCAAGTAATTATTTATTAAACCTGGTTTTGTTAAAACCAGTATGCAAAATGAGGCAGACAATTTTGCTATGCAAGAGAAAAATTATTAAG
The DNA here is from genome assembly GCA_023376005.1 of Doryteuthis pealeii. NCBI lineage: Eukaryota > Metazoa > Mollusca > Cephalopoda > Myopsida > Loliginidae > Doryteuthis > Doryteuthis pealeii. The sequence goes on from CM042148.1 coordinate 85,690,348, forward strand.
TACTTTTAAAAAAAAAAATTTTTTTTTTGAATAAAACATTCTTAACTTGATAGAAAATTTAAAAAATTATTTTTTTTTACAAATTTTAATTATGCTTTTTAAGTCAAGTGTCTATTTGATAAAACTCTTTAAACTCCTATTATATGTGAGTAAAATATGGAAATGAATCAAACAATATGTAGAGAATAGAAAAACAACATATTCAGAAAAAGATGAATTTATTTATTATGGTAAATTCAACATTTAAACCATTTCGTTTTATGTTAAACCTTTGTCAACAAAAGAATATAAAAATTATTGTATGAATAATGATGAATGTTTTTAAAGTTTTCTCTAAATACATTTCTTGACTCTCATCACTTTAAAAACCTCCATCATTGTTCATACAATAATTTTTTCCATTCTTTTGTATTGTCCTGACAATGGTTTAACATAAACTGAAATGTTTAAACATCAAATTTACCAAATAAACTCATATTTTTTGCAGAATACTTTGTTTTTCTATTCTCTACAAACCTATTATATATAGAGTTCACTATTTTGGAATCTACCTCCTATAAATGATGAGGTCCTACTGCATATATTTAGGGCCAGGTTAACTCAGTCGGTAGAGTGTTCGGCTAGAAACCACAAGGTTCCTAGTTCGATACCGGCCCTCGCCAACTCAGCGTATGAGTAGCACAGGGATCTGTGCACTAAAGAAGCTGATGGTTGGTGTGGCACTCCACCTCAGATGCAAAAACAATCTCCTTGGTCTAGCACTAGTGAAAAGGGATAGACTCCCTCACTGATTGGTTGATACCGACTTTAGGCCACCCCAACGACTTTACTTTATTTTACTGCATATATTTAAAATTCATTTTGTGAAGTAAATATTTTCTATGAAATTAGATAAAACCTTTCACTTTTATACCTATTCCTTTGAGTGGAGTTGAAATATCTGACCCTGCTAATTCGATGTGTGAAGATAGATTTAAAAAAAATAATTGTTTTTTCACAGTCTGTTTAAATAAATGCATAGACCTTTTTTTTTTTTTTTTTTTTTTTTTTTTTTTTATTTTTATTTTTTTTTTTGCTTGATTCTTCTGCAGCAGATTTTTATTCCCTTCCTCCCATCTATAACCCCCCCCCCACCCCCACTTAAAAAAAAAAAAATTTTTTTTTTTTTTTACTCTTGTCTCATTATTCAGCTAAAAGCTTAAACAAATATTGCCAAGTTTAGAAAATTAAAAGAAAAAAAAAAAAAGATCTAGAAAAACCTGCAGAAAAAAAAAGTTGATATTTTGTTGCAGTGAGTTTTGGTTTGATTTTCTGACAAAAAAAAAAAAGTTAATTTTTTTTTTTTTTTTATATTGAAAAAATACCAGCCTCCCCCCCTTTAAAACTAAAGTATTAACATAATCTTTGGATTTATTACTTGATGTTATTGGCTTTTCATAAATGATCTTGTTAATTAGTTTTGACTTTGTTTGCAGTTAGTAGTTGGTTTTTATGTTGCTCTAGATCTTTCATTCCATAAATGTTAGTAAAAATATTTGGACAGCCAATTGGGTAATTCCATGTCAAATCATCCAGAAAAAAGAATAATTGTCACTCACTCCCTCCAATTTTTCTGAATTTTTCCCCCAGGTGTGGACTGTTAACATTAGACAATCCCCTAAATTTGAGCTTCCAATTCCAAAAATTGGCAGTTATGTCGATTTTTAGCTTTCCAAATTTGAGGGGATTGTGAAAAATGATCTTGTTAGGAAAAAATCAGGAATCATCAATAACTTAAAATTGGTTGACTTTAAGACTTTTTTGATAGCATTTTTGGATTCTTTGGGCAAAAATTCTTTTATAAACCAATTTTTAGTAGTAGGGAAGCTCTAGAACTGATTTTACAGACAAAAATAGGTTACAAAAAGTCACCCTTTTTCACAATCCCCCTCAAATTTGGAGAGCTAAAAATTGACATAACTCTGCCAAATTTTGGAATTGGAAGCTCAATTTTTGGGATTGGCTAACTTTATCATAATCACACTTGGACAAAATTTCAGAAAAATTGAAGTGGGTGGGTGACATGGCCTGGATGATTTGACATGGAATTACCCAATTTTTATTTGATTGTTTAAATATTTTCTTTAGTAACAAGAGTCAAATAATATCACACATACATACGGTAGGACCTTATTAAAAGAGGTTTCACTTATCTTTAGCTGTTCCAATTAGAAAATCCTTTATTAAATTCAAACTATTTCAAATTAGCGAAATATACATAAGACATATCTAAACATAAGTCTTTTAATTATAATAAGTAAAGTTGTCGGGGTGGCCTAAAGTCGGTATCAGGCAGACAGTGAGGGAGTCTATCCCCCTTTCACTAGCACTAGACCAAGGAAAGAGTTTTGGTGACTGAGTAAAGTGCCATACCTACCATCAGCTCCTCACTTTACTGCACAGATCCCTGTGCTACTCATTCGCTGAGTTGGCGAGGGCTGGTATGAAACTCTGAACCTTGTGCTTCCTACTCCGAGCATTTTGAAATATAAGAAATGATAAACTAAAATGTCCTCAAAGCCATCAATGTCTGAGACATCAGATCCTAAAAGGTAAAGCTCAAATTAATACTAGGGTGAGTCAAAAGTTTTGCAATATTTTAGTAACATTCATCTGTGTACCTTTCAAATCACACATGGAGTGAAGCAATCTGCAATGTGTGAGCATTGGAGTGGTAGTACCTTTTTAGGGTCCCATCTATGGGTTAAATAAAAAAAAAAGAGTTTAAAAAAAAATGAATTTAAAAAATGTTTTTTCAATACTCACCAAGCATGAATAAAACAAAATGTCTTCGGCATAAAATAACCCAACAAGGCTTGATATGCCGTAAAATCCTAACCAAACTTGATGCTTTTGCCAAGATTTAGATGATGACAAACCACATGGGACTGTAAGATGCTGAGTACACCTGTTACTCTCTGAGTGCTATTGAGTAATAAGTTCAATCTCATACTTGTGACCTTGTGTCACATCCTATCCATGGTAAACAAGTTGGGTAAATTCCTATTCTCTGAGTGCTACTCACTGGATTTTCCTTTATAGCTTGCAGCATGGCTTCAAATTCCTCAGTTTTAGGCATACCTGAACTTGCCTGATTGTTGAGATTCTTGCAACCCAAGCAAAATTTCTTCAACCATCTTGTTCCTGTACTGTGATCAATAATGATTTCTCCTTTTGCTCAATAAATGTTTTTGGTTGCTTCTGCGGTCTTATGATAAGCAACACTAGATAATCAAGAATTATATTTTTGTATTTCATCTTGGAAGATTTGGATGGTTCATTTTTAACCAGAGGGTGTTGCAAGATGATAACAACTGTACAATTAAGGAAGATGAGTATTAATATATAGATGTGAGGTACAATATAACAACTCCAGATGATTTTGCTGAATTCATGAATGTGACCAACCAAACTGGATTGTGTTGATGCCAAGCTCAACAGATCCTCTCCAAGTGCTATTTGCAGGATTTACTTCTATGGATTGGAGAACGACCTTGAAATCCATGGTTTTAGGCCAACCTGACCTTGCTTGATTGTTGAGATTCTTGCAACTCAAGAAAAATTTATTGAACTATCTGGTTAATGTACTGATCAATTGTATCTTTATCTTTCGTATAACAAATGTTTTTGGTTGTTTCCACAATGTTATGACCAGTTTGAACTTATAAAGCATAAGCGATGAATTAGATTACATTTTAGCACACCAACTACTATCTGGTTGTACTATGATCAACTCTACCTTTAACTATCATACAAGCACAAGTTTCCGAATTAGACTACTTTGCATGTTCATCTGTGCAGCTTTCAAGTCACATTTGGAGTGAAGCAATGCACAACATGTCAGCGTACCAACTACCATACAACTACCAACCATAGTGGGTATCTAACACTGCTTCAATTACATAATGTACATGCTGAAAACTAGCAAAATATTGCAAAACTTTTAGCTACCCTAGTAATAAAAGTATTTTGAAAATATAAAAGATAATAAATTAAAATGTCCTTAAAACTATCAATATCCTAGACATCAGATCCCAAGAGGAAAAGATCAAATGAATAAAAAAGTTTTCTTCATTGGTTACTCAAATTTTTACATATGGGTTGCAAAATCAAATATATTTTGTAGTGACAGGATTATTTTCTCCTAATCACCAAATGGGCCTACTTTGTATAGTAAAAGAGGCTCAATCTAGATATCTATTTTGGGATATTTCACCATCTTGGAAAGGGTTTTGTAACTTTTGATGAGGTCCTACTATGTATGAATGTATGTATTTTAATATATGCAAATGCATACATACAAGGGATGCTCTGAAAGTAATGCCTTCTATTTATTTCCGCAGAAACTGCAAAAAATATAGGGAGTACAGTAATGTTATTGGATAGAGCAAGTTTTCAGCTACAAAGTACTATTTTTCCACAGTTACCACCATTGGTTATGCATTTTCACCAGTGATGAACAAGAATCTGTTGTAGTTTTTTTGGAAATAAATCGGAGGCTTTATTTTTGGAGCATCACTTGTATATTTTTGAAGAAAATAAAGGTTTTATAAAAAAAAAAATTAATCTAATTTTGATATGTTTTCTTAGAATTTCTTAAATTTTTAATGAATTTCTTGAATATTCTAGAATGATATAAATTTCTTAGAACTATTATTCTAGAATGATATAAATTTCTTAGAACTATTATTCTAGAATGATATAAATTTCTTAGAACTATTATTCTAGAATGATATAAATTTCTTAGAACTATTATTCTAGAATGATATAAATTTCTTAGAACTATTATTCTAGAATGATATAAATTTCTTAGAACTATTATTCTAGAATGATATAATTTCTCAGAACTATTATTCTAGAATAAAATAATTTTTTCAGAATTATTATTCTAGAATAAAATAAATTTCTCAGAACTATTATTCTACTATGAAATAAATTTGTCTTTGTATCTATGTAAGACTATTTCTTCCATTCTAAATTCTGATGTAATTACGGAAGCTGCTTATTTGGTAATTTTTTTTTCTCCTTCTTTGATTTTTGCCTGCTTTGTAAATTTCCTTTTAGTTTTCCTTATCCAGCCGCATTTTGGAGCCGTTTTTTAGTGCTGGAGGGGATGCTGTAACAAAAGAGCAGGGGTGTTTGCTGATGAGGATTTTATAAAACAACATTTTTCTTAAATACCCACACAGATTTTTTTTTCTTGTTTCTCTTTTTGATTTTGATCCTAACTCTCTTCTTAAGTGAGCCAAACCCTCAACTCCTAAAAAAAAAAATCTTGTGATTTGTCTGATCTGAGAAATAAATAAAAACAATGCTGTGATTTTATTAATATTTATTTTTCCTCATTTGTAGACCAAAGCACTAGCAGTTCCAAATCAAGGAGTCTGGGATATGCGAGGGAAGCAATTTTTCATAGGAATTGAGATTAGAGTTTGGGCTATAGCATGTTTTGCAGCTCAGCGATCAGTGAGAGAAGAATCATTAAGGTAAGAAAATGCATTTACTTATATTCAACTAGAAGTGGCTACCCAACATCACCTGGGTAGAGGCGGGTTTAAAAAAAAGAAAACACAAAAAAACAAACAAAACAAAAAACGTTTTAATATTTAGCAAGTTAGTCTCACAGATCCATTATTATTATGATTGAAGTCTACAAATATACCCATGGATTTTATTCAACGAACTTCTAGCACATATATGATGAAAAAAGTTGGGGGTTTGCCATAAGGGCAATAGGATTGGGACAATCATATAAGAGCTAGGGTTTGCTGTGACTAGCCAATTGATAAGAGTGAGCCCCTCCGACCACCCATCTAGCCAAGTAAGGGCCAAAGTGGAGTGTTGCATGTTATAGACTGCTCAGCCACTAGGATCTTATCCTTAAGCATCACAGGTCACTAATCATGGCCAACAGATGATCCTATTGGAGAGATTTTACCTCTCTGCAGAGGTACAGGGTGTATTATTCTGCTCCAGCTGACAGGGCGAATTTTCACCTGTTATAATGCTAATCTGCATTACATTTGACAAGCTGCTATTTATTTTGTTTCATCAAAATGAATGCACATATAATAAGTTGGAATGAAATGGATAATAAACATAACATGTAGGGTAGTTTCTTCATTCTTGTAGGAACTTACTCTTCCTGTATTTTTGAAAGGTTCACTAACTCTCCGTACGCAAACGCTTGTCTCTTTGTACCCTGCCACCAAAAAAAGAGCGAATTGAAAAATCCCATTGTCTTTTATAGAGGTTCACAGAACTCCCAAGCCCCACTTCCAGACCCTTCTTAGATAGCTGTAAATTCTCCCTTTTGATCTGCTGCCCTGTAGGCTGAAACTGTTGAATATGCTGACTGCACCTATGCAGAGTACCCCTTCATCGCCATTACTCCCAGGTCCTCTCTAATCCGAAGTGGTAGTACCTTTTAGGGTCCCATCTTTGGGTTAAATAGAAAAAATAAGTTTTAAAAAGAATTGAGTTTAAAAAAAATTTGATTACCCATTAAGAATGAATAAAACAAAATATCTTTGGCATAAAATAACCCAACAGGGGTTGACATGCCATAAAATCCAACAAACCTTTTGATCTGCTATCACCTAATGGTTCCTTTGTGTTCTTAAGTTTGAGACACCAAAAAATACAAAGTGGGACAGAAGTGATATGAAAGTTTTAGTAAAAATATAAGAAGAAATAAACTACCTATATGATATTATTTACTGTCTTGTTACTTTTGCTTCCCCCTGTATATAATCATCATCATCAAGGTTTGTCGACAGCACGGATTCTCTTGACTATCTCATGCCATTTGTTCCTATTGGTCATCACTCTTGGCAAGTCCTCTAGACAGCATCCAGTGTCCATACAGAGCTGATGAATGTAAGTTTTTGCTGGTCGGCCCACACTGGTGTGTCCAATGTGTAGGAGTCCATAAGAGAATGTCACTTATGAGTTCGTCCTTACTTTTCCAGCAGTGCCCAGCATCATCCTACTTGTATGGTTTGTGAGATGGGAGGTAAGTGGCCGTATAGCTGCTGTTTTAAGGAGTACTGCTTCCAGGATTTATTCAAAACAGTACACCGCATCCTTGTATAGTTCCATTTCACCAGGTGTTTCATTAAAGTTCAAGTGGTGCAACCATATAGTAGTACTGACATGGCTACAGCTTTGAAGAATTCTTGTTTTTATTTTATGAGAAAGATCATATTTCCATATGGTTGTTAATCTGTCAATAGCAGTCCATGACTTTCTGTTGATGAGATATTGCTACCTAGGTATGTGAACTGGTCTATTAATTTCAGAGGCTTACCATTTAGTAAAGAAATGGCACCATTTTGATTAAAACATAGGAACTCTATTTTATCTGAGTTCCTGTAGAATGCCTCTTGCTGCCTGCCCCAGGCTATTGCAACAAAGACTTTGCTTGATCAGGTGTATCTGTAAGAAGTTCTAGACCATCTTCGTAGTCTGCATTGGTAATTAGTTTCAGCACAGATATAAACTCTGTTTATAAGTCTACAGATTTAAAGGGAAATATATTATTTAATTACGTAGCATTTTTATTCAAGACAATTTGGGAATTTGTATCTTTTACTTACATATTTCACTTTGGTAGATATTTTAAAAACACAATTGAAGAATAATTTTGATGGTTCGGACTGTTGTTCTCAGCTTTATTGTGGTATGTATAAACACAATGTTCAGGCCATTGTATTTTCAAGCCTATTTACTTAAGATTTTTTTAATGACTAGAGTTCACATAATATTCTCAACAGAAATTGTAAGATACAATTACTACATTTTAAGGTCTCCTTATTTCAAATTCCAAATCAGATGAAAACTGTTATGGTAAGTAATAGTGTTCATTACAACATATTTTGAAATTTCTATTTTAGAATATTTAATTTTTCTTACACACTTCGATAAACCCAGTTTATTTTATTTCTTCTATATCTATCATTTAATATAATTTACTATAAATTTATATCTAACCAATATATTAATCTCATTTTTGTCAGTACAGATAACAAATACTGACAAATAATACTGAAGTTAAGACATTTTATGCTGCTAGGGGTGCCCTAAATTAGTGGTAATGATATTAAAGCTCTGAAACAATGCTTGACCTCAGGGTTATCATGATGATGACTTTAGTCTAAGGTAAACAGGGAACACCTGAACAAGGCCCGAGGATACAGCGGCCTGAATGTTGTTCTTATACATACTACAATAAAGATGAGGACAACAGTCTGAAACATCAAAATTATTCACATCAAGCCTCATCTCAAAAATGCAGACAAATAATACTGAAGTTAGTATTATTTGTACTATTGTCATCATCTTCATTGTTATCTGTACTGCCAAAACGTTGTACAGATAACAATGAAGATGAGGACAATAGTCCAAATAATACTAATTATCAAACAATATTTAAAAAATACTGACAAATAATACTGAAGTTATTGTTAATCATTGTTTGAAATTGCTGCCAATTTATTTTTAAATTCTGTAAATTAATTTGTCTTTTTAAATTATTAACATATTTAATTCTATTTCTGTTTTTTTCCATTTTTTTTTCTCATCTAAAAAATACAGACAAAAAACAATTAAAGAATTTGATATTTATTTCAGATTTAGTCATAATACTTAAATAAAAATAATTAGATTATTTTAGTATATATTCATGCAACTCCGCTGCACAAACAGGATGTGACATAAAGGTCAATTTCTTAAGTGGAATTTAACAGGTTTGAATTCAGTTTTCCTTGTAGACCGGTTACCGTACCAAAGTTAAAGAGCCTAGTCTGCTCTACTATTTACTTATAGGAGGAGGGAGAATAGTTGGATGCATACCTTTCTCAAAGGTATTAACACTATATGAAACAAAAACAGCCTTATCCAGGATTTGAATGCTGGTTACCCTATCCATTTCCTTCAATGATAACCATTACACCACAAGTGCTTACTGTGTCCTGGGTATGACGTTAAACAGCATCTAGTGGTGAAGTTCCAATTCTGGGGAATGTGGGGTACCCCTTTATTGCCATTACTCCCAGATCCACCTTGACCCAGAATGGTAATACCTCTTAAAGTCCCATCTATAGGTTAAATAGATAAAAAAATGAGTTCATAAAAATTATGTTTGAGGGGGAAAAAAAAAAAAAATTGAATACCCAACAAGAATGAATAAAGCAAAACGTCTTTGGTATAAAATAACCCAACAAGGGTTGACATGCCGTAAAATCCAACCAACCAATGAGTGCTTATTAAATAATGTTAGTATAACCAAAAATGTTATTTTAGGACATCAAAATGGTTAAACCTATTTTTTTTTTTTTAATTCATTTTTTTATTCATTTTTTTTTTTTTAAATTTTAAATATCTTTTGCAGATATTTATAGAAAGAATTTCCCACTTTTTTTTTTACAATGTTTGTTGTATTTATTTATTTTTATTTTTAAGGCTCTTATTAAATGTCATTTTAATAATGTTCATTGTTTTGTTGTTGAAAATCTTAATTTTTTTTTTTGTCTATTTTTGCAGAAGTTTCACTCAACAACTTCAGCGAATATCAAATGATGCTGGGATGCCAATCAGTGGTCAGCCATGTTTTTGTAAATATGCTAATGGACCTGACCACGTGGAACCTATGTTTAGATATCTGAAAAATACATACCAAGGATTACAACTTATTGTTGTTATACTTCCTGGAAAAACACCTGTATATGGTAAATACCTTCTTTTTTATATATATATATAGTGACAATTATTATTTTTCATTTATTTATTTATTTATTTGAATCATGTTCATATGTCAATTCATACACAAATTATATTGATTTGGACTATGTAGAAATGTATGTTTACTGCTGCTCATTTATCATTGCGTTATTTGATAATGTTACATTTCATAACATAAGTTTAAATACCTGAATTTTTTAACAGATGTTGTAACAAAAAGCTGAGTTTTACTAATATTGTAAATTTTTATTTTTTATTTATATATATATATATATATATATATATATATATATATATTATAAATTTTTTTTTTTTTTTAATAATTTGCTTGAAGCATTGTTAAGTAAAGTATATTATTATTTATATTTTGAAGGCAATTACAATGTGTATGAAATTTTGTATAAAACTTCGAAATTGATCAGACATTGGACACTATTTTATTTTATTCGCATTGTAATTGCCTTCAAAATATAAATGATAATATATTTGTTTTTGAAATGGATATATTTGGGCAGCATCTTTTCATTCAAACAAATTTGGTTAAACAAAATAGAATCCTTGTTGTTTTTTCTTTTTCTTTCAAGTTTTCTAACAATTCTTTTGATGTTATCATCTTGAAAGGCGTTAATCAGTTGTCCGAAAGAGTTATTATTGGTGAACCAAGTACTTTCAGCTCTTTTCTGAACCATTATCAAAGCTGTTTATATTTGTCTAAACTTGATATCAAGACTGTTTGATATTTAGTTAAACTATTGTTTTGTTTTTATCACTAAGTTGACACTAAATAACAGTGACAGTTTATTTTAAAAATATTTCTAACAAGCTAGGCAAACATGATTTAATATAAAAAATTGTTCTATTTATTTATTTTAAGCATTTTGAATATTGTCACTAGTTTCAAATTTAATTCTATTAATAGTAAGTTATCTAAATTTTATATACAGGGCTTAAAATTATTTTAATTTTTTTATATTATTGTCAGTATGAAATATTTTTGTATTTTATTATTATTATTATTATTATTATCATAAGTATTATTTTTGTATGACAACAAGAGGTATGCATCAAAAGAATTTTTAGATAATTTGAAAGAAAAAAGAAAAAAATATTGAAAACAATAAGAATTCTATTATGTTTAACCAAATTTGTTTGAATATTGTTTTTATATATATATATATATATATATATATATATATATATATATATATATATATATATCAAGTTTCTATTTTTGGTCCATCTAATGGAGTAGCAATATTACACACATTACTATATGTTATAACCAATGCCTCTATAGGTGTCAAGGTTAGTAGCACAGTATTGCCAGTTGTTGACAAGTAATCAACTATGTTTGACTTTAGACTATTGACAAATGACTCAACAATCATATTCTCTTTGCTAACTTGCTCCTAAGAACTCCTTATTTATCAAAACCAAATTTCTAACTACCACAAATTCAGAATAATAATAAACTAGCAGGACCTGTGGATATACCACAGTATGATAATTAATTATTACAATGTTTCCTATGTGTACTAATGTTCAATATGTAAAAAGTATAATAATCTTGATTTAACTCTATCACTCTTTTTTTTTTCTTTCTTGGCCGTCCAAATCATCCAAGAGGAAATGCAAAAATGTAAATCCTGATTATCTGGTGTTGCTTATCTGCTGAATTCTTATTTCTTATCACCTCAGCTAAATAATGGACCACTGCGTTTTTATTATGAAAAAAAAAAGAAAAAAGACATGCTACATATAAAAAAATATAATAAAAAAGAAAGTAGGGGAAAGATAGAGAGGTGGGGTGAGTGTGCAAAAGCGATAATGCTAATCTGTTTCAATCAAACATAATGAAAAGATGAAAAGAGTGAGAGAGAGAGTTAAATCAAAATTATTATATTTTTTACATATTGAAGTATATACCCAATAGCTCTTAAATAAACATCTCAAACATTTTAGTAATTAAATCATCATACTGTGGTATATGCACAGGTCTTGCTAGTATAAATTATTTTACTATGTTAATTCCAGTTGATGCTACTACCCCCCTCCTTCAAATTTTGAAACTTTGCTAATATGTTATCTATTTAAACCTTTTGAAATAAGTTTTTATTAAAGTATGTACAAAATAAGTTCTGCTTTTCAGGATTTGATAATTGTGTGTTTGTGGTAGAAGTAAAATTTTACTTGATGGTAATAAATGATAACAGCTGAAAAGTTATTTTAGTCGTTGAAGTATTGTTTTGTTTTGTTCAATTTTAGCTGAAGTGAAACGAGTTGGTGACATACTTTTTGGATTGGCCACTCAATGTGTCCAAGCCAAAAATGTTACACGAACATCACCGCAAACACTGTCCAACTTATGTCTGAAGATCAATGTCAAATTGGGAGGTATTAACAGTATCCTTCTTCCAAGTATTCGGTAAGTTTCCTTTTTTTAATAATATCTCTCTTCTTTTTTCCAGCTAGATATATTAGGTCTGAGACCTGTCAGCTGTTCCTTATATTCAAAACATTCATCTTATTTCTACAGAACATTTACTTTTTTAAAATTTGAGTAATAAAAGTAAATTGAATGTTAATTTGTACCTGAACACCTCATTTAAGGAACAAGTCTCTATATTGCAATTATGCATGGGTCACACAAGACTTACAATCTCCTTGTGAAACATGTCACACACCTTGCACTGTTAAACACTTCCTCATAAAATGTGGCTTTTTCGCTCTCATCAGAAAATGCTGTTTTAACACAAATAATATGAAAGATTTATTTGAAAATGTCGGCATAGATGACATTCTGTCCATTTTTGAGAGAAATAAAATGGTAATCTGAACATTAGCTACATAAATGAAAGTAACCTCCCCTTATTTATTTCACTTTGAGGAAGCTGTCTGTTTTGGTTGACCATTTTCCTTTCACTGTCAAATTTGTTTGAATCAATACAACTGCATGTTTTAACACGAAAATATCAGAAAATGTGTTCTTGATTGTGCTTGCGCATTATTTGAAATGAACTTAATTGTTATTAAGAACACATTTTATGATATTTTCATGTTAAAACATGCAGTTTTATTGATTACGGTGAAATAAAAATGGCCGACCAAAACATATGGCTTCCTCAAAATGGAATAAACAAGGGGAGGTTACTCATTTATGTAGCTAATGTTCAGATTACCAATAAAATTATGCCAAAAAATATAAACATAAACCCTATAAAAGTGTTATATCCCAAGATGTAAAAAATAAAAGAGTTGTTTTATTTTCTTATTCCTAACATCTTGGGATACAACACTTTGGTATGGTATTGATTGGGTTTTTATTTATGTTTTTAAAATACAATATTCGTTTTTATTTTCTCACCAACCAGAAACACAGCAGGATTGGTTGGATAAACAATTTACTGTTCACAAGTTGTGTATTAATCAAGCAGCCATGTTGTTTGATACTACACTTTTTTTTTCAGTGAAGAGTCAATAGTTCGTTAGGGGAGAGTTATCTCCCCTCACAAAAAGTAATCCCTCAACGTGATCACTGTCAATGCTAACATATTGTTTAAACCATTAGCTACAAAAGTGTAAATATAGACATACAACATATATCATTTCCTAATGTCTAGGCATAAAATGACCCCAGACGTCTTGATATGTCATTAAAATCCACCAACCAAGTATGATTTAAGGAAAGAATTGTCTTTGTTTCAAAGGTTTTCCATAACTAGCTTGAACTGATACAACTCATCCTAATTTTTTTATAGTTTGTACGTTGTCCTGAGTATGACGGTAAACTGTATCTAGTGGTGAAGTTCCAGTTTTGGAGCTGTGGAGAATGTGGCATACCCCTTCATTGCCATTACTCCCATGTCCACTCTGACCTGGAGTGGTAGTACCTTTTAGGGTCCTGTTTAGGTCAAATAGATCAAAAATGAGTTTTAAAAATGCTGTTAAAAAGATTGAATGCCCAACAAGAATGAATAAAATAAAAATGTTTTCAGCATAAAATAACCCAAGGGTCCACATGCTGTAAAATCCAACCAACCAACCTAATTGCTTATATAAAAACCTATTTTTCTTGATTCTCATTTTGAAGCCTCAATAAAATATTTCTTCATTCATCAATTGTATTTCCTTTTTAATATGTAATCCTATATCTTATTTTCAGACCAGCTGTATTTAGAGAACCTGTCATATTCATTGGTGCTGATGTCACTCACCCCCCTGCTGGAGATGCCACAAAACCATCAATAGCTGCTGTAAGATTTTTCCAATTTATCCATTAATATAGTAATAATGATATTGGGAAAAATTGAGTCTGTGACATTTTTTCTTTCTATATTTTGACTAATTGCATATTGACTTAACCTTTTCCTTAATAATAAAAAAAAAATAATTGGACTATAGAGGATAAAGGCGTTGGATTAAAATAGTTCTAAGTGATAGTTATTTCTAGGCTGCAGGTTCAATCCTGGTCAAGGGTAACAATAACATAGAATAATAATTAACACAGCTTAACACCTGTACTCCAGCTATGGTTAGCGAAATGAGAACAGGATACCCCACTGGATTGAATAATGAAAGTTCTGTGATGACTCCCAATTACAACCAGAAGGTTCCCAAGTTTGACGAGAAATACCCGAGGAGGCAGGAGGGCACATCAGTCGAAACATTGTACAGATAACAATAAAGATGGGGACAATAGTCTGAATAATCCAAATAATACTAATTATCAAGCCTCATCTAAAAAATTCAGAGAAATAATAAGAAAAACCCTTGGTTTACATAAACCCAAGAGAAACTTTAAATTTCTAAATGTTTGTTAAACTGTTAAAACAAAAACCTACAATGGTCAACATAACAAAAAAGTCAAATCTAGACATATCTAAGTATGAAGCAAAATTATTTAATAAAGTGAACAGAGGAGTAAATTGTATTAATTAAAATTAGGAAATCTTTAGCATCCATCCGTCTACTAGAGACAATAACATAGTGTCAAAAAAACGTGGCACCACATAGCCTGGGCAGGTTGATTTGGAGGACGAGCTGTTGCCCAAGCAGCAGGTTCCTTCTCACCACACATGCCGTTGTGGTCCAAAGGAAAGGACAAAAAAAAAAAAAAAAAAAAAAAACAATTTTATTTTGGAAAATTAGTTGTTTGCTGAGTTCTGGTAGCAGTGAGTTCACAATGCTGATGCTGACTGCACTTCTGTAGAGGGGTAAGCCTCCCCTCCCCCTCAATAAGGCACCAGTTGGCCATGGGTAGCAACCTATGATGCTTAAGGATGGGATCCTGGTGGCTGAGCAGTCCATGACTTGCAACATTCCACTTTGCCTCTTACTTAGAGTAGACGGGCGGTCGGAGAGGCCCACTCTGATCAGTTGGCTGGTTGTCAAGCCCTAGCACCTATATGATTGTCCCGACCTTATTGCCCTCATGGCAAACCCCCAACCCTTTTTATTATATATGTGCTAGAAGGCGGTGACTGAGAGTCTTAGTGTCCTGAGTATGACGTAAAACTCTGATGGTGAAATTCCAATTCTGGAACTCTGGGAAATGTGGAGTACCTTTTCATCACCATTACTCCCAGGTCTACCCTGACCTGGAGTAATAGTACCTGTTAGAGTCCCATCTGTGGATTAAATAGAAAAAAAATGAGTCCAAAAAATGTTTTAGAAAAATTGACCACAAAAAAAAAGAATATTCAATACCCATCATTTAAAACAAAATGTCTTTGGCATAAAATAACCCAACAAGGGATGATGTGCCATAAAATCAAACCAACCAACCCAACTCTGAGTTAACAAAAACAATTGAACACAAAAGGCATTCTGACTTGACTTTCAGGGAATGGACGTCTTTGTTTAAAGCTTTCCTATCATTTCATTAGAAGAAAGGTTGTGAATGTTTGATATATAGAGTCTTTTATTATTCGTATCTGATATAATCTCCACAAGCCTAAAATATTGTGCTTACAGTATGTAATAGAATAATGCTTATTCTCAAATATGGGTTCAAAAGGGTTAATATATAGATATAACTCAAAACTTGTACTTATCGTTATCATGATATATAAAAACACAATGCCTCATCTCAGAAAATTCAGACAAATAATATTGGTTAGATATTTAGAAAAAAAATATTCCTATTATTTAACATTTGTAAACATAATGTTTTTTTCATTGTCAGATAAAATGATTGAAAATAAATTGGTGCATTTGGTTTTAAAAAGATATAAATTATTTTTTGATTGACTCTTCAACCTAATTTTAATTGATTTTAATTTGATTTGTTATTAGGTCATAAGATTAAAAATAATTAAAGTTTATCTTAAAACATAATGTGGTGAACTGAGTGCATTTTTTTCATATCTCTTTCTGATTTTGTTGAATTTGAAATAATTTTTTTTTTCTTTTTTCAGGTGGTAGGGAGCATGGATGGTCACCCTAGTCGTTATTCTGCTTCAGTTCGTGTGCAACAACATCGTCAAGATATCATCAAAGAGCTGTCTCACATGGTTAAGGACTTGCTGATGGAGTTCTATAAATCGACACTTTATAAACCAGCTCGCATCATCTTTTATAGGGATGGTGTTAGTGAGGGCCAGTTCCAGCAAGTAAGGCTCATTCATATTTAGTTTTATTCTTTTTATTTTACGTGGTACAATTCACATACCTATTTAGTAATATCACATCCACAGAAAGCGATGTTAATGCACGCATAGGGAAGGTATGGTCTGATTATCAATCATATGGAAATATGATCTCACAGTCTAGTTAAAGCAACAATTCTTCCAAGTCATAGTTGTATCAGTGCTACTGTATGGCTGCATCACTTTGACCCTAACAAGGTGCTTAGAGAATAAGCTAGATGGGAGTTGCACAAGAATGCTGCATGCAAACTTGAACAAATCATGGAAACAACACCCCACAAGAAAGCAGTTGCATGGCCACTTGCCCTCTATCACATGAACTCATGAGCGACATTTTCCTGTGGAATCCAACACATGGGCATGTCAGTGTAGGTTGTCTAGCAAAGACCTACATTGACCAACTCTGCACAGATACTGGATGCTGTATAGAAGACCTCGCAAGGGCAATGAATAATAGGGACGGTTTGTGAGAGATTGTAATGGATGTCCGTGCTCCTAGTGCAACCTGATGATATATATGCTTCTCACAAATACACCTGCCCAAGCTGAATCAATGTTGCATATCCTGGGGGAAGAGAGCAAGAGGCATTGGCCTTGATGTGAACTTGGATAAAACAGTTCATGTGCTTTAAACATTTCCACACTGGAGTTTACATACCTTGGTGGCAATATCTCATCTACAGAAAGCCCTTCATCACCATCACTTCCAGGTCCATCCTGACCTGGAGTGGTAGTACCTGTTAGGGTTCCATCTTAAAATAAAATTAAATTAAAAAAAAAAAAAAAAAAATGTGTTTAAAAAAAAAAAAAAAAAAAAAAAAAAAAAAAAAAATTAAAATACCCATCAAGAATGAATAAAACAAAATATCTTTGGCTTAAAATAACCCAGGAAAGGTTGACATGCTGTAAAATCCAACCAGCCAGAAACTCGAGTTTGTATACAGAAAGAGTTGCTAGCTGTTTAGTTTTGCTAACAATCTTTTATTGTATTTGAATGTTTTTATTATTTTAAATGATTATCTTTTGATCCTGTTTGTGTATACCATGATTATCCCATGCATGCTGTGATTTGACTTATATAAACTAAGTCTTATTATTTAATAGCTTCACCTTTTTGTATATTTTACTTTCATTTTAACCTTTAAATTCTTATATATAAAATATGAGAATCTATTTAGAAATTCATTTGTCCTTACATTGACCCTTGTCGGGAATATGAGCTTTTCTTATAAATCCTATTATAATTATGTCAAGTTACAAACATCACATTTTTTCAAAATTATTATTCTCCTCATACAAAATGGAAATGAAATGCAAAAAAAGAAAAAAAAAGTAATCAGCAAATTAATTTTATTCTAAAACGGCCCATCTGACTTTTTCTTTTTGTTCTTCTACTATGACAAAGTTTGTTTGCATCATAGAAAAAATGGATAGTCTTAGGAACATGATTTTATGCTCCAATATAGATTACAAGGTAATCTGAACATTAGCTACATAAATGAGAGTAATCTTCCTTTGTTTTGTTTCACGAAAATATCATAAAATGTGTTCTTAATAACAATTAAGTTCATTTCAAATAATGTGCAAGCATAATTTTATAATATTTTCGTGTTAAACCATGCAGTTGTATTGATTCGTACAAATTCGTATTTTCAGTGTGGATTTACAGTGAAATGAAAATGGCTGACCAAAACATAACGGTTTACTCAAAGTGAAACAAACAAGGGGAGATTACTCTGATTTATGTAGCTAATGTTCAGATTACCGATTAGAAAAAAAAAAAAAAACCCTCTTGAAAAACAACTACACAAAAAATGTAAATATGAATGTTCAATGAATATCATTCTCTAACCTCTAGACATAAAATAACCGTAAGCCCTGTCATCTGGGGCTTTAGAATTCACCAACTGCACCCTACCCCCAATGGGGCCACCTGTTGACTGTGGGTGGTGACTCTTGATGCTTAAGAATGGAATCCTGGTGGAAGACACTACTTAGACCCTTATTTAGGCTAGACGGGCATTCGGAGAGGCCCTCTTCGATCAATTGGCTGGTCATATCAAGCCCTAGCGCCTATATAATTGCCCCAACCCTATTACCCTTATGGCAAGTCCCAACCATATATATGCCAGAAGGTGGTAGCTGAGTGTCTTCATGTCCTGGGAATGACGTTAAACTCTATCTGATGGTGAGGTTTCAGTTCTGGCGGTCTGGGGAATGTGAAGCACCCCTTCATCACCATTGTCCACTCTGACCCAGAGTGGTAGTACCTGTTAGGGTTCCATCTCTGGGTTGAATAGAAAAATGTGTTTATAAAAAAAAAATTTGAGTATCTATTAAGAACAAATTTATTTCAAAACTTTGTCAGCATTAAATGATCCACCGAGGTTGATATGCCGTAAAACAAACCAAACCAATAAAATAACCCTAGAAAGGTTGACATGCCATTAAAATCAATTAATCAATCAAATTTAGCAGAAGTTAGTATTAAGATTTTTGCATTGCCTCACTTGTTCTGCTCATCTAAAGTCAAAATATTTGCATATTTGTAAAATCAGTGATACCTCTGGGAAATCATCTTTTTTGTTTAGATGACTTAAAGAAAAACATTATTTTAGACTAGCAAAATCTGTGGATATACCACTGTATGATAATTTAATTATTGCAATGTTTAAAATGTTTACTTAAGAGCTATTGCAAATATTGCAATATGTAAAAAGTATAATAATCTTGATTTAACTCCCTTCCTTTTTTTCTTCTTTTGATCATTTCATCTTGTTTGATTGAAACAGATTAGCATCATCTTCTGTACGCTATGTATCATGTCTTTTTACTTCCCTTTCTTTATAATAAAATGGAATGGTCCATTATTTAGCTGAGGTGATGACACTCATGAGAAATAAGAATTCAGTGAATAAGCAACATTAGATAATCAGGATTTACATTCTTGCATTTTATCTTGGACGGTTTGGAGGGTCTCATTTTTTAAACTAGAGTGTGTTGACCAAATGATAATGGTTGTACAGTTAATGAACATAAGTATTAATATATATGTGCTTTTTTTTTTTTAAATAAAAAATAAATCAATTTAATTCTTAAAACTTTTTTCTCTCTCTTGTATTTTTCATTCTATTTGAGTATTTTTTTCTGATTCTTTTTTTGTTTCCCTCCTCCTGTTCAGGTGCTGAGTCATGAATTGAGAGCTGTGCGTGAAGCTTGCATTAGTTTGGAGGTTAGTTACCAGCCCGGCATTACATTCATAGTGGTGCAGAAGAGGCATCACACACGACTGTTTTGCTCAGATAAGCGTGACCAGGTGAGTTAACATTGGCTTCTGGTTATTCACTCAGTTGGAAATGTTATTATTTATTGTTTTATATCTCATACAATCAAACATATTTGTTTGCTGACACATTTCTTTATGTAATGTTTGTTTTGATGAAAGAAATTACTTTCATATTCAAATTGAATACCTGAAAATTCTTTACAATTTTCCAGTAAATGAAGAGAACAAAAAGGAATTCATAAATTTTAATAATACAGGGGGGGGGGAAACATTCAAGATTTATCCAATTGAAAATTTATATTTGTTTAATAAGTTTATCAGCAATAATTAAAAAAAAAAATTCATTAAAAATGTTGGACCATATGACCTTTAGGCACCCCTTTTTGATCTCGATTCAAAAGGACATGTTTTTCATTTATACCGTCAATATCCAGTTGTTTGTCAACAGACGATTTTTAGAGTTTTTGTTTTAGATTATAAAACTAACCCCTAACCCACAACCGGATGTTGACGGTGTATATGAAAAACATGTTCTTCTAAATCGAGATCAAAAAGGGGTGCCTAAAGGTCATATGATCCAAAATGTTTTTTCTGCTTAGCTCTATTTAAAAAAAAAACCCAAAACATATTTATGATTTTAAAAAAAAAAAGGTTGATATCAACATAACAAACTTATTACAAGAATGGGTTATATTTAATGATATTGAACATACTAGTTATATAGCAATAGTATATGGTTATCAGTAGCTCATGGTGAATTAGTGATGGACCAATTTTTTGTGGTATTATAGAGTGCTCAACATCAGTGATATATATATATATATATATATATAATGTAGTTGGGAATAGAGGAAAGTGTGGATAAAACAGCACAAACCAGCATAAATTCAATTGATATTCTGCCTCATATTGAATGAAGCTTTGTCGGAGCTTTTATTGAAACATAGGCACTATAAAAGCAAATGTACAAGTGCCTATGTTTCAATAAAAGCTCTGACGAAGCTTCATTCAATATGAGGCAGAATATCAATTGAATTTATGCTGTTTTGTGCTGTTTTATCCACACTTTCCTCTATTCTCAACTACATTTTGTCGGATTTATTCAAATCCTTCACTCCTCATATATATATATATATATATATATATATATATATATATATATATATATATATATATATATTGTAAACACGGTATGTTTGGAATGGCTTTTTTGCCGACAATTTTTGGGAGAATATGTGCTTAATTGGAGTCGTACCTAATTTTGAAAATTAATTAATTAATAATGAATTAGGCAGGAATGCCTATTTAAATGTATGGCTAAACAAATCGAGAAAAATCAATCTCTGTATGTACATTTCGGCCTATATATATATATATATATATATATATATATATATATATAATTGATGAATGCCTAGAGGATATGAAATATATGATCCCAATATCCTGGTAGAGCACTGTAGAGGAGACATTAATAGAACTTTCACCGTTTAGTGTAATGCATTTACTTGTCTGTTGTTTACAGACTTGAGTCCTCTGGTGATTGTAAAAACATACATCTATGTAAGTATGTACCAATTAATTGTTTGCCCTCTGACTGACAGTTTCCGACGGCCATGAGGGTAAGGAGTTTGACAGACGAAAATTCTGTTGACATGTGTTTCGGCGTTTCATGCCTCTTCAGAGTAGTTAGACACAACAACTACCTCTGACCGGAATCGAAATCCAACTGACTTTTGTCTGCACAATTTCTTAATCTCTCAACCATTTGACAGTTGCCGTAAAGGGGTGGTGTTTAAACTATTAAGTACATACGTTTGTTTATATATTTTACGATCACCAGAGAGATCCAGTCTGCGAGCAGACGATCATTAACTTTACATATGCTGGCAGGGAAAGTTAATTTAAGTCACCCCTACAGAGCTCTACCGCGTTTTGGGAGCATATAATAAGTGTTTCGGTGTTTCATGCCTCTTCAGTGTGACACAACAACTACCTCTGACCGGATGCGAAATCTGACTGACTTTATATATATATATATATATATATATATATATATATATATATATATAGTGTGGGATGGTCACTGTTTCAGATTTTGCTGGAATGGCGTACCAAAGGCAGTATTATTGGTAGAGTGCTCAATATAAAATAGAGCTGTTATATAATATAATAAAATAAATATATAAAGGTTTTACATATCTATTTATTAGGTGACAAAGGAACATTCATAGTGAATGTTCCTTTGTCACCAAATAAATAGATATGTAAAACCTTTATATATTTCTTATATATATTATATTATATTTATTTATATATATATATATATATATATATATGAAAGAGAAAGATAACCTATAATTGCACACAAGGTATGTTGGTAGGTAACTAGGTAAGCAACTAGTCATTTCTCTCATATACACTAAATATATTTGGGTGATAAAGTAGTAAGTTTGCCCATATGCATTAGGGATATCTCTGGGCACAAGTATTTAAGTTTTAATGTCATGAAATATATTAAATTAGAAAGACTTATGAAATTAAATAAGAATGCATATAAAAAGATTAGACTTATTTTAATCATATTTCAATTGTTTTTTTTTATATAAAATCATTGATAGGATTGATTTTAATACATTGGAGAATAAAATGATAATATTAGAGATCAATAAAACCAATTATTTATCAAACCCAATTTTGTTAAAACCAGTATGCAAATTAACCACACCATATTTTACATAAACCTTTATTTCTTAGTGATATACAAGACATTTTGCAGGATTTTAACTGCACTAATAGTGTTTTGAGGCAAATCTAACTCAGACATTATTAATAGATATGATTTATTCTATGTATTAATGATTTTGACTACAAATTAAATACTCATTGATAAACTTACCCAATTCTTGAGGGTATTGTGATGTAAGCAGTAGTTTCATTTACAGACAGACACTGAATCTCCATTATGATAAGATTTGTGGCATTAATAAAAGATGGTTCAGTTTTTCAGTCCAATACTGTGTTTTCTTTTCCTTTTTATTTTAAAATTCCTCATTTTCCTAAAAATATATATAAATAAAAATGATCTTTTTAGTATTATGTTATGAGATGAATTCTGAAGGTTTTTGCATTCCTTACTCAAACTTATTTTACTTATATGCCATATATATATATATATAACTTTTATTGTCATACAGTTTTTATTTTATGAATCTACAACTAATCAATATATTAACATTGTCTTCTTCTCTAAGTGCGATTTACTTACAAGAATAACAACTTTCTTTCAACGTGTCTAAGGAAATACAGAGCTGGCATTTTATTTCTACAAAGCAAAATTTTATTTGCTGACTACAAACAAATAATATCCTATGCTGTCAGCAATTACAACAGGTATTTTAAATACGAGCAAGAAACTATATTTCTCATTTGTCGTAATTTGTATTGTTAAATGTAATTGTTTTACTGTATTATTTAGATTTTTCGGGCTGTTGTCATCATCTTTATTGTTATATACACGTTTCGGCCAATGTGCCGCCGGCCTTCTTCTGTTGTGTATATAAAATAAAGATATATTTGTGCATTATCTTTTCATTCAAACAAATTTGGTTAAAAATAATATAACCTTTATTGTTTTCAAGTTTTGTTTTTTTTCTTTTCTTTTGAGATTTCTAACAAAAATATTTCATACTGACAATAATATCAAAAAATGAAAAAAATCTTGAAGCTCTGAACATAAAATTTAGACAACCCACTATTAATAGAATTAACTTTGAAACTAGCGACAGTATTCTAAAATGCTTCAAATAGATAAATAGAACAATTTTTATTCTAAATCATTTTTTCCTAGCTCGTTAGAAATATCTGAAAAATAAACTGCCACTATTATTTAGCATCACCTTAGGGTCAAAAACAAAACAATAGTTTAATTAAATGATCAAGAGTCTTGATAATGATAGTTTAAACAAATATAAAAAGCCTTGATAATGGTTCAGAAAAGAACCAAAAGTACTTGGTTTACCAATAATAACTCTTTCGAACAACTGATTAATGCCTTTCAAGATGATAACATAAAAAAATTGCTAGAAAACTCAAAAGAAAAAACAAAAACAAAACAAGGATTCTATTATTTTTAACCAATTTTGTTTGAACAATAAAGATGAGGACAATAGCCCGAAAGATCTAAATACAAATTATCAAGAATTCAGACAAATAATTGTTATTTGTTTGCTGGGGGAGGGGGGAAGGAAGCAATCATTTAATACTTTCTTGTAAAAATAAATTTGTTGATATTTGTCTTTCATTAAATACTCAAGAGTTGATATTTTACTATCTCCCTTGGGACATATATGAGTGTGGGCAAGAAGAAAAATCATCCAGTTCCCATGACCATTGTCTTGAAGGTATTGGACTACTCTTACCATTCTCCTTTGATGCAATGGGGAGGCACTGTCTTAGTGTAAGGATCCCCAGGATCATATTCACCTAGTAAACTAATCATGTTAATTCATCTTTTAAATTAACCATAATATTTGAAGACTTTATTGTTTTTTAAATGTTCTTTTTGAAATATTAAAGGTTTTGTTTCTTTTTTCATTTAGATTGGTCGCAGTGGAAACATACCAGCAGGCACTACAGTAGATTATGGGATTTGTCACCCCACAGAATTTGATTTTTATCTTTGTAGCCACGCTGGTATACAGGTGAGTCTTTTTTTAATTAATTCTTAGCATCTTGAAATCATGGATTTCATTGATTGATTTTCACCATAAATCCATCAGATTTGACTTCTTCTGGGTAAATCAATACTAAATACTAAGAAAGATTAAAAAATTTCTTTTTAGCCTCCCTCTCTCGTTCTGTTTAGCCTCTCTCTCTCTCTCTCATTTTTCAAAAGCAAAGTGCTAATGCCAGTTTTTTCAAACAATTGCCTCCACTTTTGACTTTTGTTTTTCACTTTAAAAAAAGAAAAAAGAAAATTAAGTCCTATTAAGAAACTGTTTTTGAGTATTTTTCAAACTCCTGAGAAGGAATTTAAAAATTTACATTTGCAATCCTTTCCAGTCTCTTTTTATAATATAACATCATTTCATAATGAAAGAAAAACCACCTACTATATATATATATATATATATATATATATATATATATATATATTATATATATATACCGTATTTGACATCATAGATGCACCCCCATTTCAGCAGGTCAGATTCAGGAAAAAAAGTTTTTAGTGTATTTAAGCATATATTGTTGAAAACAGTCTAGCTGTGCATTACACAAGCAGAAACATAGCTGTATAAAAGCAATTTAACAGTACAGGCAAGCAATAAGCATACACAACATCTCTATAGCAGGAAAAAAAAAAGTAGTAGTAGTAGTTAATGGTATTGTAGTAAGTAATAAGGATGCATGGAGTTTAGGGTAGGTAAAAGTACTGAACATAAGATGAGCATCATAGAGAAGATTAGCCTAGGCCTACAGGAGGTCTCAAACTTCACCTACGATATAAGACACAAGGCAATTTTTTGAGCCAAAATTTTTGAAAAAAAGTGTGTCCTATATGCTGTCAAATACAGTGTGTGTGTGTATGTATATATATATATATATATATATATATATATATATATATATATATACACACATATGGTGATTGCCGCTTCTTGACAGAATAAGGCCATTTATACAAGTAGTTCAGTTGTGAGCACGCAGATGGCCCACGGATCCAGCTTGTTTTATGTACCCTGTCACACATATGAAACCCTCGACATACAGGCCCTGCCACACAGGTCAGACTTCAAATGTAGAAAATGTTTCCATGGCATCCGTCATGTATCGCTTCAGAATGGAGGGCTCGAGTCACCTTACCTCAAACTTCTTACAGCTACCATAGGCCTGTCTTTCCATGAGGATGTGTATCCTCCAGCCCACCCGCTTCTGTCAATTGGTCCTTATAGCTGGAGCTGATTTCTGATGAAACTATAATTTATTAAGAAACTTTATTTGGGACCCATCAGATTTCCCGGGGACTCATTCAAATGAAATCTGTGCATTCCAGGACACACTAAATTAAAAAGCTATCAACATCACTGCTTATGGTGTTTGCACACTGTATATAAATAGAAAGATGCATTTTTTAGAAATAACTGGAAGACTATAGAAAAATAAGATATACAAAGATTTTGGCTCAGTTTAGCTCAGTCGGTAGAGCACACGTCTAGGAAATTGCAAGGTTCTGTGTTCAATATTGTTTGTTTTTCTTTCTTTTTAGAATATTGTGAACCGTTTGTTTCGATCTTATTTATTTTTTGTGTTTTTCTTCTTCTTCTTCCCCAGGGTACTTCTCGTCCTTCTCACTACCATGTTTTGTGGGATGACAACCACTTTAATGCCGATGAGTTACAAACATTAACCTACCAACTTTGTCACACCTACGTTAGGTGTACACGCAGCGTCTCAATTCCAGCTCCTGCTTATTATGCACATCTGGTGGCCTTCAGAGCACGTTACCATCTTGTTGAGAAGGAACATGACAGGTAAAAACGATTTTCTCTATCATTTTACTCTTTGATACCTTATGCACCTTGTTGGTGAGGCTTAGAATATGTTGTCTGTAAGCCCCCCCCCCCATGTAACCCCATGCAGATGGATCAAATTATTCGAATTTGATAAGACTACTTGATGTCATGTAACTGTAAATTATTTGTATTAAGAATAGTCACTTGAAGCTATAAGTGTCCAAGCTATAATGTTAAACTGCATCTGATAGTGAAGTTCTAATTCTGGAGCTCTGGGGCATGTGGAGTACCCCTTCATCACCATTACTCCCAGGTCCACTCTAACCTGGAGTGTTAGTACTTGTTAGGGTCTCATCTATGGGTCGAATAGAAAAAATTAAGTTAGAAACAATTTGAATACCCATCAAAAATGAATAAAACAATGTCTTTGGCATGAAATAACCCAACAAGGTTGACATGCCATAAAATCCAACCAACTTACTTTCCCATCTATGGGTTAAATAGAAAAATGTATTTATAAAAAAAATTGTATTATGCATTAAGAATTGATTTATTTCAAAACTTTATCGGCATTAAATGACCCACTGAGGTTGATATGCCGTAAAACCAAACCAAACCAAACAACTTACCAACATTGATGCTATAATTGTTTACTAAAGATTATTATTAGTTACTTGAAACCATATAACTGTGCAAACAATAGAAATAATTACAAATGACAATTAGATAGAAATAATTATTAGTTTTAGATAGGAATACTTAAAACCATACAACTGCGTAAAAAAACAAAACAAAAACAAAAAAAACTCTTAAAAAATGTAAATATAGATGTACTAACCTCTAAGCATAAAATAACCCAGGACTTGTTGACATGCCATTGAAGTCAATTGTTCTTACTTCTCCAGCAATACCCAGCATGTCTTACTTGTCTTCCGCCCTGTCGGCTGGGGCGTTAGAATGCACTGACTGCACCTCTGCAGAGGGGTAAGACTCCCCCAATCGGGCCACCTGGTGGCTGTGGGTGGCGACCTGTAATGCTTAAGGATAGAGCCCAGGTAGATGAGCAGTTCATGACTTGCAATACTCCACTTTGACCCTATCTTGAGGTAGACGGGCGGTATGAGAGGCCCCCTCGATCAATCGGCTGGTCACGTCAAGCCCTAGCACCTATATGATTTCCCAACCCTATTGCCCTTATGGCAAGCCCCAACCCCTTTTTATCATATGGGTGCTAGAAGGCGGTGACTGAGGGTCTACATGTCCTGGGAATGACGTTAAACTTTATCTGATGGTGAGATTCCAGTTTTGGAGGTTTGGGGAATGTGGAGCACCCCTTCATCACCATTGCTCCCTGGTCCACTCTGACCCGGAGTGGTAGTACCTGTTAGGGTCCCATCTATGGGTTAAATAGAAAAACATGAGTTGACAAACAAAATTGTATTATGCATTAAGAATGAATTTATTTCACAACTTTGTTGGCATTAAATGACCCACCGAGGTTGATATGCTGTAAACCAAACCAAACCTTGCTTGTCTTACTTGTCTATTTGAATTTCAATCTTGTTCAAACACTTGAAATGAACAACAGTTTTTTTTTTTTTTTTTTTTTTTTTTTAACTTTTAAGTATGAATAATTTTGATTTTTGGACTGTTGTCCTCATCTTTATGGTGGTATGTATAAATACATTTCGGATGCTGTATCCTCCAGCCTTCCTTCGGGTGTTCCCTGTGTATTCGAGTATAGTAATGACCCAACCTGGGAAATCATTTTTAATAGTTTGACTGTTTATCAACAAACAATTAAAAATGATTTCCCAGGTTGGGTCATTACTATACTCGAATACACAGGGAACACCCGAGGAAGGCTGGAGGATACAGCATCCGAAATGTATTTATACATACCACAATAAAGATGAGGACAACAGTCTGAAACATCAAAATTATTCACATCAGGCCTCATTTCAAAAATACAGACAAAAAATAATTCTAAAATTAGATCATCAAAATTCTTATTGCAGAAATTTTTTGTTAGATTTTTCTTAATTTTTTTCAGTTATTAATTTTGAACTTTGGCTTAATTTGGTTTTCGGTAAATAGCGGATAGTGCGTCCTGTAGCTTAAAAAACACTAAGCGGTGTCTGCCCAAAATGTGAACTGTATTTATTTAAAGATACATGACAGTTTTTAAAAAATTAAAATAAAATGAAAATACCGAAAAAAAAAAAAAAAAAAATTTTAAAAGAGGAGGGTAAAATATTTACATTTACTTGTCGATGAAAAACTTGGGGGTGGCTGTAAAATATCGCTTTCTTATCGCATTAACTTATTGATTTTAATGCCTTTAAACCACTAAAAAAAGTTATTTGTTGATTAAAATGCCTTCAAACTGCTAAAAAATATTTTAAAAAGGGAGGGGGTTAAGATATATACATTTACTTGTCGAGAAAAAAACTTGGGTGGGGGACAAAATATCGTTTTCATGTGGCATTGACATGTTGGGAAAAAATGCCTTCAAGCAGCTAAGGGGTTCATAACTAGCATGGTTCACATTTTGAGCAGGCACCACTTAGTGTTTTTTAGGGCAGGAGGTGAGGACGCACTAATCTGCTATTTACCTGATTTTCTTATTTAATATTTGAAGACAGATATTCTCATCATGATTTTTCTTTATGGAATTTGTTATATTTTGCTTTTGTAACATTTACATGTAAATAAAAAGACAAACAAAAAGAAAAATTTGAAAAGAAAAATAACAAAATTGCTTTAAACATCAGAGTGTACTGCCTAAGCTATTACTAAAGTCTTCCACTCTAAAGCATGGTACCTCTATTTATACTATACTAGCAGGACTTATGGATATACCACAGTATGATAATTTAATTATTACAATATTTGATATGTTTACTTAAGAACTATTACAAATAGTTCAATATGTAAAAAGTATAATAATCTTGATCTAGGTCTTTCTTTTCTTCTCTTTTTGTGTTTTTTTTTTTTTTTTTTTTTTTTTTTCTTCTTCTGAAAATTAAGATGTTTTGCAACGTTTTTTTTCTTTGTTTTCTCTTTCAGTGGCGAGGGCAGCCATCAGTCTGGGAATCATGAAGAGAGAACCCCAATGATGATGGCTGGTGCAGTCACCGTACACAGAGATACGATTAAAGTGATGTACTTTGCATAAGTATGGTCTTCACGATTCTTGGACCGTTTACTGTACTAAGCTGACTTTCTCATCAAATATCAGTAGGTCCCCAGTTAACAGTAGGACAACAACGCACTGAAAATGGTAAAAACAAAGAAATAAATATGGCCACCACCATGAAAAGAATGTTGTGGACAACATGTGCCACTATGAAGCAGTAAACAAAACAAAACAACAAAAAAAGAAAAGAAAACTAAAATGGGCAAAAACTGACTCACCCAGTTTTTAGTTTTTGGGATTTCACTTGATTTTTAAAAACATTTTGTTTTTAATTTTTAATTGAAAAAAAAATTTTTTTAATTAAAAAAATTTTTTTTACATTTTTTTTTTAAAGGATGGATGCAAATAATTGTCCCTAATATTATTTAATTTTACAATTCTCTTTTCTTACTGTTTTAAGTTTGATTTCAGTCTATCAATTTTTTAGTTTATTAGAAAAATTTTTATTTTCCTTCCTTTATTTATATATATATATATATATCTAAGTTAGGATAATGTAGGCATGAAAGTCTGACAATTGCATAGGCGAGAAACTGACAGTTACCAAGCGCCGTTGACTCTGTGTCTACGCTATCCTAACTTAGACATATATGCTTATCACCGATAGTGAACACTTTATATTTTACATTATATATATATATATATATATATATATATATATATAATGTGTGTATAATTTGAAAATTTTGTGTTGCTTAAATAAAGATAATTATGCAACATAAACATATTCAATGTAATACAAAGAACCGTTGGATTATGCTATATTTTTTTGCTAATTGAACTGACCCACTGGTGGGGCATATATTAAAAAGAAAATATAGCACAGTCGCTTGTATTGCATTGAACATGCTAGGTTATATTTCTAGGAAGAGAATTTATTGTGAATCTAGATTTTTTTTAATAGTTTTTAAACTAAATTTAAATTAAAATAGATTTCCTGGAATTTAAAAAGTTAAAACTAAATCTCTTATTTTATAATTAGAAGATTTCCAAGTTATAAAAATTGTTACCATACAAAAATATTTGTCGCTAAAAATCCAAGTAATTAATATATCAACTTGGGAATCCAGATTCGTCCTGGAATGTTTTTAAATTGCTTTATTGAGTTGGCCTGATCCCAAAAATCTGACTCAAAAACTTGGGAATCCAAAATTTCAGGATTGCTTATTCGGATTTGGTCCTGAATGGTTTCAATTTGCTCATGGAGTTGGCCCGATTTCAAAATGGTATGATATATTGAGCTATGGCCTCTAGGAGTAAAGTTGAAAAAAATGTACTCACATTCGCATTTATTATTAGAGATTTACGTTACATCATTCAGTTAATGTCCTAATTGTAATAAAATAAAAAGGTAGTATTGATTCCTCTAAATTAATAAAAATTATATACTATCTTTCTATTTAATTACTAATTAAAGTAATAATAATAATGAATTTATTGCGTGTGTTCAGGTGAACCACAACTCATTAAAAGCTCATATATAGTACATAGAATAATGTACTAATATCAGGAACATGAATAGCGTACAGTAATAATATACATGTATGTGTGTGGAGGGGGGATATCAGGTATAGTGTTGTCGAATTACAGGAAGCATGGAGACTTTGAAAGATGCAGTGTTTCGGCAGCCAACAACCGATGCAGGTAGATTATTCCATGCCTCAGCAACTCTAAGCATGAAAAAATGTTTCTGAAAGTCATGTGAGCTGTGCTGTTTTCTGACTTTGTAGGCATGCCCATGTGTGTTAGAAACATGGAGATCAAAAAGGTGTTCAAAGTTTCTGTTGGTAAAATGGTTAATAACCTTATGAGTGTTTACTAAGTCAGTTGCCAGACCCCAGAGTTTCAATGAATCCATGCTCAGGACAACAAAACATTTAGAATATGGCAGATACCTGGTTTTTTTCCTCCTCTTAAGATATGTTGTAGTTTATATATTTACCAACCCTTCCGTACAAACAGAATGCGACACAAGGTCAGTTTTTTAAGCAGAGTTTAACATGTTTGAATTCAGTTTTCCTTCTCCTAGACTAGTTACCTAGCCAAGGTTAAAGAGCCCAGTTTGCCCTGTCATAGTTTATCAGTGCAAAAAATGGGTTTATCAGGTCAGTTCCACTTTTAAAAAAATGTCATTTTTTTTGTTTAACTTTTTAAAAAGTTTGATAGACATAAATTATGTATTTCTGCCATTTTAAGAATGACTTAAATAAATTTATATTTTAGTTTTTATCATATCAAATGCCGTAAGAAAAGCAGATAAATTTAATTAATTTTAACTAACGTGCTATTTTAATTTCTGGTCTAATGAGATAGATGTTTGTATTTTTGTTGCTGAAATCAAAAACTGATTCTATTTCTTTTTTTAAAAAATTTCACCACAGCCCAATTGCTTCAGTGTTATGTAGAATTTGTGAATAAACCACTCCATTAAAAATTAGCCAATGGTAGGACTCTAAAAAAACCTGATATTGGCCAGAGTACCAATTTGTAATAAAGTTCATTGATGGGAATTTTATTCATTTACAAGTTCTATACAAACGTGTTATTGGGTTAATTTTATTTTATTTTACCAAAATAATTGCCGTTAATAGTTATGTATCAATGTTGCATTCATCCTTTATTTATTTCACCCCCACCCCATCTCCCTGGGTTTAAAAAAAAAATTTCCTCTTGCAATTGATAATTGAACCACTGGTTGCTGGGGGAGGGGGTGTTACATGCTCACACCAACATATTATGGGATGTCATTAACTGCCACTCAGGTGTCATAATCCTTCATTTCTGTCTGTCTGTCTGTCTGTCTGTGTGTCTTTCATTCTTTTTTTTCATTTTTTTTTTTTTTTCATTTTAAATAAAAACCTATTTTTTTTTTTTTTTTTTTTTTTTTCCTCTAGTCTACAGGAAAATTTTTGCGTTCATACCTGCAATCTCCCCCGCTTTTCTAGAGGGAAAAAAAAAGACCCTAGTTGACTGAACTTTTTTTTTTGTTTCTCATTATATCTATAAGTGCACCCCCCGGGGGAAATGCGGGCTATTTGCTTGCATTTCTTTATTTCCACCATCACCACCAGTAACAGACGGAAAAGAATTGCTCAAACATTCTGTCCTTAAAGAAAAAGAAAAGGTAAACAAACAAAAAGAAGAAAAAAAAAAACAGCTAAAGAAGAAAAAAAAGAATTAAAAAGCTAAAAAATTTTGACAAGGAATTTTTTGTCTCTTTATTTTATTAAAAAAAAAAATGAATAGCGTGCAAGGCTCTTCTCACAGTAACCAGTTTTGGTGGATGGGGGGTACCTTAAAAAGAAAAAAAAAAGAAAGCCAAACCCAGCTATGTATTTATAAACCTATGCACAATGGATTATGTTTTTTTTTTATTGCCAATTCCTTTTGATTGGTTAGTAACAGTACTTGATTTTTAATTTTGTTTTTTATTTTTATTTTCTTTTACTTTTTTTTTTAAAAAACAAAAAAAAATAAAACAAAAAGCCACAAAAAAAAAAAAAAAATCCCCCAACCCCAAAAACCTTTAAATCTTTCTGAAGTCTAAGTTTAAACAAAAAACAAAAAACAATCTCTCCTTATTCTCATCAAAAGAAATAAAATGCTGATCTCTTATATACATGTATATATAAATATAACACATGCACAAAAGTCAAGTCTGGGAGAAAAGTATTTTCTTTCTTTCTACTTGATAATATCCCCTCCACCCCCATTTTTTATTTTTTTTTTATTTTCATTATTTTAAACTACCACCTTTTTGCAGTACATTTTAATGTTGAAATCTGATTTATCATTAAAAACAAAAAAACCTTTACCTGGGTGAAACATCCTTTTTCTTTTATTTGTATATGTACAAAGGGAGGAAATTAAAATTTATAAATTAGAACACTTGGTTGTTAATTCTAAGTGTATGTATGTGTGTGTGTGTGCGTGTGTGTGTATTGGCTGTTCTGCATTGTTAAGAGCCCAGATTTATACATAACAACCTTCTCAGTACTCCCTCCCCCACTCCCTCCCCCACTCCCGGCGCCTTATATATTACCATACAAGGTTCCCTAAAATCACCACTGCACTGACCGCATTCTCTGACTTGAGGAAATTTTAATAGAACTCGAACCAGTTATATTTGGTTTATTTTTATTACTATTTATTATTATTATTTTTTTTTTTTCATTTTATCATCTTTATGTAACTAATATAATGGAGATTATATGTCTGTAACCGAAACTGCATCACCACTAATGTCACAATTCCTTTAGTTATTTACATTATATTCTCAATGCTTATTAAATAATCATTATTTAATCTTAATTAGCATCCCATTAACAATGTCTATAAAGGTCTAGCTGAGATAGATTAGTCTCAAAACAGCCCATATTATTGATGTGTTTAAAAATTGCAATGTGTGTTATATATCATTAAGAAATAAATATTTACATAGGATATAGTATAAATGATTTGCATACAAAATCTAATATTGTTTTATTTCTCAAACGTATTAAAAGCAATCCCACGTATGATTTTATATTGAAATCAATTAGAATAAAGTAAAAATAAGTGTAATCTTTTGTTGTGATCTTATTAAATTTCATTAGTCTTTCTAATTCAGTATGATATTTAATTATATTAAAATTTAAATACTTGTGCTCGGAGCGCACATATTTTTTGCTAGTGTGACTAATACCTTTATTATATTTCCGTTGGTTAGGAATCTCCTTCGTAGTCGGAGTAGTTATGAAAGGTACTATAACATACTGAATGAAATTTCAACAATACAAAATTTTCAACTGAAATTTCAATTTGTATTATTCAGATTATTCTGTCTATTGTCCTCATCTTTGTTATCTATACAATATTTCGTCCGATAAGAAAAAGCTGAAGGGGGTTGGAGGGCACATCGGCCGAAATGTGTAGATAGCAATAAAGATGAGGACAATAGTCCGAATAATACAAATTATCAAGTTTCATCTAAAAGATTCAGAGAAATGAAATTTCAATGTTAAAATCAATATTCCTTTTATCCATTTAAAAACAATTAAACAAGATGTTGTTTTAATAAATAAAACCTAAAAAGGAGGCTGTACTTAAAAAAAAAAAAAAGGGTCCAATTTAGCTCATTCGGTAGAGTATTCAACTAGGAATCACAAGGTTCCGGGTTTGATACTGGTCCTCACCAACTCAGCGCATGAGTAGCACAGCTTGGGTAATCAGATCTGTGCAGTAAGGCATCTGTGAGTTGATAGTAGGTGTGGCACTTTACCTTAGCAAAACCTAAAAAAGGAAGCAGTACTTAAAAAAAAAAAAAAGCCATGTTTAGCTTATTCAGTAGAGTATTGGCCTGGGAATCGCAAGGTTTTGGGTTTCATACCTGTTTTCACCAACTCAGTACATGAGTAGCACAGTTTGGGTAATCAGAACTGTGTGGTAAAGCATCTGAGAGCTGATGGTTGGTGTGGCGCTTTACCTCAGCAAAAGAATAGGCCACTCTGCATACTTTACTTAAAAAAAGAAAAGAAAGTATATGATTTATGATTTATCAAATGCCTTCTTGATTTGTTCAGGATATCAATATTAGTTTGAAAAACATTTTGTTTAGATTTAAATTAATTTAAGATAAGGTTGTAATTTTAGGAAGAAATTTAAATTTCAGATTCAATCAGATTCACGACCCCCAACTTAATTAAACTATATAAAAACTTGAAATTAAAAAATATATATCTGGAACTTGAAATAAATTTTAAAAAATTTCAAAAATTACTTAAAAAAAAGAAAAAAAAGTACTATCAGATTGCTGATGTGTAGACATTTGGAAAGAAAAAAAAATCTCTTACAAAATCTTCCACTGTTTTTAACTGTAAACAAAATTCTCTGCCTAAAAACATTCTGTCATATTCATGGCCATCACTGAACCAAATGACTATTGTTCAATTTAATTTGATTTTTAAAAAATAATTTTTTTATTTATTTTAAATTGAAAAAAAAAAAAAAAAAAAAAAAATTATTTTTATTCATCAAAAGAAAATTTCAGTGTACATTTTCTTCATATATTGATGGACTTTTGTGGCATGAAATGTTTTGGAAAAATAGGATATTTTTAATGATGCATATTTTGTATTGGAGTTATTATTTCTTTTGATTTGTATGCAAATTGTTTTGTAAAATTCAAGAAAAGAATCTAAGTGCTATCATCTAATGTTAAAAAGAAAAGACAAATTGATGTACAGGATTTCCCTAAAGTCTGGACACATAGAAAATATCACTCTGATCTCAATGATAAGTTAAAACAAGTCTTCCAATCTGTAGTTGTATCAGTGGTACTGTACGGCTGCACCACCTGGACCCTAATGAAGCGCCTAGAGAATAAGCTAGATAGTGAGTTGCACAAGAATGCTGCATGCAGTCTTAAACAAATTGTGGAAACAACATCCTACAAAAAAGCAGCTGTACAGCCACCTGCCCCCTATCACACAAACCATCTGAGTAAGACGAACAAGGCATGCTGGACACTGCTGGAGAAGCAAGGACGAACTCATAAGTGACATTCTCCTGTGGAAACCTACACATGGGCATGCCATTGTGGGACGCCCAGCAAGTACCTATATCGATCAGCTCTGTGCGGATTTTGGATGCTGCACAGAGAACCTCCAGGGGGTGATGACATAGAGATGG
Source organism: Doryteuthis pealeii (assembly GCA_023376005.1). Taxonomy (NCBI): domain Eukaryota; kingdom Metazoa; phylum Mollusca; class Cephalopoda; order Myopsida; family Loliginidae; genus Doryteuthis; species Doryteuthis pealeii. Next base: position 85,726,447 of record CM042148.1, read on the forward strand.
TTGGTGAGAGATCGCCATGGATATCTGTGCTGCCTAAAAATTAAATATGAGTTTATTGAAATAAAGAAAGAATTGAACTGGTATTTCTCAGTGGATGTGAAAGAGTGTCATATCAAAAGATGGATTTTTTTTTTTTTTATTATCCCAGGAGGGCGGTCCTCAATTGGCTTTTCAATTGTGGGGAATGTGGTTAAAGAGTTTAATATGGAGTTAACACATTGGGTTCATGTGAATCTCTTAAAACGCATCAAATTTTGCATCCCAAATTGTGGAAATCATATTGAAGATGTTATTGACTAATTAAATAGAATGTTGAAATGTTTATTTATCAAAAATATGTATTTTGCCTATGTGTCCAAACTTTAACGGGAACACTCTGTATTCTTTAGAATTCCTTAGTATTCTTAGAATTAGAATTCTTTAAATATACAAGTATTGGCATAAGATTTTATAAGAGATTTAAACAAATTTTTTTTTCTTCTAAGTATTTCTGATTGCTTGTATTCTCAGTACAAAAAGAGAAAAATCATTTCACTTGAACCTTTTATTATCATTATTCTTTTTATTCTATAAAGAATGTCTTTAAATGAATTGCAGAAAAGGTTCCTAAATTGTAAATCACTTGTTAATCTCTTCTCTGAATCTTCCAACTCAAATAATCGAGATGGATAAAAAATGGTGTTATCCCTTTTTATTTTAAACAAAAACAAAACAAAAAAAATGATTTAATAAATTGAATCCCTATAAAGTCATCTTTACTCTTTTCTGTCAAACACGTGACAACCCCCCTCCCCCAAAAGATGATGGTAAATGAAGTTTTATTCCTTGCCGCCAGATGTGATTACTTAATTTCGAACAAATGCATTTTCAACTCAAAATTTCAACCAGTTAAGCAGATTCCATCAGTTTTAATCTACATTGATACTAAACATCAAATGAATTTAACCAATACTTTCAAACATCGGCCCCTTATGTTTCACATGCATACACAAATATCATATATATATATATATATATATATATATATATACACTAGTAAGTACAGTAAACTCTTGATTTAATAGACTAACTGGGGGGAGGCTCCATTAATGCTGAAAACCTTGCTGAAAGTTAAAAAAAGAAAGTTTTTTATTTTTTTTTTTAATTTAAATTTTTTTAACGATATACAGTACTGTACAAAATAAATAAAAATAAAATTTACTCCTCTTTTTGACACTATAGTTTAATGATTCCCATCCCCCCCTTTTTATGCCTGGAAATCTCATTTAAAATTTATTCATGGAGACTCATATTCTCCTGATTTATTTTAGGCATATATATATATATATATATATATATATATATATATATATAGTTGGAGATTTGGTGTCTGTCTGTAACCAAAACTACGTCAATGCTTACGTCACAATACCCTCAGAAATTGCGTAAGTTTGTCAATGAGTATTTAATTTATAGTCAAAATCATTAATATATAAGCCCTATTTATTAACAAGCTCTATGAAAATCTGAGTTAGATTTGCCTCTCGACAGCCCATGTTATTAGTGCATTTAAAATCCTGCAATGTGTCATATATATATATATATATATATATATATATATATATATATATATAAAGGTTTATATAATATATGGTGTGGTTAATTTAGATACTGGTTTTTAACAAAACCGGGTTTAATAAATGATTACTTGGTGTTACTGATCTCTAATATTGTTTTATTCTCCAATGTATTAAAATCAATCCTATGAATCATTTTATATAGAAACCAATTAAAATGTAATTAAGATAAGTTTAATATGCGTTCTTATTTAATTTTATTAGTCTTTCTAATTTAATATATTTTATTACATTAAAACTTAAATACTTATGCCTGGAGGACACATATTCTTGCTAATTGGTTATTATAAAAAGAAAAAATCATTGAAATATAATTGAAAAAATATGATGCTCAATTTCAGCCATGTTATTTCTGAATCTTGTTATTGGAAGTTAAATTAAGAGTTTAATGTACCATATTGAACATTTGGGAATTTTATTTAGAAGATTTTAAGTCTTGAATGGGTCTTTATTTTAAAATTTCCTTTTTGATATGATTAAAACAAAACTTGTTTTAAATCTTAAAAAAAAATCTTTAATTTAATGTTAATGGCTTGGCATAAATTATGCTAAACATTTTTTTTTCTAGAAAGGGAAAATATTCATTTTGACTCCTCCCAATCCTCAATTGCATTTAATTTATATATTTATTTTTTATTTTTATTTTTTTTCATCTTTTCTCCCCTGATATTTACCCTTAGGGCCTGGTTTAGCTCAGTCGGTAGAGCACCTGCCTAGGAATTACAAGATTCCTTGTTCGATAATGGTCCTCCCTTCAACTCAGCGCGTGAGTAGCACAGATTGGCTAATCTGATCTGTACAGTAAAGTGGGAGCTGATGGTAGGTGTGGCGCTCCATCTCAGGTGCAAAAACAATCTCCCTGGTCTAGTGCTAGTGAAAAGGGGATAGATTCCCTCGCTCTCCGGCTGATACTGACAATAGGCCACTCCACCAACTTTACTTTTTACTTTATTTACCAACAATTTTTTTTTTTTTTTTTTTTTGTTAGTCTTCTTTAGTGCTGCTGAAGTTTCTATGATTAAAACTGACTTGGCTTAATAACAATTCCCAGCTCTTATCATTAAGAAAAGTGCCCTGTTAAATATGGACATATCATATGAGTCTATAAATTTTTTTTTTTTTTTTTTTTTTGCGGTGTGTATGTGTGTTGCATGCATGTATACGTGTGTGTGTGTGTAATTTAAGCTATTTAAATTGGGTTAACTACAGCTAATAAAATTGATACTTTTTATCTATTTAAACAGTGGATGTTTTACATATTCTGTGGATATAATTTATTTTGAAGGTTTCTTTATAGTTAAAGTGCCAAAAAATGAAAAAAAAAAACAAAAACAAAAAAACTAAAAAAAAAACAATTCTCCCTTACAATACCAACTTTCGTGTAATTCACTTTCTTTAAGGGTCGGGGTGGGTTCTGCTTGGAAATTCTTATGGAAAAGAATCATTTTATTTGGATGGGATGTTCATTTTTCTAAAAAAGAAAAGAAAAAAAAAAAAATCTTTGGCAGCAAAGTTTTGATTTGTGGTGAAATTTTTAAATTTAAAATTTAAAAAATTTCTTCAACAGAAATTAAACGTTTGATGTGTCTCTCCATTTTAGTGGACCATTTATTAATTTTCATTTCAAAAAAAATTTTTAATTTAAAAACAATTTTTTCTTTTTTAATAAAATTGCAGTTTCTAATATTTTGAAAAGATTTTAAAAGCAATTTGAACTTTTCTATTCTGAATATCCCCCATCCTCCATTTTGTTAAAAAAAAAAAAAATTCATGATAAGTAATCAATTAATAATAAATAAAAAAAACCATAATAAAAGTATTAAATATATAGATTGGGGGAGGAAAAGTAAATCATTTTTAACCCTTTAAGCCCTGAGCTCCTCAGCCTAAATTCACCCCCTGCCATTTGAGCGACGATCTCTGCATAAAATTACCACTGGTATATCGGTGTAACGGGCTCAAAGGGATAAGTTATTAGCATATTCTATTCAAAATATTAAAATCCTAGATAAGTAATAGTGTTTATCCGATATAATTTCTCCTTGTTTTTCTATATAAATTGTGAAAACAAAAAAGAAATAAATATAGCATATTTACAAAATAAAAAGTGTTCAGTTTGTAGAATCTTTGCAAATTTTGATTTTTAGTGATGATTCAATTAACATTTATTACACTTCTCAGATTTTGCAAACAGTGTCAACATTTAATGTTATCATTTTCATCACCCCCCCCATTCCTATTTAGATTTTTTTTTTCTTTTTACAACCACACCAAAAACTAAATGTAGTTCTTGTCAAATGTTTTGCCACCTGGCTACACCATTATTTTTTTTTTCTACATTCGGTACATAAATAGAGAAATTATTTTTACTTTTGAAAAAAAATATTTAAAAAAAAAAACCCCAACAAATTCTACTTATTATTTCCAAAATCTAGTGTCAATCTGTTTCTTTAACTTTATGCACTTGATTGAGGTCAAAGGGTTAAGATATGTTTTTAGTTGTGTTTGAATTGTTGCAAATTCCTTCCCCCTACCCTGTCTTTTAAAAAAAAATATTTATTTGTAAATGTCTACGGCCCTGACTATAAATTGAAACTCAAAATTGAAGACCACATTCCTTTACCATTCTTTGTTTCTATATTCCCCTCCCTCATTCTTGACCCCCCCCATGCTCACTCAATCCGCCCCCCACCCCTCCCGCCCCAAGTATAATATTTTTTTGTCATTTGCTTCTCTTTTGTAGAATGCTGAAAAACTTTGGGGGAAGCTCTTGGCAAGTTTTTCCTTGTTGAGATTTTGCTGTAAAAAAAAAAAAAATTTAAATGCTCTCAAACGGACATCAAAAACATTTTTTTTTTTCAAAATGATCATTGAACCAATTTTTTCTTTTCTTAAATTAAAAAAAAATTGTCAGTTGGTTTTTCATATAGTATTTTATTTATTTTTATTTTTTAAGCCCTTTTAGTTTTGTTGTGTGATTTATGCATTTTTAATCTAAATTATTATGTGTACATGCATACATACATACACACACACAATATATATGATAAAGATGACAACTTACCAAGGAATAGAATATCGAGTTAATTGCAACATCGACGGTCGATACAAATATTAACCAAATAAGTCAGGGTTATAAAGAATATGAAGTGCTCAATATGTTAGTATTGTATTATTCACTTCCACAATTGTCTTTAATTAATCAATGTCTTGATTAATTCATTACAATTAACTCTGATGATCCTTTTTTGGTGAAACTTAAGTAGGTTGTCTATATATACCTTTCTATTAATATATACACACACACAAAATCTGAAGATCGATTCATATCATGAAACTGATAGTTGTGCTAAAGGAGGGTTTGGGATGAGTGTTTTTAAATGTTCATTTTAAATTCTTAAAATGATTTTAATCATCTACATTTGACTTTATATACTTTCACATAATTTGCTGTAAGAATTTTTTTCCCTTAATTCTCTCCACCAAACCCAAATCTTCCAAAAGACTTTTTAAAAAAATTATGTGATTATACTTTTTGTATTTAAGTAACACACTCCTTTAATTTTATTTCTCTCTGTAATTATGTATTTTAGCTTCAACTTGTGTGTGTGTCTCAATTCACCTTGGGATTTAGAAACTAACTACAAAATGAAGAATGCCTAAAGCAGCTAAATTTTTCATAATTAAAGCAAGTTTAGTATTATTAGTGTTATTCGGACTATTGTCCCCATCTTCATTGTTATTTGTACAATGTTTCGGCCGATATACTCTCCGGCCTTCTTCAGGTATTTCTTCGGACTCGGGGAACCTTGTCGGACTTGGGAACCTTCTTTTCGAACTCGGGAACTTTCTTGTCGTATTCGAAAAGAAGGTTCCAGAGTCCGACAAGAAATACCTGAAGAAGGCCGGAGGGTATATCGGCCGAAACGTTGTACAAGAAGATGGGGACAATAGTCCGAATAACACTAATAATACTAATCTTCAAGCCTCATCTCAAACATTCAGAGATAAAGCAAGTTTATCTCCATTTTTCAAATTTTCTTTTTAGTATTTCTATTATAATTCTGCTTGTGTTTTGTCAACACACATCTACATACCCTCCCTGCATCCAAGTGGGATATTCTTCCACCCTTCCTCTCAATCAATTGGGATATTCTGCTATATAGATGTTGTTTCTTCAGATTAAACACTATTCAACTCTGATAGAATTGTCCAATGCTAACTACATCCCTCCTCATTAAGTAGTATAGTACACATAAATTAGTTTTTATTGGTTTGTTGAAATTCTGATGAATTCCAACAACATGTTCTCAAAGGCTGAAAGGAAAAAGAAAACGTGCGCTGAAGATTCCTCAGTACCAGCAATACCGTTATCCACAAAATAGAATATACAACTTGTACATCCATCTTTTAGTTTCAGTAGAATTAAATATTAACAAATGATATATGAGTTAAGTATTATATAGATTGTTATTGTATATTTTTTTTGTATTATTTATTGCAAAAGCAACAATAGGATTTATATGTAATGAAATTACAAGTTATGCTTTCTTGGTTAAATAGCTCCTCTTTTTTTTAAATTTAATTTTATTTAAAAAAAAATTCATTCTGTGGAATTTCCACTGGTCCTGCTAGTAAAAATAATCATAAATAACAGAACTATTTGATTTCTAAATCCAACGGTCACTTTTGGGACAACCTGTATATGTATGTATGTATGTATGTGTGTATGTATATGCACACAGACACACAATTTGTGTGTGTGTGTGTGTGTGTTTTCTCTAAAATGACTGCCATAGATGTTCAACTTTAATTGCCATTAATTTTATCTTTCTACTGCAAAATATTTTTTTTTTTTTTTTTTTTTTCTCAAATTTACTTTCTGGTCAACCAGTTTATGTAAAATTATACAAACTATTTTTTGGTCATTTTCCCATGGTTTCTATTTTAACATCAAGAAAATTGGTACTTTTTTAGAAATAAGAAATTAAAAAAACACAAAAAACAAAATAAGGCTATCAATTTCCTTTTTTTTTTTTTTTTTTACATTATAGTCTTTAAAAAAACAAAAAACAAAAATGTCTTTGAGTGAATCACAAAGAAATTCCGTTTATATCATATTATAAGACATAATGTAGATCTGTGAATCAATGATGGGATAGAATTCTATAGTTCTCTAATTTGAAAATCCAACATTCTCTTTTGTTAGAAAAAAAAATCCTTATTCAACTAAAACAATCTCCAGAAATCCTAATTTCTTGGTTTTCCATCTTTTGAAAAACAATTCTAAATTTTAGTAACACAACCATTAAATTTAACTGACATGTGTATAAAAATCTCTTAGAGATTTGTAAAAATCCTTGTATAAATCTATAAGTTTGCTTCAACATGAACATACATTATGGATGTACAGGAGATATTGATGATCACAAATAGAATTATCCCCTACACACCAGTCAGTTGGATGCTTTTACCTATATAGGGGCCGGGTTAGCTCAGTCGGTAGAGCGTTCAGCTAGAAACCACAAGGTTCCTAGTTCGATACCGGTCCTTGCCAACTCAACGTATGAGTAGCACAGGGATCTGTGCGGTAAAGTAAGTAGCTGATGGTAGGTGTGACGCTCCACCTCAGATGCTAAAACAATCTCCTTGGTCTAGCGCTATTGAAAAAGGGGATAGACTCCTTCGCTGACTGGCTGATACCGACTTTAGTTTTTTTATATATATATGAATTAAGGTGACATGGACATGGAGTCAACACCTGGTTACTTACAGTTTCTCACCTATGCAATTTCAGACCAAATTTTTTTCTGAAGGTCGCATAGGTGAGAAATTGTCAGTGGCCAGGTATTGACTCCATGTCCATGCTACCTTAATTCAAATACAAACGCTCTATCAATGATATTGAGTACTGTCTTCTTAGAAATATAGCACCCGTATTATCCACTATATATATATATATATACACACACACACACACACACACACACTTGGTGTTGAGGATCATACCATGCAGTATTTTTCTGTACTGACACAAGATCATCCGTTGTGAGAGCTCGATGTACAGTTGTGTGATTAGGCAGAGCAATATAAATGAATAAATATAGGAAAAGATTTTAGATTCGCTTCATGTAATAATTTATTTCAACTACAACAAACTTAGGTCATTACAGCATCTTCAGACATGGAGCAAAACCATATATATATATATATATATATATATATATATATATTCTTCATCACTGTTTAACATATAGCACACACACAAGAAATTCTATGCAGGTCATAAATTTTTGTCCAATTTTATTTTTCTTGTGGTGTTAGGAAGACTATATTTTTTTCTCTAAGAATTCCAATCATTTTGTGCTTGAATACTTTATTATTATTATTATTATTATTATTATTATTATTATTAATATTATTTCACTCCATGAGAGTTTTTAACACCTGGCTTAGTCAGTTGTTCACTGAAGGCTGAGTGTCAGCAAGTCTCCTCAACTTTCCAGGAATCTTCTGAGTATTCTAACTGATCTTAACAATGCTGTTGTTTGGATTGCCTTGATTCTTCCTCTGATTTCCAATTCACCCAGACTCTTTTTCAACCCCTTGGAGACCATTCCAAGGGCACCAATTATTATTATTATTAATTAGAATATAAATGTAAATACTTATTTAATTATCATAGCTTAAAATTTATATCTAATAAAAAACCCCAGAAAAACTTGTGTATAAATTAGTCATTGATTTTTGTGAGTGAAAAACTTTTTTTTTTTTTTTTTTTGAATATTCTATCTTAGGTTTCGTAAAGTTTTGGTAGAAAAAGATAAATAAATAAGAGCCCAATGGAATGCTGATTGTCTGAAAGAAGAAAGAAAGATTGACTGCTGCTGCTGATTTTAAGATTAGTGGTAAACTGCTAGCTGATTGGTTGAAATACCAGGTTGATGTTTTCTTTGAGACCTTTTCCATTCTCTTCAGTTTAAGATTTATACAATTAGCCCCTCCCCATTTAAGAAGGGCTGGTAGTACCTGTTAGGGTCCCATCTATGGGTTAAATAGAAAAAATTATTGGGTTTGAAAAAAATGTTGAATACCTATCATGAATGAAGAAAACGTTTTTTGGCATAAAATAACTCAGCAAGGGTTGACATGCCATACAATTATACCAACCAATTTAAGAAAGAATATGGATAGAATAAATATCAAAATTTTGTCCCCTTGCCTAAAATGAACAAAATGCTGTAGACCATTGTTATTTTTAGATGTTAAATATTTTGAATTGATTGATGAAAGAATAAATGAAAATTATTGAAAGAAAGCAAATGACTATTTTATAAGTCACTGTTTTTTTTTGCATTATGGGTCATTTTTGAGAAATTCGTTCTTTTTTTTTTCTTTTTCTTTTTTTTTCTTTCTCCATGGTGAAGCCAAATTATGTGGCGAAAGTGTGTGTGTGGGGGGTGGGGATTTAAAAAAAATAAGTTTAACTTTGTTCTTTGGCTCTGTTTTCTTTAGTCGTCTAATTGGGAAAATTAGCTAAAATCTGATCATGTCTGTTGGAATCAGATTTTTAACAGCTAATTTATGGATTACATTATTTTTTACATTGTTATTTGTTCGGTAATTGGTAAACAAAAAAACAAACAAAAACCAAGCAAAAAAAAAAAAAAAAAAAGAGAAGAAATTAACCCATTGTATCCAATTGAACACTTTCAAAGTGAAATGACTATTTTAGCAAACTATTACGATTAATGGAAAAGTATCCATTGACTTTTTGCCTATAAACTAAAATTCTTTTTGAGGTCATGATGAAAAGAATAAATATTTTTTTTTAATAGTCTCTGTGGGTCAATGGGTTAAATTCTGATATATCAAAAGTTACAAGGGAATTATGGAGCCCGCTGTACCACATCGGAAAATTGCTGACTTAATAGTGAAAAAAATGGGAATGTAACCGAAATTGCATCCCTCCCCTCCTTTTACTGAACACTATGGAAATTTTGAACCTTATGAATATTTTTTAATCATAGGATCTAAATCCACTTGTCTCTCAAATGGTGAAAATTACAGTGGGGTTTTAAAAATAAAAAAAAATTGGAAAGTGTTTGTAAAGAATGTAAAAAAACAAAACAAAACAAAAACAAAGTTATTAAACAAATGCTTAAAATCTATTTGAGACTTTATAAGAAGAAGTATATTTATAATGTAATATAATAATTTAGCTTTGCTAAACTTTGCTTTTAAATGCCATATCCGTCATTTTTCTGGTAGAAAAATTCCCCCAAATTGTTTCCTGATTTTTATTTTTTTTAATAATTTTTTTTTTTATTTTACCAATTTTGCTGAAAGAATCCTAACTGCAAAAAGTAAATTCCTTTGCTGAAAATTAGTATTGTGGTGCCAATGTTTTTCTTCTTAATTTTCCTTTTTTTTCTTTTTTCTTTTTCTTTTTTTTTTTTTTTTTTCTTTTTCAAATAGGTTGCTCACTTTGGACTGTACAATTTAATATTTTTTTTCTATTTAATTCTTGTAGTTAAAAAAAACAAAAAACTTGCATTTTTTTTTTTTTTTTTTTGTTTCATTTGTCATTTTGTAAATATTTCCCAATGTTATTTGCTAATGCACCGCCTGAACTCTTGGATGACAGTCTCAAATATTTTTTTTTTTTTTTTTTTTTTTTTTTTTTTTCTTTTCAGTTTGTAATAGTGCTGGCATTATTAATGATTATTACTTAAATTTTGGCTATTGTCTTGTCTGCTTTTCAATTCTTTCTCTTTCAACTTCAACTGCCTTTACCTTTGATTGAAACCTGATCTACTTTATTGTTGATGTTTTCTTTTTCTTTTTCTCTTTTTTTTTCATTTTTCTCTTTTTTTTTTTTTTCATTCCTCTATTTTTTTTCATTTCTTTTCTCTTATTTCTTTTCTCTTTTTCTTTCTCTCTTCTCTTTATCTTTTCTCTTTGTTCTCTTTTTTGTTTTCTCTCTCTTTCTCTCTGTCTTTTTTCTCTCTCTCTCTTCTCTCTCTCTCTCTTTCTCTCTGTCCTTTTTCTCTCTCTCTCTCTATCTCTCTTTCTCTTCTCTTTTCTTTTTTCTCTCTCTCTCTTTCTCTGTCCTTTTTTTCTCTCTCTCTCTTTCTCTCTCTGTCCTTTTTTTCTCTCTGTCCTTTTTTTCTCTCTCCTTTTTTTTCTCTCTCTCTTTCTCTCTCTGTCCTTTTTTTTCTCTCTCTCTCTTTCTCTCTTTGTCCTTTTTTTCTCTCTCTCTCTTTCTCTCTCTGTCCTTTTTTTCTTTTCTCTTCTCTCTCTCTCTCTCTCTCTCTCTCTCTCTCTCTCTCTTTCTCTTCTCTCTCTCTTTTCTCTCTCTGTCCTTTTTTAACTCTCTCTCTCTCTCTCTCTCTCCTCTCTTTCTTTCTTTCTCTCTTTTCTTCTTTCTCTCCTCTCTCTCTTTCTCTCTCTCTCTGTCCTTTTTTTTCCCCTCTCTCTCTGTCCTTTTTTTTTCTCTCTCTCTCTCTCTTCTCTCTCTCTCTTTCTTCTCTCTGTCCTTTTTCTCTCTCTCTTTCTCTCTGTCCTTTTTTTTTTCTTCTTTCTCTCTGTCCTTTTTTTTTCCTCTCTCTCTTTCTCTCTGTCCTTTTTTTTTCCTCTCTCTCTCTTCTTTCTCTGTCCTTTTTTTTCCTCTCTCTCTCTTTCTCTCTGTCCTTTTTTTTTCCTCTCTCTCTCTTCTTCTCCTCCTCTCTCTCTCCTCTCTCTTCTTTTTTTCCTCTCTCTCTCTCTGTCTCCCTCTCTCTCTGTCCTTTTTTCCTCTCTCTCTTCTCTCTGTCTCTTTCTTCCTTTCTCTTTCTCTTTCTCTTTTTCTCTCTCTCTTTTTCTCTCTCTCTCTGTCCTTTTCTCTCTCTCTTTGTCCTTTTCTCTCTCTTTCTCCTATCTTTTTTTGTTCTGTATATGATTTCCCCTTTTCCCACTTCTCTTTCTTTCCCTCTTTCCTCTCTCTTTTCTCTTTTTTCATATGATTTCCTTCTTTTCCCACTTCTCTTTCCCTCTTAACAATAATAATTCTAATCATCTTGAATTACTGCCAACATTAACCATTCCACAGCCGTCTGCTGCTGGGTTTTGTGAAAATAAAAGAAGACCAATTCTGGAGGAGGAGAAAAAATATTTTAAGAAGAAGCTAGCATATAACAGATTTTTATATAGAATGTCCAAAAATGCAAAAAAAAAAAATTTAAAGAAGAAGAAGCTTACAAGTTAGAAATGCTCAATGTAACTGGTGGGAAAATAGATATAAATATCTGTTTGTTTTATGGAAGAAAAGAAAAAAAGATTATAAAATTTGAAATTTATATACTAAGCTTAACATGAAATCACAATAGTGGACACACCTTTTGTGGGTTTGTTCACTCTTAATGCTTTGCAAAACTAAACTGTTAACCACCAATTTATGGAAAACATACATATATATATATATATATATATATATATATATATAATGTTTTTGGGCAGTCTGTACTTTTGAGCCGACATGTTGGTCTTAGATAACCGAAAAAAAAAAAAGAACATGCTGAGAACTAACCTGCTGCCTTTTAATATGTTGGTAGTAATTTATCTTCTTTTGTTTTTTTGTCTTCTATCAGGTCAAAGGTAAACTTTTTTTTTAACAAAATTTCTAATTTTAAATGAAACTTTCTGGATCTGTTATATGTTTTTTCTCTGCCTTTTTGTCCATTTTTTTAAAATTTTTTTAAATTGATTTTTTTTTTTTTAACCCACCTTTTTTCTTGACAGAATTTATTTATTTATTTCTTCGCCATTTTATGTTTCTACCCTTTTTTAAAAAATAATTATCATTTTATATATATATATATATATATATATATATATATAAATGATAGTTTTTAAAAAAGGGTAGAATATATATTTAAATGATAATTTTTTTTAAAAAGGGTAGAAATTATATATATATTATATATATATATTATATATTCCTTTCTATTCCTTTACATTTTTTCGTCCTGTTTGTTTGAACTATTTTTTTTTTTTTTTTTTGCCATTGATTTTTTGTGGCCAGTCATCCTATTATCATTTGAAGAAATAAAACTTAAAAAAATCTATGACTTCAGATATTTGCATTTGAATTGTCTATTTCAGAAAAATAACACACTCACACAGAATTCATGGTCTAAAATAAAAAAAAAAAAAAGAAAGAAAAAAACCCAACCAAATCCCCACTTTTAAAAAAAATTGTTAAACAACAAATAATTTTGGTTGGTTGTTTTTGTTTTAGGGCATATTAACTCTTTTCGGCTCATTTAATGCTGAATCAAGTCATTTTAATATTTGGCTGCTTATAGCCCCCCCTCCCTCTGGAGCCATATGAATTTTAGTGGTGTCCAGGTGAGCAAAGAATATTTAATCAAAAAAATGTAATAGGATTTTTAAAAATCAAATGTCTATGTAGGGGTCACTCACTCACTCACACACACACACACACACACACAAACTTCTGCCTAAAAATTTAAAAAAAAAATGTTAACACTGAAATTTGGTTATTTTTATGTTTTACGGCATATCAACCCTTTTGGGGTCATTTAATGCTGAATCAAGTCATTTTTGCTATCAGGTTGCTTACAGCTCCTTCCCCCTGGCACCATATTAATTTTAGGTGGGTCCAGGCGAGCAAAGAATACAGAGATTCCCCGAAAAATAAGACACTCCAAAATATAACACTAAGGCTTATTTTCAGGGGATGTCAAGTGTTTGCATCGCATGATGTGATTGTGAAAAATGCTTATTTCTTTCGTCTGTCTGCCGCTCTCAACTAGGGCTTATCTTAAGGGGAGGGCTTATATCAAAATCATCCTGAAAAATCACGCTAGGTCTTATTTTGCAAGTAGGTCTTATTTTCGGGGAAACAGAATTTAATCATAGAAATCTAATAGGATTTTTAAACATCGAATGGCTATGGGGGAGTCTATGATAATAAAATAGTAATCAAGGGGATCCATATGAGGGAGTCTATGATAATAAAATAGTAATCAATCCATAGATTAAAAAGAAAAAGGTTGAGAACCACTGGCCTAGAGAAACCAAAATTGTGGTTTTTATATATTCTGCTTGTGTCAAATCCACTATATATTTTCCTTCTATCAGAATTATTTATTTTGAGGTTGTAGTAAAAGTCTGTAAAAGGTATTTTACTGACTTAAAAAGAACCATAACCATAAACATATACACAAAACAAAAATGGCAAAATTATTGGAATAACTTTCAAAACAACAAACAACATGAAATAATGCCACAAATAGGAAAACTTCAAATAAATCAAACCAAAATATCCAGAAAAAGAAGTAATATTATCCAGACTAAGAATAGGACACTCATACATTACCCATTCATACCTCCTCAAAAAAGAAGCAGCCCCATATTGCATACCATGCCAAAAACCCTACACAATCAAACACATATTAACAGAATGTAGCAACCTAAAACAAATATGAAAAAAATACTACCAAACAACAAATTTAAAACAGATATTCTACCAAATAAACCCAGAAAAACTACTTGGATACATAAAGAAGCACACATCTACAACAAAATCTAAAAATCTTCCAAAAAAAAAAAATGAAAACACAAAAATATATGTTAAAAAGAATCATCCATTCACAAAAAATATGTAAAAAAAACAAAACCTTTAGAAAATTAAACATTATCACCAATTCATTTCAAAAACGTAGTCGGCATTAAATGACCCATTGAAGTTGATATGCCATAAAACAAGAACAAATCAAATCAAAATCAAAAGTCAGTGGAGTGACCTATTGTCAGTATCAGCTAGAGACTGAAAGTCTATACCCTTTTTGCTTTCACTAGACCAGAGAGGTTGTTGGGTGTGTCGTTCTTGTCTGACCATTCGATCAACAGTAACTCAATTGGTTCTGTTCACCTCGTGTTTATATACTACTACTACAGGGCGAAACAGAAACCAGCGAATGTCACCGTAAAACGGTGACAGCCATGATTTAGTTCCTCATGCAACATCTTCCTTCTGAAAAAGAAGGGATTTTTTTCTTCCTATTTTAACTCTCTAAACGACTAGTAGACAACTATGTCTTCATGATCTGCATCCCAGTGTGCCCTTTCACTCTGGACTCAATTTATTTGGTGTAGTCCCTCAATTTCACTGGAGTCTTGACTATCCTACCGGATCGAGTTTTCCTCACTGCATCCTCTGCTGTCCTCTCAGTCTCCGGACTTGATGCCAGACTCACAATTTCCCTCAATGTATTTTCCTGGGGTCTTTGTTGGGTAGGACTCACCTCTCTACCAGGTCTTGGGGTTGCTGATGCCTCGCTATTTATGTGGTAGGACTGGTGACCCAATGATGGTAACGGGGTTGCTTCTGCTGTTTTTTTCAAGTCTATTCTATTCCGTCGACGCAGCTGCCCCTCAACATTGACGTGGTATGACCTTGTATCCAGTCTTTGCACCACAATTGCCTTTTCCATTCTTTCTGTCCTTTCACATGCGGTTTCACGCGCACTACATCTCCAGGAAATAAAGGTTGAAGTGATTTCACCTTGTGGTTGAAGTACTGTTCTGTTTCTTGCTGTTGTACTTCATAGTACTTTTCAGGTTCCTGGGTATTTCTGGTCTCAGCAGATCTTCTCTGGTTGGAAGAAGCGTTTTTCGTTCTCCTTGACATCAGCTTCTGTGCAGGTGACAGGAGACCTTTAGCAGGTGTATTCCTGTGATCCAACATCGCTAGGTATGGATCAGCATTATCGTCCCTTGCCTTCCTGAATAGGTTTTTTGCCATTTTTACTGCAGATTCCACTTTTCCATTGGCTTTGCTGTTGTAAGGACTGACTGGTGTATGCGTAAAACACCATCTTTGCGCAAAGGTAGCAAATTCCTGTCCACTAAACTGTGTTCCATTGTCTGTGACAACCTGATCTGGAATCCCGTATCATGCAAAATGATGTTTCAGCTTGGTGATTACAGTCTTTGCTTGTATATTTGGGAGATGATCAATCTCCCAGAAATTACTCATATAATCTACGGTGCATAGATAGTCCCTATCTGCAAACATGAACAGATCCACTCCAATTTTTGCCCACGGTCTCACCGGAATTTCATGGACCATTAAAAGTTCTGCCGGGTTAGCAACTTCATATTTTCTACATGTTGGACACTTTGCCACATAGTTCCTGATATCACTGTTCATATTTGGCCAGTACAAACATTCTCTAGCTCTTCTAACATCCTTCTACTCCCAAATGTGTGGAATGCAATTTTTCTTTCAAGACGGCCCGCTGGCTTGTCGGAACTATCACACAGTTTCCTCTAAAAATTAATCCATCCTGTACGGTCATTTCATCTCGAATGTTGAAATATGGTCTCACATCTGGGTCCAGGTGTAATTTGTCATCTGGCCATCCTTCCAGTATGACCTTCTGTAATTGCTGCATACTTCTATCTTCCTTCATGGCTGATCGCAGCTCGCTCAACCTCCTCTCTGTTACAGGAATGTATTTTGTTTCCCTCACATCCTCATTCTCATCATCATCATCATCATCATCGCTTACTACATGGACATATGATCTTGATAATGTATCTGCAAGGTACATTTTCTTGCCTGGGTGGTACAGAACCGTAGTATTATATCCTTGAAGCCTCATCAAACATGTTTCTGCAAGCGTTTTGGGCACTTTCCCAATTCCTTTTTTATATTGCTTCCAAAGGCCTATGATCAGTCAGTACTGTGACGTGTTGACCAAATGTATATTGGTGAAACCGTTCACATGCATAGACTACAGCAAGCAGCTCTTTTTCGATCTGGGCATACCGGGTTTCTGTGTCTGTAAGGGCCCGACTGATATAGGCCAGTGGTTTCTTGCAGCAGTGCTGCCCCCAAGCCCTTCTCACTTGCATCACATTGGATGACTAGAGGTTTCCTGTGATCGTAGTACTTTAGCACAGGTGCTTCACTCACCAATTTTTTTATTTCCTCAAATGCTTCTTCATGGATTTGGGACCATGTCCAAGGCACATCTGTTTTGGTGAGATTGCGAATAGGAGCCATCACGTCCGAAATGTGTGGTAGGAATTTTGCCAAATAGTTCACGAACCCACCCAAGCGTTGTACTCCCTTCACATCCGTTGGCGATGGCATCCCTTTTATGGCCTTGATCTTCTCCGGATCAGGGCGCAAACCCTCACTGGTCACCACATGGCCCATGAATGATAGAGATGTTCGTCTTAAATCCATTTTTTCAGCATTCAGCCGCATCCCACGCTCACGACATCTGTGTAACAGGTTCTAAGATTTTTCTCGTGATCCCTCATAGCTTCCTCCATGGTTTTGCCTTTGCCCACCACCAAAAGATCATCTGCTTTGTTGACCACTCCTGCCAAGTCAGAAAACATTGTTATAAAGAACCTTCTGAAATATTTCTGGGGCTGGAGCAATTCCAAATGGTAACCTTCCATCGAAATCGGCCAAATGGTGTGGCAAATGTTGTTAGCCGACTGCTTGTTTCATCCATTTTTAGATGCCAAAATCCATCGCGTAGATCTAGGGTCGAGAATACTTTGCTATCAGCCAGCTCTGGGAGCAGATCTTCCAGTACAGGTAGGTGAAAATGTTCCCGCTTCAGAGCTTTATTTAGTGGTCTTGGGTCAATACATACCCGCAAATTCCCATTTTCTTGACCACCAGTGCTAGTGCACTCACCCATGGTGTTGGCTCACTTACTGGCTCGATTACCTTCTTTTCCACTAGTCTCCTTAGTTCAGCTTTCAGTTTCCTTTAAGAGCTACAGGAATTCTACGCGCCCGCTGCTACATGGGTCGTATGTTAGGATCAACCTCCAAGTGTACCTCCCCTGGTAGTTGTCCCAACTCATTCTTAAATACATCCTTGAACTCCTCTAGGATGTTGGCCGGACGCTGGTTACTGAGCTTTTCCAGTTGCGATACTTTGGCAACTATCTTGAAATTGTCATTATTGACTGTTATCAGGTCCATGTTTCGTTGCACACGCAGTGCATTCCTTCCACTTCCGCGTAGATACCTGTTCCCTCCGTTTAAAATCCACTCTGTTCACCGCCTCGGGTCTTAAGGCGAGAGATTGTTGTGCAGCATTTTCTGTTAGCGTACAAATATCTATACACCTCTGTAAGTCTAAATTTCTCACCTTCAGTCTGAACTACTGGTTGGAAATTGTTCTGATTAAAAAAAAAATTTTTTTTTAAATGAGCAAATACTCAGAGGAAAAACCATTTTCTTGTGAAATTTGTGGCTCTTCGTTTTCAACAACTTCAAATTTAAAGAAGCATTTACGAACACACACTGGAGAAAAACCATATTCTTGTGAAGTATGTGCATCTGCATTTTCAAGTAGTTCAGCTTTAAAAGACCATATGCGAATACATACGGGTGAAAAACCTTACTCTTGTGAAATTTGTGGATCTACATATTCAGATAGTTCAGCATTAAAACTGCACATGAGATTACTGACTGGAGAGAAGCCATTTCTTTGTGAAGTTTGTGGATCTGCATTCTCAAAAAACACAGAATAAAAAATAAAGACATATACATTGTTCTGAGGCATTGTCTGCTAGTGCATAAATGATGGTGGTCTATGGTAAATTACCCGTGACAGTTAATAACCTTGAAGGCACACAATTGGGCGTCAAGAAAAATAAGTTTTAGTTTAGTTAGAGATGTGAGCTAGCACCTAGGAGAGAAGATGTTCTTAGGGTTCGCAACTCACCCGCAGCAGAATCATGGGCTGGGGAAATAAAGCGTTATTATTAAGAAACGTCTTGTTGTTAATTAAATGTCAAAACAAGCAATGTCCAGCCCTGTAAGAAAAAATAACAAAGAAAATCCCACCGCTGCCACCATGTGTCGTTCTTGTCTGACGATTCGATCAACAGTAACTCAATTGGTTCTGTTCACCTCGTGTTTATATACTACTACTACAGGGCGAAACAGAAACCAGCGAATGTCACCGTAAAACGGTGACAGCCATGATTTAGTTCCTCATATCAACCTCAGTGGGTCATTTAAGGTTGTCTTTTTAATTATCAAAATACAATAGGATTTTTGAACATCGAATGTCTGTGGGGTATCCACCAGAGTAAAATAGGAATCATAGGGGTCCATAGGTTAAAATAATGGTTGAGACCCACTGACTTACAGTGCCTGCTGTCACCCATCTAAGCATTGAACGGGCTCATCACGGCTTAACTTTGGTGATCTAGTGGGGAACCAGTGCTTTTAGCATGACTTGACCATAAGCTAACAATAATTAAGAAAATGTTATGTGCTTTCGATATAATCATATCTTTTCATGGTAAATTCTGAATTATCAAAGACTGTTCTTGGGAGAAATAATTGAATGGTTTTTCCTCGTTTCTCAGTCGGACCAAGTATCCAATAAGCACCTCAAATCACCTTAATGAAAGGTTCACATTTTAACTCGTCAACGGTAACTTCCACTTCCAAATTTTTGTAAACAAATGATTTTAATCAGGAATTTATGGAGATGAACTTTTGATGAATTGAATAAATAGATGGTTGGTACACGTAATCAAATTAAAATTAAATAGCAAAATCTTTTTTTAAATAAATACTTTTAATCAGAAGTTTGAGTATTTTTCAACACTTACGATAATAAAAGAAAAAGATGAAAGATGTTTTTATACTAAAATAGTTTTTACTTAATTAGAAGAGAAATGCAATTATGTTTATTTAATTAAAATTTCGGTTTTCATTTGAAAATCTTTTTTATGTTTAATTAAATAAAAGGATGCTGTTCAGAAATAGTATCACAAAATTTGTAAAATTTGTTTTTGTCACATACAATATAATTCCAAAGAAAATCATCTATTCGTTGATTTTCAAATATTTGAAAGTCAAAGTTACTGGTGCTGAGTTAAAATAGGAACCTTTCATTAAGTTGATTTGGGGTGCCTATTGGATACTTGGTCCCAAAATGTCTTTTAAAAAAATGTTGAATACCCTGCGAGAATGAATAAAACAACATTTTCGGCATAAAAAAAACCACAAGAGTTGACATGCTGTTAATCTAACCAACTAAACTGTTCAATTATAATGAACTAAACAGTAGTTTCTGTACTTTACTTGAGTGGGGAACGCAGTAGCGGGAGAGCCAGTGTGAGTGGTTTAAAGTAAGCAAAGAGTTAAATGAAGGTACCTGTGTATGTGTGTATTTAATGCTTCAGTTGATATCTATTTATTCATCCAACCCCTCCACCATGGGAAGGATGTGAGACAAGGTCAATTTTTAAACAGTAAAGCTGGTTTAATTTCCCAGTTTTCCTTCTAGATTGGTTGCCTAACCAAAGCTAAAGAATCAAGCCTATGAAATGCAAGAGGCCTCGTACAGGATTTAAAAAAAAAAAAGAAGGGGAATCCAAAATAATAGCAGCCCAAATTAGACTACTATTCATGCAGGCTGGTATATATAAGATATAGCTATGTAAATATAGCTTACCTATTTAGTTCTCCCGAAGAAGGTGCACCTTAAGCACCGAAACCGGGGTAGAGAGAAAAAACTTTTTCTACAACTATTAATGCTCTATATTTCAAGAAATATATTGAGCACTTTTTGAATTAACTACTAATGCTATGTGAATACATGAGAGTAGCAGTTGAAGTGTGTGTGTGTGTGTGTATATATATATATATATATATATATATTATATATACACCTATAGTGTTTCAGCTTTTGCTGGAATGGCGTACCAAAGGCAGTATTATTGGTAGAGTGCTCAATATAAAATAGAGCTGTTTATATAATATAAGATAATATATAAACGTTTTACATATCTATTTGTCACCTAATAAATAGATATGTAAAACCTTTATATATTTATCTTATATAATGTGCGTGTGTGCATTGTTAGTCAAAACAATTTTTCCCATTCAAATGAATATAATTTCAGTGCATTCTTAGCCCCCCCCAAAAAAATAGCATGTTGACCTTTGTTCGTTTTAAGAAGTTTTGTTATACAATTTAATGCAGTATATTAATTAAATAGTCAGGTGGTGCGGTATGTAACCACTATCCAACAATTTATTTCTTTTATTTTCTTTTTCTTTGTGAATCACATTCCAACGGTACATCAAGTGTTTCTTGTTTAACTAAATTTGTTTTGTGGATTTTAAGGAAAGATTGAAAAAAATGATCAAAGTCGATTGTTTTTCTCTTTAAAATAATCTATCTATATCTTCTATACATATATGAAAAGGGCAGTAGGAAGCGCATGGTGTAATGGTTAAAGTCATGGGAAATGGAGTTGTCGCTACGAGTTCAAATCCTGGACGGGGTAATTGCATTTCACTTAGCGCTAATACCCTTGGGAAAGGTATGAATCCTACTCTCCCTCCAGCTATGGGCAAATAGTAGGGCAGACTGGGCTCTTTAACCTTGGTTAGGCAACCGGTCTAGGAGAAGGAAAACTCTTAATTCAAACCTGTTGAACTCCGCTTAAGAAATTGACCTTGTGTCGCATCCTGCTCGTGCGGAGGGGTTGGTAAATATATATATAAAAAGGGCAGTTGTGTGTATCTGTATGTCCAGAAGAAACTTCAAAAATAAAACAATTAACGATGAAGTAAATATATATAGACACATTAAATATCACCATGGCTTGGATTTTGAGCAAACATAATAGAGATTTGATTCATATTCGTGAAGATAATTAAAAAATAAAATTTAACTGATAACAACATGGATTTTTTTTTTCATTTAATATTTTAGATAGTAGACATTAACATTTCTTTTCAGAGTAGCTGGATCAATGCAAGGTCTATTTTTTTTTTTTTTTTTTTTTTTTTTTACATAGGGATTTAAATAGGGTATCCCACGAGGATTCAACTCACGATTCAGTAATAATGGATCTGCGGGACTAACTTTAAAAAATTCCTCTCTACCCAGGCGACGCCCGGTAGCCGCTGCTAGTTTATAATAAAATAATTGCTATTATAGAAATGATAGATTAATGAGTGACATTATTTAGGGGAAAGACCAAACCAAACACCAGTACTGTCTGAAAATAGTCATCGGTATCGTAATGAAATGTTAAAAAAAGACACTCGACAGAAAGCCCCTAAGGCTGGTAGAACAATTCACATACCTAGGTAGTAATATCTCATCAACAGAAAGCGATGTTAATGCACGCATAAGGAAGGGATGGTCTGCTATAAACAGATTATAAGTCATATTGAAATCCGATCTCACTGACAAGTTAAAGCGACAATTCTTACAAAATGTAGCTGTATCAGTGCTAATGTATGGCAGCACCACTTGCACCCTAACAAAACGCCTAGAGAATAAGCCAGATGGTAGCTGCACAGGAATGCTGCGTGTGATCTTAAACAAATTGTGGAAACAACACCTCATAAAAAGCAGCTGTACGACCACTTGCCACCTATCACACAAATCATCAGAGTGAGACGAACAAAACATGCTGGACAAGCGGTGATGAACTCCTAAGCGACGTTCTCCTGTGGAAGCCAGGACATGGGAATGCCAGTTCAGGCTGTCCAGCAAAGACCTGCATGGATACTGGATGCTGCGCAGAGGACCTGCGTGACGGGCAATGAATGATAGGGACAGTTGGTGAGAGATTGTTGTGGATATCTGTACTGATGGCACGGCATGATGATGATGATGATGACACTAAGTAGAGCAAAGTAGGAAATATTGGGCTCATGAAATGGTTGAGAGACCTATGGCATTTGGAATACTGTATTATTCTCTGATGTGTCACGATTTGTTTTCAGCAACTCGCTCAGGACGTCCAGGACCCTCTGACAAGACCCTCTTGCGTCTTGTTAAGAGAAGTATTGAGAACAATCCTCGTTGCAAGACCTCTGACATAGCAAAAAAATGTTGATGTCAGTCCCAGAACAGCTACCCGGTATATTCACAAACTAGGCTACTATTGTATAGCTTGCTACTAGACTTCAATAAAACCACAGACACGTGTATATAAAAATATGACCTGCCTTTATTTTCTTCGGTTTGTGGATGGTGAGGGGCGCAGAGCGTTCACAGTGAAAATGCCCGAGCGAGTTGGTGAGGGGTGGCGACGAGTGTTCATAATGGGAATGCCCGAGGGGGTTGGTGACGAGAGGCCACGAGATAATGCTATCGGCTGCTCGCTGGGGACTGACTGACTTTCGAGATCCACTAACCTTTATATACGATAAATATGCCCACGCATTTTTATCTTTTGATTTGATAACAGACAGACTTCCTTTTATATATATATATATATATATTTCTTTATCTTTCTCTCCGCCTCCTCACCGGAAGAGGAATCTTCCGTTTTCCTTTTTTCTTTTATATATTTCTTCATCTTCTCCCTGCTTCTTGACCGGAAGACCTCTCTTCCGTTCTACCCCCCCTTTTTATATATATATATATTTCTTTATCTTTCTCTTTTGTCTCTTGACCGGAAGATTCCTCTTCCGTTGCACGATATGCAACACTACTATGGCTGAACCACAAGGAAGAAATCACTTCTTCGTCCAACCAATATCAAGCGGAGGAAAGATTGGGCCCATTGGCTGAATATCACATGCATGTAACAGATAAGTTCCATTTTTCATTGGAAAATGGACGCATCCAAAAAGATCTTTTGTACGGCGAATCGGTTTGTAGACCACGCCTACGATTAAAAGATGTCTGCAGGAGAGTTATGAGGATATGCCATATTGACACAAACACGTGGGAGGTAGATGCAAAAAATAGAGCAGATTGGCGCCTCAACGTTAAGCAAGGCACGGAGAGGGGGTGAGGCAGAGAGGAGAGTAGTCTCGACAGAAAAGAGAGCCAGAAAGAGAGACAAAAGCCAGCAGCCCCAGAAAGCATCACAGTTTGTGTGTATTCAGTGCACCAAAGACTGTCACTCAAGAATTGAGTGGACGGAAAGGATCCAATATATAGATAAGCTAAATGGAGCGCTCTGTTGGATACATTCTTTTCACCACTAGAGGGCGCCTCAATCAGCAATCTTGGTGAGAAGGAAGAATAGACTTTTTTTTTTACATATTAATAATACTTATGGTGACATTCACATATATGGTTAAAATATCATGAGTGCAAACACTACAATGGATAATTTATTTCAACATACGAGCAAACGAGAAAATAAACAATATATAGTTATTTACTAAGCTTAGCTTAGATGTGGTACAAGGCTAGAAGTATGGGGCGCCCCAATGAGAATTGAACTCAGGGTCTGCGAAGCGAGCTTGCTAACCATTACACCACGTGAGGTGCCCAGTTACTTACTAAGCTTGCTTCGATGTGGCACAAGGCCAGAAGTATGGGTCACCCAATGAGAATCGAACTCACAATGGTTTTCGAATCTTACTTGTTAACCATTACACCACGTGAGGTGCCCAGTTATTTACTAAGCTTAGCTTCGATGCGGCACAAGGACAGAAGTATGAGGTGCCCAAATTAGAATCGAATTCACTAACAATGGTCTGCGAAGCGAGCTTGCTAACCATTACACCATGCGTGATGCCCACGTATTCACCAAGCTTAGCTTAGATGTGGCACAAGGCTAGAAGTATGGGGCGCCCAATTAGAATCGAACTCACTCACAATGGTTTGCGAAGCGAACTTGCTAACCATTACACCAGGTGAGGTGCCCAGTTATTTACTAAGCTTAGCTTAGATTCCGCACAAGGCCAGAAGTATGGGACGCCCAATGAGAATCGAACTCACTAACAATGGTCTGCGAAGTGAGCTTACAAACTATTGCACCACGTGAAGTGCCAAAATAAACAACATATAAGTTGGTAAGTGTTCCATGAAAATACGATTTTCCTTTTTTGTAGAGGAAAATTTTAATCCTTAATTTCTATATCAGATGACTCCATTTTTTTAAAACACACACACAAAAGACATAACCATTTTCTACGACAATAACCATAACAAAACGAGCGCATCCACACCTTTTTATTCTATAAACTTCTTTTGACATAGAATGTGTTCAGGGTATCTGATGGAGTTTGGTTTTTATATTGTCACAGAAACAATTGATATCTTCTCGACTAAGCCCATCGACTTCGAACAGGAGTTGATTGTATCTTCGTAGAAAATCGATTCTTTCTGATATTCGAAATAACAGTGGGCAGTTGTTTATCCACCGCTTGATCAGATAACGATTTTCTTTAGTTAGCCATTTATCAGCTTTCCCTACAGTTATTTCGTTGTCCTGTTTTTTAAAAATCTTTTAAAAAGAAAAACATTTTTCATACTTGTAGGGACACAAGTAACACTTATCTAAACAGAGGTGGGAGTTAAAGTTAAGATAGCGGACATGTATGCTGAAAATAGATGTAGATATAATATAAATGATTCATTTATATATCTAGATAATGAATTAAGATAATTTATAAACTTTTTACATGCATGTCACGATGTCATTGTTTCTATTAATTTTAACTTTTTACTTAACTAATCAAGTCATTTTGTCAACATACAATGCAGATTCATTAAAAGGCTAAAGTAGCCATAGTATATATTATTTGGATTTTTCGGGCTATTGTCCTCATCTTTATTGTTATATACACAACGTTTCGGTCGATGTGCTCTCCGGCCTTCTTTATATAAAACATTTTTCATACTTGTAGGGACACAAGTAACACTTATCTAAACAGAGATGGGAGTTAAAGTTAATATAGCGGACATGTATGCTGAAAATGGGGGTGGTGTTGGTGTTCCCTTAAGGAAAAATTATGATATTATGAAAAGTTCCTGATACCTATTACCTAAGCATAACATTTATTATCTAGACTAGTGCAAAATAAAAAACACCCTCCGGGCGATGTAAAAATTCATTTTTGAAACATATTGCCTGAGGGGTGGGAGTAAAAAAATTCAATGTCAGCGAGTTTGTACCCTAAGTAAGTAAAATCATCAAATTCATTAAAGGATTAGAAAATAAAACAATTTGAAATGTAAACTTTAAATATGTATTAAAATAAAACAAACTATATATAAATATATAATACCAGTCATGTATTTATTAAAAACTTGTTTTAAAAAACAATGAGGACTGTCTAATGTTCAAATTTTGAGTGTATTTATTGAATAAATACACTCAAAATTTTATTCTATGTTATAACGATTTTGGGTAATGTGACGTAAGCAGTGGCGTAATTTTTGTTACAGACAAAAACCAGAAGCGAATCTCCATTATTAATAGATGTAGATATAATATAAATGATTCATTTATATATCTAAAAATGAATTAAGATAATTTATAAACTTTTTACATGCATGTCACGATGTCATTGTTTCTATTAATTTTAACTTTTTACTTAACTAATCAAGTCATTTTGTCAACATACAATGCAGATTCATTAAAAGGCTAAAGTAGCCATAGTATATATTATTTGGATTTTTCGGGCTATTGTCCTCATCTTTATTGTTATATACACAACGTTTCGGTCGATGTGCTCTCCGGCCTTCTTTATATAAAACATTTTTCATACTTGTAGGGACACAAGTAACACTTATCTAAACAGAGATGGGAGTTAAAGTTAATATAGCGGACATGTATGCTGAAAATGGGGGTGGTGTTGGTGTTACCTTAAGGAAAAATTATGATATTATGAAAAGTTCCTGATACCTATTACCTAAGCATAACATTTATTATCTAGACTAGTCAAAATAAAAAAACACCCTCCGAGCGATGTAAAAATTCACTTTTGAAACATATTGCCTGAGGGGTGGGAGTTAAAAAATTCAATGTCAGCGAGTTTGTACCCTAAGTAAGTAAAATCATCAAATTCATCAAAGGATTAGAAAATAAAACAATTTGAAATGTAAACTTTAAATATGTATTAAAATAAAACAAACTATATATAGATATATAATACCAGTCATGTATTTATTAAAACTTGTTTTAAAAAACAATCAGGACTGTCTAATGTTGAAATTTTGAGTGTATTTATTGAATAAATACTCAAAATTTTATTCTATGTAATAACGATTTTGGGTAATGTGACGTAAGCAGTGACGTAATTTTTGTTACAGACAAAAACCGGAAGCGAATCTCCATTATTAATAGATGTAGATATAATATAAATGATTCATTTATATATCTAGATAATGAATTAAGATAATTTATAAACTTTTTACATGCATGTCACGATGTCATTGTTTCTATTAATTTTAACTTTTTACTTAACTAATCAAGTCATTTTGTCAACATACAATGCAGATTCATTAAAAGGCTAAAGTAGCCATAGTATATATTATTTGGATTTTTCGGACTATTGTCCTCATCTTTATTGTTATATACACAACGTTTCGGTCGATGTGCTCTCCGGCCTTCTTTATGTATTTCATGCCGAACCCGGGAACCTTCTCTTCGACACATGACGCAATTGATATAAGGGTTGTTAATACAGTTCTAAGTGACAATCATCTCGAGGTTGCAGGTTCAATACTGGCCATGGGAAATAATAACATAGAATACTTAACACAGCTTAACACTTGTACCCGGTCATGGTTAACAGAATGAGAACAGTCTACCTCGGTGGATTGAATAAAGGGTTCGGTTCGAAGTTCCGTGAAGGTTCCTGATTACGATACGAAGGCTGTCGGATTCGACAAGAAGGTTCCCGAGTTCGAGAAGGTTCTCGAGTTCGACAAGAAATGCCTAAAAAATGTCGGAGGGCACATCAGCCGAAACGTCGTGTATATAACAATAAAGATGGCCATAGCTATGTTAGATTTACTGTTCAATGACCGGAAATGAAACAGCTCTCTATTGTTAAAAAAACAGGGGCAAAAGAGGACGACGATGGATTTCTGGGACCGTCATGTGACATTCCATTATATAATAGTTAGAAAAATCCAAATAATACAAATTATCAAGCCTCATCTAAAAAAATCAGACAAATAGTTATTGTATTTTTTCATTTTTAACGACAAATTAAAAAAAAAATCAATTTTACCAAGATTACGTTTAGAGTCAGTGTGGCAATAACATAAGAGTTGCTATGGGATACGAGAAAGAGAAAAAGGAAAAGAGAAGAGAAGAGAAGAGAGAGAGAGAGAGAGAGAGAGAGAGAGAGAGAGAGAGAGAGAGAGAGAGTGAAGAGAATGAAAGAGAAGAGGGAAGAAGGGGGCGGGCGGGAAAAGGTCTTGTTGTAAAAAGTCGGGCATTATCTCTAAGTGGAAAGAAAACAAGAGTTTTATTTAATTTGCTAATAACAAGTGCGTAATTAAGTAGATGCAAGTCCAAAGTGGAAAGATGAGATTGCGAGTCTTTCTCAATGTTTGAGGAAAAAATCTGAATGTTTGCTTTTTCTGTTCACTTAATGTTAATCCAGTTCTGTTTACATCATTTCTTTCTTTACTTAAGGGGATGTTAATCTATTTGTCGGTCTCTCTATTTTGTCTGTCTGTCTGGTTCTGTCTGGTTCTCTTCTCTCTCTCCCTCTCTCTCTCTCTCTCTCTCTCTCTCTCTCTCTCTCTCTCTCTCTCTCTATCTATATATATATATATATATATATATATATATATGGGAGTAAATATGGAAAATAAATCCGATAATATAAAGAAAATTTTGAAAAAACAAGTGTTCCGAAAATGGTATGAATTTAATTATCTATGTTTAAACATTTCGGTTACATTGAAACCTTCATCAGGATGTCTCTTTGGGGTGAAGAAAATGATGGATGTTTTTATATGTGACAGGAGATGAAAATCTTTTTTAGTTATGTAACTGTATTTGATCAGCGTTTTATTTTTGAAAGGCAAGTCGCGACCACACATGCAAGATGTCATGACGGTGACGCGTGACGCATCTCTCTTCTT
>CM042148.1:85755040-85765040 GCA_023376005.1 Doryteuthis pealeii
TGTATGTATTATATAGAGGAGAGAGATAATATTCAATTAATGAAATAGATATATAGATATGAACAGACGAAATAGATAGATAGATAGATATAAACAGACTGAGATAGATGGATAGATAGATAGTTATAACAAAGTAAGATAGATAGATAGATAAATAGATAGAAAGATAGTTATGAATAGACTTAAATTTAATTCTTAATTCAAAATTCAACTCTTAAGTATGTATATATATGTACACATATACACACCGAATACAACCATATACATACGCACGCACACACACACACACACACACACACACAAAAAAGTAAACATAGGCACATATACGTAGGCACACACATACACACACACCCAGAACAACCTTTATATATATATATATATATATATATATATATATATATGTCATCCACAGACACGTGTTTCGAAGTTTACTTCTCATCAGTGCGGCTCGACCCTTTAAC
This sequence comes from Doryteuthis pealeii, assembly GCA_023376005.1. Taxonomy (NCBI): domain Eukaryota; kingdom Metazoa; phylum Mollusca; class Cephalopoda; order Myopsida; family Loliginidae; genus Doryteuthis; species Doryteuthis pealeii. The sequence continues at coordinate 85,755,502 of CM042148.1, forward strand.
AGCTGCCTCTAGCCAGGACCGAAGCCCGACAGAATTTCGTCTGCCAAGTTCCTTGCCCTTACGACCATAAGCGGGTGAACAATTAATTGATACATTCCCTACGGGGAATGTTTTTACAATCACCAGAGAACTAAAGACTGTAAACAGCGAAAATCTATTTTTCTGTCTGTTCGTTGGCTGGTTGGTTGGTTGGTTGGTTGGATTTTACGGCATGTCAACCCTTGTTGGTTTATTTTAGCCCGAAAACGTTTTGTTTTATTCATTTTTGATGGGTATTCAATTTTTAAAAAACTCAATTAAAAAAAACCCTCATTTATTGTCTAGTTAACGCATAGATGGAATCCTAACAGTTACTACCACTCCGGGTCTGAGTGGACCTGGAAGTAATGGTGATGAAGGGGAACTCTACACTCCCCAGAGTTCCATAATTGGAATTTCACCATTTATACCGCCTTCTCGCACGTATACGATAAAAGGTTGGGGGGGGGGTTGCCATAAGGCCAATAGGGTTGGGGCAATCATATAGGTGCTAGGGCTTGATGTGATCAGCCGATTGATCGGAGGAGACCTCTCCGACAACCCGACTAGCCTAAGTAAGGGCCAAAGTGAAGTGCTGCATGTCATGGACTGTTCAGACATCAGGATTACGTCTTTAAGCATTGCGGGTTCGCCACGGTCAACAGATGGATCCATTGAGGGATCTTACCCCTCTGCAGAGTTCCAATCGGCGTAAGTGGTCTGAGAGGAAGATGCATGAACGGAGATTTATATAATATATATATATATATATATATATAATATATATATATAATCTATGGTAATATTATGGATTTACACTCATTACTTGAAGTTTCATGGTATTCCAATCATCAGATGAGTCCAATGGTTGAGATCTTAAAAACCAGTCGTGAAATGGTTGAGATTTAAAAAACCAGTAATTGTTTTAGCGTTTATATAAACGTGAAGCATTTTCACGTGATGGGAAATATAAAGTTAAAAATTGTTTTTTTTAAAACTGTGGCTTGTTTAACGTTTATGTGACGTGGATCGTGTTCACGTGATGTAATGTTATGGCGTTAAATTTGTATTTAAAAAAACATGGTAATCAAACAAACTTGCTTTGGTTTTAATGCACACGGTGTTCAGATGAATTTCTTTTTTTAAAAAAATAAATAAAAGGAGAGCGAAAATTAAGGGATCAATTAGGGTCAGGTGGTAAGTGACACAGTAAAAATTTGTTCAAATGCCTACATTTCGAAACGAGTTCACTTCTCTTATTTAACAAGTTATTGTTTGCATTTTGTAATATACACAACTTTTCTTCTAAGCAGAGATCACATTTACGTTGAAACTTCAAGTAATGAGTCTAAATCCATAATATTACCATTGATTATAAATCTGCTCTGCTTTATTAGCATTGAGCACCTTTTCATGCCAATACTTTTCTCATTTTTTCATTCTCTATTCATTATATATATATATATATATATATATATATATATATATATATATATATATATATATCTTCTATTATTATACTAAAGCTGAAATTTTCAACTTTTGATCCCTAAAGACTTTTTTTGCTGGTGAGTTAAATGACACGAAAGTTATACTAATTTATAGCTTAGTTTTAGGACTACTAAATGTTTGAAAAAATTCCACTTTAACTGGTTCTAATTAGTCGTAATTTGCAATTAAGTCAAAAACTGACTCGTCTCCGTCTTTACATTCTACATGACTCTCTATTCCTCTCTATATGCCAGTGAAGGGGAGATGGATAGTAATTAACAGAGACACAAGTCATTACACAAAGCAGCAGCCAGAAAGAGAATACCCTTCCCTTTCTATCTTTACAGGCTACAGAGAATAACTTTGTTTTGTTCAAACAAAACAAAACAAAAGTTCTTTTTAGGCTCAACTAAAATTAAATATCATGCTTTAAAATAGATTTTTTAAATTACTTTAATTACTAATTTTTAAAATTTGGAGTCAAAGGGGTAAGCACATCAAATATTTGTTAGTAAAAAATTTAGGAAGATGCTATTTAGCTGGTTTCGGTAAAATATAAAAACCTACTTGCTTAGGCACTGTCAAATTTCCGCAAAATCCTTATTTTACAAAATACATTACCCCCCCCCGATTGAAAGAAAGTTACTAAAAATCAGTGAATCCCATGGTAGACACATTAGTCTCAGTTGTTGGTTTAGTATTGCAATGTATAATTTTAATTAAACATGTTCTTAAAAAAATATTTTTCAACATTAAATGTATAGTAATTGTTCTTTAAGCTATCTCTATCTCTCTCTCTCTATCTTCTATTATTATACTAAAGCTGAGATTTTCAACTTTTAATCTCTAAAGGATTTTTTTCTGGTGAGCTTAATGACACGAAATCTATACTAAATTATTTCTTAGTTTTAGGACTACTAAATGTTTGAAAAAAAATTCCACTTTAATTGGTTCTAATTAGTCGTAATTAGCAAATAAGTCACAAACTGACCCGTCTCTGTCTTTAAATTCTGCATAACTCTCTTTTCCTCTCTATATGTCAATGAAGGGGAAAAGCGATAGTGATTAACAAACGTTTTTAACACCAGCCCTTGTAATAGAATTCCAATGTCGATTTCAATTTAAATTAGGTCAAACTAGATGTACCCAATTAGTTGAAAATTCCGTGTTTTTAAAAATAATAATTCTGACCGCCACGTTTGAAAAAAATAAGGGAATTATCCGATTTTAATGAAATTTTCAGTGTTGATTTAGCAATGAATTACTTTTATAATGCATTAGTTATTTTATTTAAAAAACTTTCTGATTTTTTTTCAGGTTACTTAACTTTAACCTCCCTGATTTTGGGGTGCAAAATGTCGGTGTGGTATATATGTGATTGATACTATTTTCTGCATAAATAAAAAGATTAAGGACAGAAGGTGTGAATAGAAGAAAAAAGTTTTTTTAAAATCTGCTCGGGTAGTAAATAAGTACCGAAAATCGGAAAATAAAATGAAAATAAAAACTAAAAAATAATTTTTGGAGTATTATTTGGGTAATCTTTGCGGAGTTCCATCCTGGCCTCCTGCCTCAAAAATTGCTAGCCGGTGACTGCTGACCCCCCAGCTACGACTGAAGTCCGTAGCCGAAGCGGTGTAGAAAAAACTAGGGTTTAGGTTTAGGGTTGGGGTTTAGGGTTAGGGTTGTTTTTTCTGAAAACCCAGAAAAAAAACAGAACCCACAAATTTTGTAATAAAACTTAATTTTAACTAGGGGGTGGGTTTAGGGTTAGGTTTATGGTTGGGGTTGGGTTTTCGGGGAAAACACCCTAAGATGTTTTTTTTTTTTTTCAAGTGATACCGCTTCGGCTACGGACTTCAATCGTAGCTGGTGTTGTTTTTTTAGCAGTCAGCGGCTAGCCTCCTGGCTTAAAAAAGACAGGAGGCCAGGACGGAACTCCGCAAAGATTACCATTATTTCTATTATTCAGACTATTGTCCTCATCTTCATTGTTATCTGTACAACGTTTCGGCTGATGTTTCCTCCGGCCTTCTTCAGGTATTTCTTGTCGGACTCGGGAACTTTCTTGTAATCGGGAGCCATCACGGAACTTTGAACTTGACCCTTTATTCAGTCCACGGGGGTATCCTGTTCTCATTCCACTAACCATAGCTGGGGTACAAGTGTTAAGCTGTGTTAATTATTATTGTATATTACTGCTGCACCTGTAGTCTAGAAATAACTGTCATTTAGAACTGTCTTAACCTAACTCCTTTATCTACTAGGCTATGTGTCCAATTGGACAATCCAGTGTGAATTTTTTTCAATCGCAAAGATTACAATTTAATTTGTAAAAACAAATTTTAAGTAGCATCTTGGCAGGTATCTTGATCGAAATTGACCGAAAAAATCGTTTTAAATGTGTCAAAAATAAACTACACGTATAATATTATTTTACTTTTTTTTACTGATGCTCATTATGTTACTACTTTTCAACTTAGTCAAAAATTTGACCTTTAATAATCGGTTTAATAAGTTTTAATTCGTTTTTAAAATGAAAAGCAGACGATATTTTGGCAGATCCTACTCTTTTCCCCAATCCCAATCATCTAGCGAGAGCTTAATGGGTGACCCAACGGGTCACGTTTTGTCTAGTATATATATAATTTCATATTCCAGTTTTTAATATCTACGTTTTCAAGTTCTTTCGACTCTCTCTGTCTGTCTGTCTGTCTGTCTGTCTGTCTCTCTCTCTCTCTCTCTCTCTATATATATTATATATGTAATATATATATATATCTGTCTGTTTATCCATGTATTATTATCTCTCTATCATTCAAATATAAGTATCTGTCTATATCTCTCGAGTGATCTATCTATCTATCTATCTACTATCTATCTATCTATGTATCTATCTATCTATCTATCTATCTATCTATCTATCTATCTATCTATCTATCTATCATCTATCTAATCTATCCATCTATCTATCTCTCTATCCCGTCTGTTCATATCTATCTATCTCAGTTTAATATCTATCTATCTATCTCAGTTTTTTCATATCTATCTATCTATCTATCTATCTATCTATCTATCTATCACAGTCTTATCTATCTATCTATCTATCTATCTATCTATCTTCTATTATCTCTATTGAGATACCAATTATTCTTTTTCTTTTTCACCTGGTTCTAAGAAATTAAAACAAAGAAGAAAAAAAGCAACACAATGAAATAATATTCTCAGTTTTCTTCTCTCCACAAAAAAGTAAAAAAAAAAAAAAAAAGAGAAAAATAAAACCCCAGAAGTTCTAAAAAAATCAATCGAACATGAAAAGCCTCTACAAACTGATCGAAGCAGGTACTCTCCTGTAAATCCATTGGGTAAACACTGATCAGGCATTGATGACCTTCGTCTTTATCGATTAATGTGTCAATCGAACTGTTTATTGTTGTTGTTACTGTTGTTGTTGTTAATTCATTCCTTATATGGACTTCGTGACCGTTGCAAGGGCGCACACCTGAAAATGCAAATGCTAACCATGTAAGTAATAATTTCTTTTACAACACGACTCACCAGGTGAGATATGATCAACACTGGTTGTGTCAAAGAGGATATAACATTTCTACAGACTCCAAGGTATTCTAAAATACTTTTCAAGGTGACTGTTTCTAACCCGACTTCATTCTGGCGATCTGAGACCGAAACACTAAAGGTAAGATGATATTCTTATATTTCAGTTTATATTTATTTACATGGGAACAAGTCTGCTACCATTGGTTTTTTTTAAGCGGAGAAATCATCGAGGATTGCCCCGCTTAAAAAATTAAGCCTACACGGCAAGAAACCAATGGTAGCAAACTTCTTCCAATGTAAATAAATATAAACTAAAATATCTATTTATTTATTTATCTATTACCGCTCTATCACAGATATTGAGCACTCTTCTAATAACAATGTACGTTGGATTACTACCGCTTCTTCAAGTGTAATAGTGCCAACCATACACATTGATATGATATATATATATATATATATATATATATATATATATATATGGTTTGTAGATTGACTTTGAAGACTTATCACAATGCGAAAGAAGAAAAGGTAACGAGTATGTTGTTCATTTACCTTTACACCTGTGTGTTTGCTTTTAGTGTTTAAACATTAGAACAAATAAAGAAACACACAAGTTACCTCCACGATAACTCTGAAGTTTTCTGATGATGCGATTTTATCCCAAAATATTAAGGAAACTTAAAAAATACGGGCAAATGAACAACATACTCGTTACAATATATATATTATATATAATATATATATATATATCAATGTGTATTGTTAGCACTATTACACTTAAAGAAATGGTAGTAATCCAACATACAGTGTTATTAGAAGAGTGCTCAATATCTGTGATAAACAAATAAATATTTTAGTTTATATCTATTTACATGGGAACAAGTTTGTTACCATTGGTTTCTTGCCGTGTAAGCTTAATTTTTTTAAGCAGAGCAATCATATATATATATATATATAATATATATATATATATAATATATATATATGTGGGCGTGTGTATGTATACATATATATGCATTTATTTATAGACATGAAACATCACCTATTGATATTATGACCAAATTCTTAACTTACCTTAATTTGTAGTTTAACTTATTGTTAATTGTAATTTATGTTATAAGTACATGTATGTTCAATTTAATATGATTCTTTCTTTCGTTTCGGCCGATGTGCCCTCCAGCCTTCTTCAGGTATTTCTTGTCGGACCCGGGAACCTTCTCGAACACGGGAAACTTCTTCAAAGTTTCGTGATGTCTCCCGATTACGAAAAGAAGGTTCCCGAGTTCGAGAAGGTTCCCGAGTCCGACAATAAATACTTGAAGAAGACCGGAGGACACATCGGCTGAAACGTTATACAGATAACAATGAAGATGGGGACACTAGTCCAAATAATACTGTCTTCCATTGTATTGTAATAGTGTGGAGACTATCTGGAGAATGCAAATACTGAGATTTAGGAGGGGTTTTTTTTTTGGGGGGGGGAAGCAATGAAAAAAAAAAAGAAATGGTTCACTGAAAATGAACGGATAAAAATAAATAAATAAAAAAGAATAATAAAATAATTCAAGAGCCTGGGGAGCAAGATGGCCGATCCCTCTAATTAAGAATGTATTAAGGGGACAAAAACACTCAAACTGAGACCATCACCACTTTCTTAATTAATCCCTTATCATAAACCCCTCACCCCTAAGGCTATTAGAAGAATTGACACCGAAACTTTTTCAGGATTCCCTAGGAAAAATGTATACAAGGTGTATCTAGAAAGTATCGAGATTTTTTGTACTTTTTGACGCACCTTGTATTCTAAAAAAAATAACGTTCCATTCATTGTTAATTTTTATCTTTGTAAATAAAGATTCAATCACGATACTTTTATGACACACCTTGTATATAGAGCCCCATGAATTTTGCCATTTTCAATAAAGTAAGCGGTCTGATGAAATGCATAGGTATACACAGATACCTGTGGGTGGAAATAGGTCGATAACCGTAAAATGGCCGATTTTATAGCTTTTTTCTTTGCCAGCTATATTGCTCTGTTCAATAATATCGAACATTGAGCTCTCAACATTAGACCTAGACAACTCTAACATTCTGTGTTGGAAGAAAGGTCCTAATACCAACTTACCTGGTAACTTACCTATGGATATATATATATATATATATATATATATATATATGTGTGTGTGTGTGTGTGTGTGTGTGCGTGTGCGCGCGCGCGTGTGTGTGCATAGTTAGATATGTATGTACAGGGTGTTTATAAAAAAGGCAAGCGTAAAGATAGAGCAGTAGAAATCATTTGGATGTATTTACCCAACCCCTCCGCCATGGATTACAGCTGGTTTGAATTCAGGTTTTTTTCTCCTAAACTGGTTGCCTAACCAAGGCTAAAGGAACCAATCCACCCTACGATTTACTCATAGCTGCGAGAACAACAGATAGATTCATGGCTTTCCCATGGGCATTCGCACAAATTGAGATGCAAACACCTTCGTTCAGGATTTGAACGCAGCTCGACGAGTTTATTTCCCATGTCGAAAAACCATTTCGCTAAGTGCATAGAATCTACGTGAATGTAAATTTTATGCTAACACTATTAGTCACAACCCGGAGACAGTTTAGCTTATCAAAACGGTCACCCTAGCCTCGAAGACAATCCACAATATAATCAACAAAACTCTCGACAACATGTAAAATTCGATGCAAGCGTATACATGATTCCGTGTATCGACTGCCATAAGAAATGCGTCGGTGAAAACCCCAGAAACCTGAAAAAACGTATTTGCGAACATAAACAACATTAGATTAGACAACCACAGTAATTGTCTGTTCCAACACATATCAGAAACACAACACAATTTCAATTCATCAATGCCTCCATGCTAGCATACATACACAATAAAAGATTAAGGCAAATCTTCGAAGTCAGCGCGATAAATAACATATTAACTGTATATCCGGATTTTTTAACGTATCTTCCCATCTTGGCAAAACAGTCATTAATAGCTATAGAGCGAGAAACTCTGGTCATAGCAACAACAACACGTCATAAATAAATAAATAAAATCCACCTTACGACTACTCACCACTGCCTACCCACAGACGACCCACATTTCTATTCCCACATACCACTAGACCCAACGTTTACAATGCATCATCATAGACAACTCCCACTTCCACCCCAAAAATTCACTCCAAATCCTCTACGCGACCAACACACACACACACACACACACACACACACCACACACACACACACATACATATATATATATATATATATATATATATATATATTAGGTTGTATATAAAGTCTGTATGCACTTCAAAGAATTTTACATATTTAAGTGCATACGGACTTTGTGGAGACCATATATATATATATATATATATGAATAAGATATAATGAAAAAAACAAACGATGTTTACAACTGAAATAGGCTCATCAGAAGAGAAAGTGTGCAAACCGTTTCGGGGCCAATTCTCTTGACGGTTTTAAAAAGCAACACTCGGCCCATCCTCAACTATATATATATATATATATATATGCGTGTTTGTGTGTGTGCGTGTGTGTTAATCAAACCGGGGAATGTATTCGTTACGTAATGATAAATTTGCAAGAAAAAATGAAATTGAAATAAAAATATGTTGTTCGCATAGTTTTACCTTCAAACCATAAAGCCGACCAAAATAATATTTCCCTTCTTTAACAGGCGTAACCGTGTCTGGCAGTGATCAACAATAAAATTCCATGCTCTAACGAATTAATTTGAAAGATAAGCTTGCTAACCAGGGCATATCTATAATGAAAATATTTCTAATATATTTTTTATAATAACACATTCACGTATACACACAAATACATTATATACAGGATGTTTTTTAAAAAAAAAAAAAAAAAAAAAAGGAACAACCCGTCTATTTTACAAATTGTATCTAAAATATTTCAACTTCCTTTTAAGCCCTGAAAATAGTTGGTTTCACTTCCTGTTTTCTTCCTTCCTTCCTTCCTTTCTGTCTTTTTAAAAGTTCTTCATCTCAGTCGGTAGAGCGTTCGGCTAGAAACCACGAGGTTCCTAGTTCGATACCGGCCCTCGCCAACTCAGCATATGAGTAGCAAAGGGATCTGTGTGGTAAAGTAAGGAAGTATGGTAGATATGGCACTCCACCCCAGACGCTAAAATAATCTCCTTGGTCTAGCGCTAGTGAAAAGGAGATAGACTCCCTCGCTGATTGGCTGATACCGACTTTAGGCCACCCCGACGACTTTACTTACTTACTTCTTCTTTCCACTGTAGGTATTTACCCAACCTGTTCGCCACGGGTAGAATGTAACACAAGGTTGCAAGTACTGAGGCATCCAGCGAGGATAGAACTCAATATTTTAGTTAGCTGGTTGGTTGCGTTTTACGGCATGTCAACCCATTGAGTCATCTTATACCGAACACATTTTGTATTATTCTGCCCCA
>CM042148.1:85770040-85867540 GCA_023376005.1 Doryteuthis pealeii
GTATATCTGCATACCCGTGGTTGTATACAGATGTACTTATCTTCTTTATACTCCCTATAGTAGAGTATACCCGCATACCCGTATTACTGGCTCGGTTGCGCTCTGATCACTATCGATGTTCCGACCTACATCTCTTTGTGTCTTTCCCGAGATGTATTCGTAAACTAAATTTCAACTCTGTAGCTGCTCAGCTGAGAAAGTTATAGGTGTACATAAAGACAAGTGGTGTAATGGTTAGCAAGCTAGTCCCGTAGATCCATTACTAATGAATAGAAAATTCGTTCCTCGCTGGATACCCCCTTTTTCTTTACCAAATATATTGCTTGTACAAAATCAAGGAACATTGAGCTCCCAACTTGGACCAGACCAACTTTAACATTCCGTTTTTTTTAAAAAAGGACACCCTTAGAATCATCCCAACACCAACTAACTCGGTGACTTGCTCATATATATATATATATATATATATATGATTTTATATATGAAAATGGTGACTTACCGGTGAAATTGGCCACAATGGTTAGTTAATACAAGTTTCACAATGATAAGACAGCAATACGTGAGTAGAGCAAATTTATTATCATGATGGTATACACAGGAATGACCTACTCGAGTTTCACCATAAGGATCTTGATTAAATATATTGATTAATTCAGTGGATTTAACCCTGAAGATCCTTATGGTGAAACTTGAGTAGGTTATTCCTGTGTATCCCATAATAATAATAATAATAATAATAATATATATATATATATATATATAATTGATAACGAAACTATTTAAGTTAATGAATTTGTAATTAATGCAGCCTCTCAAACAAACAAACACACTGGCAAATCTTTGTTTCTGTTATATACCCTACCTATGAACATTAATAGGTATGTCCCAATCCTCATGAATACGGGAGTATTATGCTGACTGAGTAGTCTTATACCACTAGCAGTGGCTTACCTTCTTCACGTCATTGGCGCGTATTATATTTTGTTAATGTTACAAAGATTCCATTTCATTTCCAACCTTCATGTAGTTACTTCTTATTTAGTAAACTTTGTTAGATTACAGCAGTTTAAAAAATAAGTTCACTGTATTAATGATTTCGTGATTTTCAAGAGTTCACCGACGGTTCTTCCATTAGGCACTAGATGGCGGGGTAGGCAGCTTATAAAAGGCAGAAGCGCCAAAGTCAAATCTCTCTTAAACCCACCAGTCTTCAGAAGAAACACATCAATTGTGTATCCTGTCCATAAGAAAGTGGGGTTGCCCCTGGCATTTCGTGTGCATGGTACATGACACCTTTTTCAAACCACTAAGTGTTATAATTTATTCTATAACCAGAAATTTACTTGATTTTATCCATTTCATTTCCAGCCCCCGTTTGGTTACTTCTTATTTAGTAACCTTTGTATAAGTTCCCTGTATTAATGATTTCGTGATTTTCAAGAATCGACCTTACACGAGGTTGACACGGTGATTTTATCTAGGCAGACAACAAGATATAACAGTTAACAGGTGGCGTCGATTTTGACACTTGAGGCGTTATATGAAAATACCCGCCTTTTTTTTTTCAAATAATCATTTTCTGAACCTTTTAATCAAATATTTGTGGAATCCGTGATAATTTCGATAATATGACAGAAGAAAAAAAGTAGGAAACTCACAAAGATGTCATGTTTGATATTTCCATCAAGTTTCTTGCCTTTTGGCAATGTTAGATTTGCATAAAATAAATGTGTCATGTATTTCACACGTGATTTTACGGACACACATACACACTGTAATAACAAACGATAACACCGATAGATTATGGAAAGCTTTAGTCTACTTAGAATAATTGGTACACTTATTAAGAGTTTATATAGTCTAGTATAACGATATATCATTATATATACTAGCAAATATATGCACCCTCCGGGTGCGAGTATTTAAATTTTAATGTAATAAAATATCGTATTAAATTAGAAAGGCTAATGAAACTAAATAAGAATGCAGATAAAAAGATTTGAAACAGAGGGGGTGATAATAGATAAATAGAACAACTGAAACGTACTCTTCCATCACTCTCACATTTCCTTGTTATTTTTTTAATTAAAGTATTTATTTAAGAATAAAATGACAGTTATTTTGTTAATAGATTTCATTTAAGATTCATTGAAGAGATTTTTGCTTATATTCATTAAAATAAAACCAAACGGTTAGAAATCAATAATACTAAGCACATATTTATTAAAATCACATTTTTAATATCAATATGCAAATTAGCCTTCCTATTCACATTGTAACTGCTATTTTGTTGTATATATGAATAAAATTTGCGTGTTTTTCGTATGTAGATATGGTCAACAGTATTAATAATGTAAAACAATTTTATTAATAATTGAGGTTAAAATTAAAATAAAATCATTGAGAATGTGATGTCAATAACTAAGGGAATTGTAACTTGAGTAGTAATATAGTTTCGGTTACAGACAGAAAAACACACAATCTCCATTATAATAAGACTAGCAAAAGTATGCAACCTACTGGACGCAATTTGTAATGACAAACGATAACACCAATAGACTTTGGAAAGCTTTATTATACTTTGAATAATTGGTACACTTATTAAGAGTTTATATATATATATATATATATATATATATATATATATATATATATATATATATATATATATATATATATTATTGATCAAAGCCTGAAGAAGATACCAGAAGATCTGAAACACGTGTTGCATATGTAAGATAAAAAGAATAACATTTTTTTTCTAAAAAGCATAATACATTTTGCGGACCTTCTTTTTTTTATAAATATTTGAATTTTCTCCCTTGGAACCAGAACAACATTATATATATATATATATATATATATATATAATATATATATATATATATATATATATATATATCTTACATAAACACCGCATTTAGCGTTTGATAGTTAGATTTTTGGCTGATTTTAATGTTAACTCATCAAGTGTTATAATATGTCTAGAGGTTAGTGAATTGCATTAGCAAAGAAAAAAACAACAACAAAAAACAACAACAAAAAACATCCCCCGGGCAGTGTAAAAATTAAATTTTGAAAGATATTGCCTGAGGGGGTGGTAGTTAAAGATTCAATGCCAGAGAGTGTGTACCATAAGTAAGTAAAATCATCAAATTTATTAAAGGAGTAAAAACTTGAAAAGTAAACTTAATTCTGATAAGTTTAAATACATATTAAATAACACAATATAAATATATAATACCGGGTATGTATTTATTAAAACTTGTTTTAAAAAAGAACAATGAGGGCCGTCTAAGGTTGCATGCTAAAATTTTGAGTGTACATAATACAAGGTTGTTTTTTATGTATTGACGATTTTGTGTCATGTGACGTAAGCAGTTACGTAGTTTTGGTTACAGACAAATAGATACATAATCTATATTATGAATGGATATGTATTTACCCAATATTCATGTATATACATACTATAAAATATTCAATATATTAGTTGAACTGTTCCACGCACCGCCAAATTGCACGTACCAAGATATTGCAAAACTTTTGACTCACCCTTGTATATACGCAAACATGGATATAGTTATTTTATAAGGATCAGTCTTACTTTTTTTTTTTTTTTCTTTTTTTTTTCAACAGGAACTGGATTCTTCCCATGAAGTAGAATGAATACGACGCGATTGGTTCAAAATGATCACGTGGTCTGAACTGATGATCTTCCTCTTCCTCTTCGGCAATTCCTATGGTCAACAATTTAATCTCACTATCGGTAAATAATCATAGAACTTTTGTGTCAACAGATTCGATGATTTTCAATATTGATGAATAGATGTTATATACTGGAACACGGAACACTTGTATTTATAAAAATATAAGATTATATCTTTATTTCCTCGGTTGTGTGCTGACTGAGAGTCGTTAGCAGGGGTTACGCAAACATGGAGCCTTCGGAAGTTCTCTGTAAGCGATCTCGAACCTGATCTCGGTCTGCCTAAATTGATTTGCACGAGCTTTTTTATATATATATTTTTATTATTGTCCAACTCACGGGGTCACGCCTCTTTGATCGTGACACGCACGCAGTTTCTTCACATATCTTCGCCCACGCAGCCTGTTTTCATTGGTTATGGGCCACGCCTACAGATTTTCTGCGTCTACACAGTGTCAAATCTACACCTGCATCTCTAGGTGCCAAATGTCAATTTAATGCCATGTCCAGATTTTGTTTCCAGGCCCACACTTGACACCCACGCCCTTCCTGCGTGCAGCCCGGGCTCCAGGTGCAAACCGATTGACCAGGCAATATATTACACAGACAGACAGACCATATATATATATATATATATATATATATATATATATATATATATATATATATATAATAGCAAGAAGATGCGCCCTCCGGGAGTAAATATTTAAGTTTTGGTGTAATGAATAGTATATTAAATTATAAAGACTTAACGAAGTTAAATAAGAACTCATATAAAATACACTTACTTATTTTAATTATATTTCAATTGGTTTCTAAAATCATTCATAGGATTGATTTTTAATACATTGGAGAATAAAACAATAATATTAGAGATCAATAAAACCAAGTAATTATTTATCAACCCCGATTTTGTTAAAATCAGTATGCAAATTAATCACACCATATTTTACGTAAACCTTTATTTCTTAGTGATATATAAGACACATTGCAGGATTTTAAATGCATTCATAACATGGGCTGTTTTGGGGCAAATCTAACTAAGATTTTCATAGAGACATTGTTGATAAATAGGATTTATTATCTATTCTACGTGTTAATGATTTTGGCTAAAATATAAATTAAATACTCATTGATAAACTTGATAAACAATTCCTGATGGTATCGTGACGTAAGCAGTCTCGTAGTTTGGATTACAGACAGACACCTAATCTCCATTATAATATATATATATATATATATATATATATATGTGTGTGTGTGTGTGTGTGTGTGTGTGTGTGTGTGTGACTAGAGGCGCGTAGTGTAATGATTACCATCGAAGGAAATGGACACGACAAGATGAATTCAAATCCTGCACGAGGCTGTTTGCATTTCACATACCGCTAATACCCTTGAGGAGCGTATGAATCCAATTATATATATATGACTGGACAATCAATAGATTTCCAATTGAAGACGAATGCCAAGGTTCCATTGCTAACTCGACTTCCATATACCTGACTAAACTTGGTTAGTCATCAACAGAAAAGCAGAATATATATATATATATATATATATATATATTAATATATATATATATATAATGGGAGTAAATTGGAACACTTGTTTTTTTCAAATTTCTTAATAATATATATATATATATATATATATATATATATATATATATATATTTATATATATATATTTATAATTGTTGCGTATGCTTCACATATTCGATTAGTTTATTGAATCATCAAACGAGATCGGTAAGTCAACTGCATTTTCTTGAATATTAGCCCATTTGAATTTTTACTTTCATTATTCTTCCATGCATAAAAAACCAGTACATTTATTTTCATAACCCTGTCATATATATATATATATATATATATATAATATATATATATATATATATATATGTGTGTGTGTGTGTGTGTGTGTGTGTGTGTGTGTGTGTCTTATAAACATTCAATGACTGTGAGACATATTATTTCATCGATGAGCAAGCAAAAATGAGTCTCTTTATTTTCTTGTGAAATGATTCCACCAGACTGAAGAGACGAGAAAATATAACAGACGAACAAACTGGTTAATCTGTTAAAATTCACTGAACGTTTTCGTGTTACCTCGTATAAAAAAAAGTTTTATTCATATACTAGAAGCAGCTATCCGGCGTCGCCTGGTTGGAGCAAAAAAATTAGTCTCGCAGATCCATTATTACTGAATAGTGAGGTAGATCCTTGCAGGATGCCTCATTAAAATCCCTACGTAAAAAGAACTTGCATTGATTCAGCCTGATGGGGCATCAGTGAAAAACAATGTGTACAGACTCTCCGAAAAGAAAAAAAATTAAGGACTCATATTCAAAATATTAAATGCAAAAAAAGAAAAAAAAATCCACGCTGTTACAATTTAAATTTTATTAAAAAAAATTATCTTCAAGAATATAAATCAAATCATTATTATTCTTGCTCAAAAAGCAATATATGGTGATAGTGAATGTGTACATATATTTATTTTGTCGTTAATTGTTTTATTTTCGTAGTTTCATCTGGACATACATACATACACACAACTGCCCTTTATATATATATATATATATATATATATATATATATATATATATATATATATATATATATTCGTACATATGCACACACAGGTATTTAACACACAGATGTGACTCTAACAGGTACTACCATTCCGGGCCAGAGTGGACCTGGGAGTAATGGAAATACAGAAATCAGCCATTTACAAACAACAATAGCAAAATATGCAGGAGCACCATCTTGCATAAAAATCAAGTCTTCAATATTCTCCCAAGTATTGAAAACGGGTCAGATTATGCATATAAAAAATTATAGCTAGCTTAAAATAAGGAGTTACTTTTCAGTCACACTGTATATGTGAAATGTCTATTTTTTCTCTCCAGGATTGCTGATTGAGGCGCCCCCTAGTGGTGAAAAGGATGTTGCAGAAAGAGCGGCACATTTGGCCTATCTATTACATGCATGTGACATTCAGCCAATCACAATTGAGACGTACATCCTAAATTACCAACAACCTGTCTATCTGATCTTCCAAAGTGAGTATCAAGATTTACCAGTGGGGGTGGGGGTTGGTGGCCTGAAAAATTCTTGGACCAACCAAAATAGGATATGAGCCAAGCTTCTTAATCTGTTTTCCTTGATGCACACCTTGTAACAAATTTTAATTTCCATTCCATGCCCCCAAATAAATTAATTAAACTTTGCTGATATTTGTTCTTAGTCTAAATTACGAAATAGATTTCTCTTTGGTTGGTCCAAGTGCTTTTTAGCACCCCCTCTCCCTATATATTCTGATTTTAGTTACTCCTTATATATATATATATATATATATATATATTAGAGATTAATTATTATGGTGTTAATATTAAACTGCAGTTTCATGTATATCATGCAATCTTCAGACGGTCAAAAATATCAAAATATTAAAACAATGGCTTGTTCAGCATTTATATAACGTGAAGCGTGCTCGCGCAATGGAATGTTATAACGTGACACTTATATTTAAAAGCATCTATGGAGGCGCGTAGTCTAATGGTTAGAGTCGTAGAAAATGGACCCGACGACCTGGAGTTCAATTCCTGGACGAAACTGATTGAATTTCACATAGCTCTGATACCCTTGGGAAAGGTATGAATCCAATTCTCCCTCCAGCTATGGGTAAATAGCAGCGCAGACTCGGCTCTTTAACCTTGGCTAGGTAACCGGTTTAGGAGAAGGAAAACTCTGAATTCAAACCTGTTAAACTCCGCTTAAGAAATTGACCTTGTGTCGCATCCTGCTCGTGCGGAGGGGTTGGTATATATATATATATATATATATATATATATATATATATATATATATATATATATATATTAAAAAGCATAAGCATGCTTAGGTCTTAATGCACACGGTGACCAGATGAATTTTTTTTTAGATTAATAGAGGGCGAAAAATAAGGGATTAATTAGGATCGGGTGAAGTAAAAAATATAACAAAAGAATTAGAATTTTTGGATTATAGTCTATTTCAGGAAGCTTAGACAAAGTGTCAAACTCTCCCAAATCATCAGATGCTAATGCTGATTTGGGAGAGTTAGATACTTTGTCTAAGCTTCCTGAAATAGACTATAATCCAAAAAGTCTAATTCTTTTGTTATATTTTTACTTATAAATTTGCTCTGTGACTCTAACAATGAGAGCACACATTGAGCTCTGCAAACTGCGACAGGGTTCTTTAAAAAAAACAACTATGTCGTAAGGAAGATTTCTTCTCCGGACTTTTGGATATATATATATTATATATATATATATATATATATATATATATATTTGGGAGAATATGTGCTTAATTGGAGTCGTACCTAATTTTGAAATTAATTAATTAATAATCAATTCATTAGGCGGGCATACCCATTTAAATTGATTGTTTAATTAATTAATTTTCAAAATTAGGTACGACTTCAATTAAGCACATATTCTCCCAAAAATTGTCGGCTAAAAAAAAAGCCATATCATAAACACATCGCTTGTGTATTCGCTTCTCATATATATATATATATATATATATATATTATATATATATCTTTATTATAAATGGAGATTGTGGGTTATTCTGTCTGTAACCGAAACTATATTCCACTCAAGTCACAAATCCCTTTGTTATTGACATCACAATCTCCATGATTTTATTTTTTATCTAAACCTCAATTATTAATAAAATTGTCTTACATTATTAATACTGTTAACTATGTCTACGTACTGATAACATGCAATTATATTTATATATACAACAAAATAGCGGTTTACAGTGTGAACGGGAAGGATAATTTGCATATTAATATAAAAAAATCGAATTTAATAAATATGTGCTTAGTATTATTGATTTCTAACTGTTTGGTTTTATTTTAATGAATATAAGCAAAAATCTCTTTCAATAAATCTTAAATGAAATCCATTACAAAGATAATAAACTGTAATTTTATTATTTACTTCCTCTTTTAACTAAATACTTAAATTAGAAATAATAAACAATGAAAGACGAGAGTGATGGAAGAGTAAGTTTCAGTTGTTCCATTTTTTATTATACTCCTTCTGTTTCAAATCTTTTATTATACCCCCCTCTGTTTCAAATATTTTTATCTGTATTCTTATCTAATTTCATACAATATTTTATTACATTAAAACTTAAATAATTGCACCCGGAGGGTGCATATATTTGCTAGTATATATAAAGCCTAAATAAAATAAGATAAATTTTTGTTTTTCGCATAGGTGAAAAACTGTCAGTTAACAAGCACTCTTGAATTCATGTTCACGCTGCTCTAACACACACACACACACATATATATATATATATATATATATATATATTATATTTCAAAATATAAAAATATCCTGCCCTGAGGAAGGCCGCTTTTTTGTATACTTAAATTTGTGTCTCTCTTTTATTATTTTATTTTATTTTGTATTTAGAATAATAGTGAATAAAATACAATGTATACAAGGACAAACTCTTGGTTGAAACACGTTTCGGTATTTCAATAAATAATTTTTATCGATACCATATTTTCTTTCTATTTATCTTTCAACAATTGTCGGATTCATTTCCATTTTTCAACGGATATATATATATATATATATATATATATATATATATATATGATAATACCTTATGTGGCGGAACGGTTATCAGAAGAGAGAATAGAACAAGCGAACCAAGTTCGAATTGCAAAAAAAACTGTTTATATTTGATTCATTTTGTACTTGTCCCTTTGAGAAATGTATGAATTCATTTCACTTCACTGGCTGTCTACGATCGTTAGGCGCCTGTTGTAAAGAAAGTGGGTTAGAGGCAGCAACCACTCCCCCGTAACTACTTTACCTGTACAGGTAGTAACAATATTATATAAGTGTGTACCACATAGAATATCAGATGTGACCCTGTTTTTGCAGTGTCGTCTGTGGCACGCCCAGTTTCGCCTGCTAAACGAGCTCAACCCCACTTGTGGCAAACAGGATTTGAACTTGAACTGTAATGAATGGAAAGCAATGGACCTTACTCTGTCCCACTGGCCCAAGTTATCCTTCTTTTCGACTGGGTGCCGTAACAAGGTTAGGGAACCCAGCCTGCACAATTTCATCAATAAGTTTTCTTTGTTTAAAGGCATATAAATATTAATGGTTATTTAATGCCAAAGCCATCCTTGTTTAAGAATATTAGTGATACTATTAAAAAGCGAAGGGTTCATACCTATCAAATAGTATTATTCCGAAAGATAACATAATTGCATCATCTCTCTCTCTCTCTTTATTAAGTAAACTTAAAGATCTAAAAGGTGATAAACTTCCAAGTGTTGACATACAAAAGTGGATGGAAGGGAGAAATAAAAAGATACAAAATTAGAAATGTTGTCAACAAAAAATTCAACAAAATTGATTTGTTTGTTTGTTTGTTTGTTTTGTTTTACGGCATATCAACCTCAGTGGGTCATTTAATGCCGATAAAGTTTTGAAATAAATCAATTCTTAATGGATAATACAATTTTTTTATAAATACATTTTTCTATTTAACCCATAGATGGGACCCTAACAGGTACTACCATTCCGGGTCAGAGTGGACCAGGGAGCAATGGTGATGAAGGGGTGCTCCACATTCCCCAAACCTCCAAAACTGGAACTTCACCATCAGATAGAGTTTAACGTCATTCCCAGGACATGTAGACCCGCAGCCACCACCTTCTAGCACCCATATGATAAAAAAGGTTTGGGGCTTGCCATAAGGGCAATAGGGTTGGGAAAATCATATAGATGCTAGGACTTGACGTGACCAGCCGATTGATCAGAGGCCCCCTCTGATCAATCGGCTAGATAGGGCCAATGTGGAGTATTGCAAGTCATGAACTGCTCATCCACGCGGGCTCTATCCTTAAGCATCATGGGTCGCACCCACGGCCAACAGGTGGCCCCATTGGGGGAGTCTTACCCCTCGGTGCATTCTAACGCCTCAGCCGACAGGGCGGCAACAAAATTGAAGTAAATATAAAATAAATCCTGGGTGAGCAAAAGTAGAAAGAGAAGAAAATTACATATATCTCCTTATGGAAATTTTTACTTATGACTCAATATGTGTTTACCAAATATTTTTCAATGCCAACGAACTTAAATGTATAAGACACAAAATACGAGGGTCATTCAATAAATAAAGGGAATTTTTTGAAAAAAGCAAAATAAAATTTTTTTCAAATTTTTTGGAAAGTGGATTAATATATTTCCTGTTAACATTAATGCAAAGTGAATCAGACAACCTCGACGGGGATTTGAATTCGGGTTGCATTCCGATAACCATTGCACCACCTTCTCATCTACCGCCATCCACGCATCCATATTTTGTGTATATTCTACACAAGTTGAGTCACGGTATCACTGTTTTGTTCTACCTTTTATATATATATATATATATATATATATATATATATATATATATATATATATGAAGTGGTCAAACGATGTGTTTGAAATAGCGAAGGCCGACAATTATTAGGGAGATTATGTGCTTAATTAAAGTCATACATAATTTGTTAATTAATTAATTATAATTAAATGAATTAGGCGTGCATATCGGTTTAAATGTAAAGCGTAAACAAATCGAGAAAAAGTCGATCTCTGTATGTACATTTCAGCCCATTAGGCCTCATCAGCAGAGCTATAGACAGGGCAGTGCTTTGTGCGCGATTCGAAGCCTACCTGATAATTAATTAATTAACAATTATTAAGCACATAATCTCCCTAAATATATATATATATATATATATATATAATATACACACACACACACACACGTATATATATATATATATCTGTAAAAGGTAGAAAAACTTAATGGCTATATGTAAAAACAGGTTGAATAAGTTTCCTTTGTATATATATATATATATATATATATATATATGTATACATATGTATATGAATATTTATTTAAATATATGTATAAATATATTTGTATGTATGTATAAATATATGTATATATACATATATATATATATATATACATATATGTATATATGTATACATATATATGCATATATATGTATAAATACATATATCTATAGACATATAAATATGTAAAAATGTAATTGGAAATGAATCCGACAATATGAGGAAGAATGAATGAAGAAAAGAAAGAACAGAATGGATAATGAAAGATGAATTTAATCAATATCACTTATACATGTGTTTCGGTCAGTTCATCTGTGTGAAAATATTCCGCACACAGAGAAGATTCGACCTTCATCAGAGTAAAATTTTATTTTGAATGAAAAAATTCTTTGGGGGAAAAACGGAGAATTTTTAGAAATGTTCGAAGAGAATTTAAAAAAATCACTTTTGGAACGCTGAAATAGAACCGTTAGAATTTCAATATAAATATACATACATACATATATACACACACATACATATATATTCTAAGAGCCAATTTATTGATGCACTTCTAAATTACTTTAAACATTATTTCAAACTAATCTAGTTGACCCATTAATTGTGTTATTTACCCCTTTAATGAATTGGGTATATAAAGGGCGCGAAGAGAGGAGAGTATTCTTATGGGGGTTTTATTTCGCCAACTGGTCATCTTCTTATGGGTTGTTTTCCTCCTCTGGTTGATACGGCTTTTGTCTGTGTTGGGTTTTCTTATGTACATTGTTTTATGTATAATGTTTTTATGTATATTGTTTCAATTAAAGGTTGTTGCTATCGACCCACCGACAACTCGATTCAAGATATCATTAACTTTTGACGGTCAAATATCTTTTTTTTAATTCCTCATTCTTTTATATTCTTTTTTTTTTGTTGTCTTGGAATCAAAGAAATATTTTGTTACTTTTCGTTCTCTTTTTCTTCTTTGTTATAACATTTCTCCTTCTCTCTCTCTTTTTCTTCTTCAAATCAGCCGTGTCACTTATTTATAGTTTCTCCTTGATTTCCATAACAAAATGACGCATAACTTTGATGAATTGCTATAAACCTTATTAATGTCGTGGGAAAAGTGACTGGCAAAACTTTTTTGAATCTAGGGTAGCCTGACACTGGTAATTTGTCTCTTATTTTTTTCACGATATGCCTAGAGTGTTATAAGCCCTAATTCCTAGCGGGGTGTCACTTAAGGATTATAGTTTGGTGATCCGTCTTGCACTAAGCGACCCGTACTCGGCTACGTCCAATACAGTTGTCAGGCAAGAGACACTACCTCCGAAATTGTCGATCCAATTTAAACTGGGGTTAGTGCAGAATAGTGCGCAAGAGATAGTATCATTAGAATTGCATTTGACGTATAAATAGCATTAGATTACGGAAACCCCTGAAGTAGCCTCACCCTAACCCTAACTATAACCCTTACCCTAATCCTAGCGTCTCAAAGGTTTCGGGTATTTCTGTGAAATGTAATGAAATGTAATGCTCTTTATACGAAATCTAATGATATCATCTCTTGCGCGCTATTCAGCATTAGTACCACCAAATCTATTTATTTATTTCAATTTTAATGACTTTTATTTCTATTTCATTTATTTATCTTTCTTTCTCTAGTACAAATGCAGAATAGCGCGCAAGAGATAATATCATTAGAATCGCATTTTACATGTAAATAGCATTAGATTACGGAAACTCCCTAAGTAAGTCTTACCCGAGCTGTCTCAAAGGTCTCAGGTATTTCTGTGAAATGTAATGCTTTTTATACGTAATCTAATGATAGTATCTCTTGCGCGCTATTCTGCATTAGTACCCAGTTTTCTATTGGCAAATTCATGTGTGCATTTACTCAACCCCTCCAATCACGAGCAGTATGCAACACACGGTCAGTTTGTTAAGCTATACTGCTGATTTTCCTTCTCCTAATTGTTGGGAATTGCCTTAAACAAAATTGCATTACTTTTTGACTCACCCTCGTAATACGCCTAATCTATAAAAAAATTCAGACAATTAATGTTTTAATTCTTTTAAAATCTTTGATTTCAGTCCGCGAATTCCTGTCAAAGGCAATGACTGGATTTATATCGTACGTCTCTTGTGAAACCCTGGCCTTACTCAACACTCAACCCGTCGCCTGTGAACTGTTACACTTGGCCATTGTTTCCCCAAAATGCACAGAATCCGATTACGAGACGAGAAATTGCAACACTTTCAGCCTTCGCGAAAGAGGACATTACATCTTAGAGGCAATTGTCGATCTTCTCGAGAATCTAGAGTGGAAACAGGTCAGAATTAATTACTTTTTCTAAAAGATTATTTATCTCAGTTAACATGAATCATTTTCCAGAATAGAAGCAGCTACCCGGCGTTACCTCAGTCGAGGAGGGGTGTTAAAAAGTTAGTTTCACAGATCTATTGATCGTTTTGGTATTCCATAATTGATTTGTTTATGTTTTAATCACGAATGCCACCAATGACTTTCCCTTCTCTTACTATTTAAATCCTAATTCTTAAATATCCTCACGAGTATATATAAACTTTTCATTTTTTTTGCCCCAAAAGCATGCTCTGATGATAGTGAATATGTATGTATATTTACCTTGTCGTTAATTGTTTTATTTTCGTAGATTCCTCCGCACATAAATACATACATACATACA
The DNA here is from genome assembly GCA_023376005.1 of Doryteuthis pealeii. Classification (NCBI taxonomy): domain Eukaryota; kingdom Metazoa; phylum Mollusca; class Cephalopoda; order Myopsida; family Loliginidae; genus Doryteuthis; species Doryteuthis pealeii. Next base: position 85,784,385 of record CM042148.1, read on the forward strand.
TACACATCAACTGCCCTTTATATATGTATAAATAGATAACATTTTGCTATTATTCATTGATTCGAGAAAACAAAAAAGAGTTTTATGTTTGGTCAGTTAAGATTTCTAACTTAAGTTAAACACCCGATCTTACTTATTCATGTACATGAGTAATGTGTGTGTGTGTGTATGTATATGTGTGTATGTGTGTGCATGTATGTGTGTGTATGTATATATGTATGTTTCAGTATCTTGCCAAACGCTCCGCTTCGAGCAGGATGTGACATAAGGTCAAATTTTGAGCTGAGTACAGCTGGCTTTTCAGAGTTTTTTTTCTTTTCCTAAATACAGTCTGCCCTACTATTTACCCATAGCTGAAGGGAGGAGAGATGGATTCACGTCTTTCGTAAGACCATTAGTGCGAAGGAAAACGCAGCATCGTCCAGGATTTGAACTCGGGTCGCCGATTCCATTTCGTGTGCATATGTGCGTGCGTGTGTATGCGAGTGTGCGTGAGCGTGTGTGAGATAGATAGATAGATAGAGAGAGAGAGAGAGAGAGAAAGAACGATACATAGATAGATAAAGCAAGAAAGAGAGAGAGAGAGAGAGAGAGAGAGAGAGAGAGAGAGAGAGAGAACGATACATAGATAGATAAGGGAGAAAAATAGAGTGAGAGAGAGAAAGAAGAGAGAGAGACAGAGACGAGAGGGGGAAGAGAGAGAGAGAGAGAGAGAGAGAGAGAGAGAGAGAGAGAGAGAGAGAGAGAAGATGAATGAGTCGTTATTGCCATAACAAATGTCCAGGCATCATTTTCTGAGGTATGCAAATATTTGCAAAATTGTTTCTTTCAAATTACTTTGTATACCTGTGTATAAGTCGATCCTGTTTATTGATTATTCCTTGACTTTTAATCATAAAAAGGAAATGACCCATGAATAAATCTTTCTTTTCTTCAGGACAATCGAACGGTAAATTACCATAATTTACTATTATACATTGATTTCTTCCGAGCAGTTTTTTGTTTGTTGTCTTTATTTCAACGTTTAGGCCATCATCATACGGCCTCCACCGCCGCCCAGTGGCTATGATAAAGACAAAAGAATTAATGTATAAAAATAACAACCTAACAATAACAATATTTTTTTTTACATATTTAGCATTGATTCCTTTGGACCTGTTTCCAGTCGTTTGATTTCTTTATTCCAATGTTTAGATCACGGCAATAAAGACAAGAGAGAATCAATGTACGAGGTATTTTAAAAAAGTATTGAAACTGAAGCTGTATTTACTAAGACAAATGAACAAGGAATAAAACGTTCATTTTCTTCAAAATACGAGTTGTGTTCAAAAAGTATTGAAACTGAAGCTGTATTTACTAAGACAAATGAACAAGGAATAAACGTTCATTTTCTTCAAAATACGAGTTGTGTTAAAAAGTATTGAAACTGTAGCTGTATTTACCAAGACAAAATAAACAATGAATAAAACGTCCCTATTATTTGAAATAGTCATTGTGGCATCCGACATACTTTTTTGTACACGTTTTTTTTTGTACAGGGTTACTTTAATAAGATTTGAGTATGAAAGTTTTGTTTGACCACGTCAATGTCTGACTCATATCCATTCTTACTAGCATCAAATTTGAAAGACTTACGAAATTAAATAAGAACGCATATAAAGAGATTACACTTATTCTAATTATATTTTAATTGCTGTGTGGTTGAGAATAGAGGAAAATTTGGATTTAACAACATAACAACTAAATTCAATTGATATTTCGCCTCATTATTGCTTGAAGCTTTTTCAAAATTTATTGGTGTCTACATAAAATCATTCATGGGATTGATTTTAATACGTTGGAGAATAAAACAATAATATTAGAGTTGAATAACACCAAGTAATTATTTATTAAACCCGGTTTTGTTAAAATCAGTATGCAAATTAACAACACCATATATTATGTAAGCCATTATTTCTCATATATAAGATATATAAGACACGTTGCAGGATTTTAAGCGCATTAACAATACGGGCCTTTCGGGGCCTGTTTGTTAATGTAAACTTTTTTATGCTTACCGCCCATGAGCTTCGGCTCGTAGGTGGGCCCACATAAAAATGTCCTTGTGTCACGCCCTGTGTGATGAGAGGCAAATACCATAGCATGGGCCTTTCGGGGCCTGTGTTTGTTAATGTAAATTAACAGCGTTGATCCCAGGGGGCTATCCCCCCAGGCAACAACTGCCCACTCGATTTAAAGGGGCAGGGCTGGGTTTATTGCCGAGTGCCTGAGGTGTATCCCTTGAGGGGGAATGCCAACGGGATCAACGTATTTTTTTGTGCCTACCAGCCATGAGCTTCAGCTTGTGAGCCCACATAAAAATGTCCTTGTGTCACGCCCTCATGAGTGGGATGAGAGGCAAATACCATAACATTGGTTGTTCAGAGGCAAATCTAAGTCAGATTTTCATAAAGACATCGTTAATAATTAAGATTTATTCTATGAATTAACGATTTTGACTATAAATTAAATACTCATAGATAAATTTACGCAATTCCTGAGGGTATTGTGGCGTACGTCGTGACGTACTTTCGGTTACAGAGAGAGAGAGAGAGAGAGAGAGAGAGAGGAGAGAGAGAGAGAGAGAGAGAGTGAGAGAGAGAATCCCTTTATAATAAGATTTGAACGGTAGATTGTGGCGTACCTCGTGACTTACTTTCGGTTACAGAGAGAGAGAGAGAGAGAGAGAGAGAGAGAGAGAGAGAGAGAGAGAGAGAGAGAGAGAGAGAGAGAGAGAGAAAAATCTCCATTATAATAAGATTTGAACGTGCAATATGACTAATTGGTTATTTCTCTGAATTTTTGAATTGAACACATCGTGCAACAGATATAGGTGTTGAGTTAATACAATTCTAAGTGACAATAATTTCTATGTTGTAGGTTCAATCCTGGCCAAGGGCGATAATAACATAGAATATTCAACATAGCTGAACACTTGTACTATCATGTTTTAGTGATTACGCATATAGTAAGGTCCTTACGACACATTACTGGTCTGGTTTGACCACGTCAACGTCTGGTTCATATTTTCTTCTTATTCTTTTTTTTTTTTGTTCAATCAGGTAATAGTATTTGTGGACGATGAGACAACGGAGACAAGAAGGCAGACCCTGTTTCGAATGTTATCAACCAGATTCATCAAAGTGAAACCTTACAGACTGAAAAGAAACGATATCAACAAGACAATGGCCACCTTCAAGAGAGATGTCACTTCATTCCCGCCAGACAAAACACCAACGAATTTCTTGCTCTTTTTGAAACCTGAGGTGGCATTGTTTGTTCTTGAAACAGTAAGTCAACCACAAGATGAAAACAATCAGAAAAAAAAGGGCGTTGAACAAATCAACACAAAATATGTTGTTTATTTTTCTTTTTTCATGAGTAGAACATTTGATATGTTTGAAATTTTAAAGACAACGGTAATTTAATTTTTGCATGCATATCTCTCGAGAATTAAAGTACACAATTGTTATTTGACAGTTGTGAGGCTTACTTATATCTAAGATCAGACACACGCACCATATATATATATATATATATATATATATATATATATATATATATATATATAATATTATACGCACACATATATATATCTATCTGTATGTGTGTGTGTATATATATATGTATATATATAATATGTATATATATGATATAATGTAAATATATATATATATATATATATATATATATATATATATATATGCATATTTCAGCAGCAAGTTATTATTCAAACAGGTTTGGTTGAATATCACAGAACACACACACACACACACACACACACACATAAAGACATACACACAAACGAACACACGCACACATTTAAGCAGGTTTGGTTGAATACCAGAGAATGCACACGCACACACACACACCACACACACACACACACACACACACACACATATATATATATATATATATATATATATATATATATAGTTCATTTAGCCCACACAGTTTCTCGTAGGAAATATTTTATTAAATATGACAAGCAAGAAATTAGAGTTGAATTTTTTAATTAACCTTTTCCTGTTCGTTAACAAATGTCACAAATAAGGATGAAGGCTGTTTAATAATTGTTCGAAATCACTGGTGTTCTCTCCCGAGTCACGTGTACTTTCGACATTCCTTGGTCATTTTAGAGGATGTGGATAATACTGTTGTATACCCAACATCGGGTATATAATCGTGAGAGGAAACTCGGGTGATAGAATGAGAGATATTTGAGAGAGACAGATATTAGATACTTACTTTGTTACTTCTTTTCTGCTTTACTGCTTCTGCAAACTTCTTGCTATCTGCCATGGCCGTCATCTTCTCGTCTTCTCGTTACTGTCTTCAAACTGCTTCTTCTTTTTCTTAACTAAGGACTTCTTTTGGGCTAAACATTAGCCATTGCAATTAATTAATTAATTAATTAATTCACAAGACGTTTTTTTCTTGATCAAGCTTTTATTCAGTCTAGCCCATGTTCTTATTCGTCGCGCGGATGAGAGTCGACCTCGGCTGTAATACGTTTGTCTTGCCTCAATGTCCGGTTGAAACTGATTCTCTAAACTAACTAATCACGTGACGCACGAGATTCGCGCCTCTAATGGTCAAGGTTACCAACAGTCCTGGTAATTTTTCACTGTTCCCCTTGAATTCTTGCTACAGGGTCTGTCAAAAAATTTATGCTAGCACATAAATTGTAATAATACCACGTCATATAGTATACACTATTATACAGTTTATCTTTCATTGTACTCGAATTGTATGAGATTAGGGAAATGTAAAGTCGTCGTCGTCGGGGCGGCCTAATGTCGGTATCAGCCATGCAGCGAGGGAGTCTATCCCCTTTTTACTAGCGTTAGACCAAGGAGATTATTTTAGCGTCTGAGGTGGAGCGCCACACCTACCATTAGCTCCTTACTTTACCGCACAGATCCCTGTGCTACTCATACGCTGAGTTGGCGAGGGCGGATATCGAACTGGGAACCTTGTGGTTTCTAGCCGAACGCTCTACCGACTGAGCTAACCCGGCCCTTTATATTGGGATCTGTGTGGGACTGAGGAAATAAACTCAAGGCTCCAAAAATTAATCGTTGACTTAAACTGGCTGCTGATATAAAAAATCAAAAGATGGGGGTAGAGTATCCAAGACCTCTAAATGAGATTTTAATAAGATGGTCAGCAACAAGCCAACACATCGATAAAAGATACGGCACCACACTCGACTACCTGCTTAATTGGTTCCTGGACATAAATGCCACCCCCAAGAACTGACCTCAGAGTTTATTCACAAATCCCCCACAATTTATAAAATTTCCTATGAATTCTGTTACCATTTCAATAAAACTGGCGGTCTGTATATACATATGGGTAGAAATAAATCTATAACTGCTAATATGACCGATTGTTAAACCATTTTCTTTACCAAATATATTGTTCTGTACAAAATTATTGAACACTGAGCTCCCAATGTGGACCAGACCAACTTCATATATATATATATATATATATATATATATATATATATATATATAATGAAAATTTCTTGTCGGGCTTTGCAGCTTTCATGTCGTAATCGGGAGCCGTAATAAAAAAACCTAGGTCTAAGCATGTTTTTTTTTTTTAAACAAGCCACCGTCTTAATATTTTAATATTTTAATATTTTTGACCGTCTGAAGATTGCACGATATACATGAAACTGCAGTTACGCAATATTAACACCATAATATTTAATCTCAGATTTTAAACCGGCTCTGCTATTTTAGCATTGTGCTAATAATATATATATATATATATATATATATATATATATATATATATATATATGAAGGTCCCTCATAAGGAACAGCATGGATTTTAAGGTCGAAAAGGTAGACCAGACCTTGACACTGGATCCAGGAGGGTGGGATCTGTTACAGGGAATGACCAGACCCTGATCATCCGGTGCAAGGAATGCACATTTCCTGTATTTCCTATCACATTTATCACAGGCCAGCTGTTTTGAATTCAAAGTTTTCATTCTCTCTCTATATACCGACGCAATTGTATTTAACGGGCGACATTCATAAATATTTAATAAACTTGTTTTTATGCGAACATTATATAGGCGTATGGAAATGTACTCGGTTACCCATTTCAGATAAAAAACAAAGACAAAAAAAAAAAACCGATAACCATATTTTCCCATTCAAGTGTCCATCAACATCATACGGTTGATTGATGCGTTTTCGATCGGAAAACTCTCCACACTTTTGTTGTGGATAATTCACTGGATGATATCCGTTTGATGTTTTCCCATTTGGGAATCAAAAGCAACCGGTAAATGACATAACCATAAACCGTACTTTGTACAACTATCCAATGTAAATACCGCAATATTTACCATCATAATAAGAACAAGTTTAATACTTATAATAAAATCAGTTTGATTAAATACACACACACGGGTCTTGTTGTGTAAGCAAACTTTTAATTAATTCTTGAATACAGACAATCCTATTCAGACTGTTAATGTATTTGTATAGTAAAATCATTAGCAATATACAGGGTCTTTAAAAAAATTGAAATTACTTGAGATGTACAGGGTGTTTCAAAAAAATTACTATCGTTTGCAAACTTGACCAATTTTCGTTAAAAAATCTCAGTATTTGTAGAAAATAATCAACATTATATGTTTAATGAATAATTTACATATTTCGGACTGTTGTCCTCGTCTCTATTGTGTATAGACACAACTTTCAGGCCATTGTAACCTCGAGATCTGTTTAAGTGTTTGCTTTTTGTTTAGGTGGCCTATACACAATAAAATGAAGACAACAGTCTGAAATATCAAACTTATTCCTATCAAGCCTCATCTCATAAATACAGACAAGTATATATGTTTAATGTTTTGTTCTTTTATCGATGACTCCACTGTTAACAGTATCCTTATTATCATATATCCAGGTTGTTTAAAAAGATTTGCGATCATTTGAGATGTACAGTGTGTTTCAGAAAAATTGATATCATTTGTAAATCTAATAACTTGGCCAATTTCGTTCAAATGATCTCAAATGTTAACAGCATGTGTAGAGAAACAACTCAAAATTTGTTTAAAATTTTAACTGGTTCAGACATTGTTGGTATCTTGGAGCATTCCACTTGCGCCTCCCCGTAGCCGCGAGTGATACGAATATACTATAAAGATATTATTCTTGCCCAGATGAGCTAGTAAGCGAAACTGACTCATTAGGATTAATATCACTATTTTTTCTACTTAAGTAACTCCCACCATATTAACTTTAGGCACCCCTTTTTGATCTCGATTAAGAAAGGACATGTTTTTCATTTACACCGTCAATATCCGGTTGTTTGTCAGGATTAGGGGTTAGGGTTAGGGGTTAGTTTTATAATTTTAAAAAATTCTAAAAATCGTCTGTTAAAACAACCGGATATTGACGGTGTTAAAGAAAAACATGTCCGTTCTTAATCGAGATCAAAAAGTGGTGCCTAAAGGTCATATGGTCTGGTAACTCTTTACATTTTAGCTTTAGACAAGCCTAGCGGCATATATTTTTTCTTTTGACCAAGTGATATAGTGTTAATCGATTATTTTCGGTTGTTGCGACTCTTTTGGTCTTTTCTTTTTTTCACAGGCAATTTTTTGTAGTATACTTTTACTAGCAAATTATTTGCTGTTTTTTTGCCTACCGCAAGGGTTTACTAATAGTATAGTATAGTATATGTATATATATATATATATATATATATATATATATATATATTATCGGCATTGTAGTCTTGGAAGTCTATATAATTATTGTGCCGCCGAAGTTACAACACCTCGCGGGAAGTCCAATGTTCGAAAAACAGCTTCGACCACAGATGTCGCATGTAAAAGCTGTCACTGAAGATGTTGACGTCCCGGTGCTTTGTTGTCGCAGCTTTCTTCTGGGCCTCTTGGGTTCATGGTGTTGTGCCAGGGTGACTTCAGATATGAACAGTCCGCTACGGAAAGCCTGCCGCCACCACGGGCGGTCCTGAGCTCAATTTTTTTCCATATATATATATATATATATATATATATATATATATAAACAATTTTTTTTTGTGATGAAACAAAGAAAATACAGTGCTCAATCACAAATTGTGAGAGCTAATATTTATTTAAATTGCTGAGTTTTTATAGATCAATGTTTATTATAAACAGCTACCTCGTTTTCATGCTACGGGGCAATCATCAGGTCGTTGAGTTAGATCCAACAAACACCATGGAATCTAACTCAACGGCCTGATGATTGCCCCGTAGCATGAAACCGAGGTAGCTGTTTATAATAAACATTGATCTATAAAAACTCAGCAAATTAAATATATATATATATATATATATATATATATATATATATATATATTATTAATTAGTGTTCAATAATAAAAACTAAGGATAAAATGAAAAAGAATATTTAAAAAGAATAATGAGACCTCAGGGGTGAGTGGCCCTAGGCTTATTTAGGCTTAATTACCTTATAGTTAAGTCAAGCATTGTTAATAATCTTGAACTATTTTTCTTTTTAACAGGCAGCCCAATCAGATTTATTAAACCGAAAAAATTTCTGGGTCGTGGCTTCATACGACACCAAAGTGAACGCCTTTTTCGACAATAGCACAATCCTGTCTCAGCTAAACACAAGCAACATTCTGATGTTACGGAAGACGTGGAATCGGCACCAGAAGAACAGATGCAGTAATTATCAAATTGTTGTGAAACCGAGGCTATCAGTACGTAACACTTACAAATGAATTGTTACGATTCTAGTCGCCATTTTAGGCGCTTCGTCCCGCTGTTGTATTAAGTGCAGTTTCAGTGGTTATTACCTGTGGCAAAAAGGTTGATTTTTTTTCCTTGAAGTAGAAAGATGTAGTATCAGTTTTAATCCTTGTCTGTTGATCCTTGAAGTATTCATTGAAATAGAAAGATGTAGTATCAGTTTTAATCCTTGTCTGTTGATCCCATGTAGTATCAAAAGGCGGAGTTGAAAAGTATTCCTTGGAGTAGAAAGATGTAGTATCAGTTTTAATCCTTGTCTGTTGATCCTTGAAGTATTCATTGAAATAGAAAGATGTACTATCAGTTTTAATCCTTGTCTGTTGATCCTTAAAGTATTCCTTGAAGTAGAAAGATGTAGTATCAGTTTTAATGCTTGTCTGTTGATCCTTAAAGTATTCCTTGGAGTAGAAAGATGTAGTATCAGTTTTAATCCTTGTCTGTTGATCCTTGAAGTATTCATTGAAATAGAAAGATGTAGTATCAGTTTTAATCCTTGTCCAGTATCATAATCCTTGTCAGAATTCTTGAAGTAGAAAGATGTAGTATCAGTTTTAATCCTTGTCTGTTGATCCTTAAAGTATTCCTTGGAGTAGAAAGATGTAGTATCAGTTTTAATCCTTGTCTGTTGATCCTTGAAGTATTCATTGAAATAGAAAGATGTAGTATCAGTTTTAATCCTTGTCTGTTGACCCTTAAAGTATTCCTTGAAGTAGAAAGATGTAGTATCAGTTTTAATCCTTGTCTGTTGATCTTTGAAGTATTCATTGAATAGAAAGATGTAGTATCAGTTTTAATCCTTGTCTGTTGATCCTTGAAGAATTCCTTGAAGTAGAAAGATGTAGTATCAGTTTTAATCCTTGTCTGTTGATCCTTAAAGTATTCCTTGGAGTAGAAAGATGTAGTATCAGTTTTAATCATTGTCTGTTGATCCTTAAAGTATTCCTTGAAGTAGAAAGATGTAGTATCAGTTTTAATCCTTCTCTGTTGATCCTTGAAGAATTATTAATTGAAGTAGAAAGATGTAGTATCAGTTTTAATCCTTGTCTGTTGACCCTTGAAGTATTCCTTGAAGTAGAAAGATGTAGCATCAGTTTAATCCTTCTCTGTTGATCCTTCTGTGAGGAGAAGTAATTTTGGGACAATATATCAACGACCATAAATACATGTTTGGCGTTTTGTCATTGGTCAATCCAGTTCTTGCTAATTGGTAGAGTCTATAAATATAAGTCCTAACTTTTAATACAGCTTATAACCACGAAAATCAAACAAATTTTATTTTTATTTTCTCTTATTCAAGATCTGAGTCAGGTAAATGTAAGATAAGTAAATCAACGGAGTGGCCTATTGTCGGTATCATCCGGACATCGAGGGAGTCTATCCCCGTTTCACTAGCGCTAGACAAGGGAGATTGTTTTTGTGTCTGAGGTGGAGCGCAACCCCTACTATCAACTCTCCAATTTACTGCACAGATCCAAGCTGTGCTATCCATGCGCTGAGTTGGTGAAGGCCGGCATCGAACCCAGAATCTTGTGGTTCCTACTTGTGTCTGGTAGTTTTATGAACATTTCATAGTAAATTTTTGCAATTTAAGAATATAGCACAATTTTATTCAAATCACACACGATAAAAGTATCAGCCACTTTATAACGCATAAAAGATGTAACGCTGAGCAGTATGAGAGACAGCAAATCTCCTCAGGTCTCCGGGACTCTTCTGAGTTTTTTTTAGCTGTTGTGGCCTGGTTATGTGCCAGAATAAAGACACAAAGACGGGAAATGAGTTAAACAAATATATTAATAAAGAACAGTAGTACAAACATATACCACGAATCGGTTACACACGAGGCTGTTTTATCAGCTGTCTGCTGGAATACTAACTCTCGCTTAAGTGCAGAACCTGCTGCTATTTATAATTGGAAGAGTTCATGCGTGCGTGGTAAATTACCATAACACTAGCAGATTTTTAAAATTCTGTTGTTTGGAGGGTTTCAATTCTTCCTCTGATTTCTAATTCTTCCAGTCTCCTTTCTAAACCCTTGAAGACCATTCCAAGGGAACAAACAACAATTCTTAACACTTTCATCCTCATATTCCACGGCTTATTCAGTTCTCTAGCAAAGTCCAAGTATTTGTTAATCTTTTCATTTTTTTTTCTCATTTTTCTTCTGTGGTACACCGAGACGGCAAAGTCCACGAGATTACAAGTTCTCTTCTTGTTAATTAGTACAAGGTCCGGTCTTCTAACCGGGATTAAGGGATCCGTCTATATCTCAAAGTTCCAGAGAATCTCATTCTCTATGACCGATTCTGGTTTGTGCATATGCTATTAAGTAGGCATGGTAAAAATTTAGTTTCTTGCGCAATTCCCAGTGAATCACTTTTCCCACCCAGTCGTGCATAGTTTGTACTCCTTTTGTGCTAGTTTGCTGTATTCGCTTATTATATGAATAACCATTTCGTCTTTGTCTCCACACATTCTACACTTGATATTCTTTTAACCCGTATCTATTTTTGCTTTGATATAGTTTGTTCTTATGACATTGTCTTATGCTGCAATTGTGAGAGATTCTCTCTTGAGGTGGCCCCCTTCTTAGCCTTGTCCAGAACTTATGTATAATATCTACAGTTTGTCATTTGAAGTATCCATATACTTGTTTTTTTTTTCCATTTCTGTTTTCTAGTTTTTGTTGTATTTGTTGCACTTCTCGTTGTGCAAATTGCTTTTTCTGGCTGTTGCAATTAGTCTTTCTTTATTCTTTTTTTTTTGTGAATTCTTCAACTGATTGAATTGCCGTATCAACACAGTCTTCAATATTGGCTAGATCTCTTCCTGCTCCTTTTCTTGACGCATATAGTCTGTTCATATCATTTCTCGCCTTGAGAATTTCCTTGTCCTTTGGTCCATCTGTCGGAGTTCCACTCTGGTCTATTTTAAGAATGGTCATGAATATCTTAAAAGGGGACAGTCCGAGTGTTTATTCCATTGACAAGATTTCTACTGCAGAGCTTGGTTTCTAGAAATTTTCTTGTACTTCTGAGGTATTTTTCCCCTTTTTCTTTCATCTCATTTGATATTATTATTATTATTATTATTATTATTATTATTAGCAAAAATTTGCAGTCCCTGGGAGCAAATATCTAAGTTTTAATGTAATAAAATATTGTATTGAAGAACGAAACTAAATAATAACGAATATAGAAATATTACATTTATTTTAAGGTTATTTTAATCGATTTCTACATAAAATCATATATAGAATTGCTTTTAATACGTTTGAAAATAACATGATAGTATTAGAAATCAGTAACAGGAAATAATTATTTATTAAACCCAGTTTTGTTAAATTCCTTATGCAAATTATTCCCACCATATACTATGTAAATTTTTATTTCTTAGAGATATATAACACATATTTCAGGATTTTAAATGCATTAGTCATATGGGCACTTTTGTGGCAAATTTAACTCAGCTTGACTTTAATAGATGCATCGTTAATAAATAAGATCCTAATTAAGATTGAATAATGACTATTTCTAAATCGTTGAGAATATAACTTAAATAACTGAAGTGCCGTCAGTGGTGACGTAGTTTCGGTTACAGACAGACAGTTACATAATCTCCATTATAATAAGATTAGTAGTTTTCGTAGTAGTAGTAGTACTCGGTAATACAATAGTTTGCTTTCTTCTTTAATTTATTTTTCTTTGCATTTTTCTTAATAATTTTCAGTTGATTGAAGCTTACATCGCCGATGCAGTGATGATGTTCGCCAACACAGTGGCTGCCGTTCTGAGGCGAAGAAATATCGAGTATGCAGAAAATCATTTTGATATGACTGGACAACTCAACTGGGAAATACGCAAGGTTAGTGGCCATTGATTGATAAGAAACACACATATGCGCATGTGCGAATAGATAATTGTTAGTGGGTCTCCATAGGGACAGGCGGTCATTAAAAAAAGAGGTTGGTGTGAAATTAGTGGAATATCAACATTTATCCAAATAATTTGGTCGCTATGCCTGAAGCCCTGTGATCGAGATATAATATAGTCTAGTTTAAAAGTAGGGTAAGGGTAAACTAAAGCCGAACTTATTGAGACTTATTTTACGATGCAACTTTCATTGGGGAACGAGGAAAGTTTTGAAACTTACACCTATTTTTCGATGCCACTTTCATTGTGGAAGTAGAAAAGTTTCCGATGCAACTTTCATTGGGGAACGAGAATAGTTTTTGTCAATGGGCCTATGACTTATTTATTAAAACTATTCTCGTTCCCCAATGAAAGTTGCATCGGAAACTTTTCTACTTCCACAATGAAAGTTGTATCGGAAAAAATAGGTCTAAATAAATCCGCCTTTGGTTTACCCATAACCCGCTTTTAACCTATATTAATAAGTAGTATTTATAATTTATATAGTGTTTCGTCAACAAATTTAAATAGATTTTTCTCTCACACATTTCAAGATCGACCATAAAGCAACAGAGGATCGCAGACTTCTTATTTTCTGTGATAATTTATTTTTCCTCAAACTAACGAAAGCCCTGATGAAGATCTATCGAAACAGATCGAAACACAGCAGCGTAGGCGAAATAAACAATACTCGTTTATAAACTTGTGTTTTTTCAATTTTTCACAATATTACATTAATAAGTAGGTATTTACCCAACCTGTTCGCCTCAGGTGGATATGACATAAAGTCACAAGTATGGAACATCCAGTGAAGATCGAACTCACTACCTGTCCTAATGAGTATAAAGCCCAGCTTTTTGGGCGCCGTCACACGCCCAAAATCCGCCCTTGTCAGTTGGGGCTATAGAATACGCCGACTGCACATCGGCAGTGGAGTAAGACCCCCCAATGGAGCCACCTTAGCCGTGTGTGGTGACTTGTGATACTTAAGGACGGAATACTGGTGGCTAAGCAGTCTCTGACATGAAAACCTTACTTTGGCTCTTACTAAGGCTAGAAGGGTGGTCGGAGAATCCCCCTCCAATCAATCGGCTGGTTACATCAAGCCCTAGCCCCTATACGATAGTCCTGACAGTATTTTTTATTATGGCTAATCCCAACCCTTTTTATCATATATGTGCTAGACGGCGGTGGCTGATCGTCTTAGTGTCCTGGGTATGATGTTAAACTGCATCTAGTGGTGAGGTTATAGTTATTGGGCCTTGGAGTACCTATACATTGCCATTATTTCCAGGTCAGCTCTGATCTGGAGTGGTAGTACCTATTAGGGTACCATCTATAGGTTAAATAGATCTGATTGCATCTGCATAAATAAAGAATCTGGTGTGAAAAACTCACATAGAGTGAAAAATAACACTATTTCATTTTTGTTATTTATTCTGTTATAAATCCATACTTTAAAATTATTGATATTTTTTCTCTTTGCTGGGAACTAACGAAACATTTTCAACGTAACTTATAATATTTTACCTTAATCCCTGTTAGATTGAGAATTTCCAGGGTAATCTCTGTTAGATGAGAATTTCCAGGGTCATCTCTGTTTGAGAAAAGTCTTACCCACTAATTTACATTTTCTAACCATATATCTGTGTAATGACAAACGATAACACCAATAGACTTTGGAAAGCTTTATTCTACTTAGAATAATTGGTACACTTACTGAGAGTTTATATAATCTAGTATTCACTAGAGAGTTCTTCAAAGGGGAGGTAATCATAAAATAGGGGAGGTAACTCTGAATTACTTATTACAATCTGGTGTCCTAGGTATGACGCTGAACAGCATCTAGTGGTGAGGTTCCCATTCTAGAGCACTTAGGTGTGTTGGGTACACCTTCATTTCCATTATGTCCTGGTCCACACTGATACGGAGTAGTAGTACCTGTTAGTGTCCTATCTATGGGTTAAACAGATAAAAAAATGAGTTTAAAAAATTGAATACCAACAAAAATGAATAAGACAAAAACGTATTTGGCATAAAATAACCCATGTGTTGACATGCCGTAAAATCCAACCGACCAACCAGCTAGCCTACAATAAACCGTGTTTATTTTTGTTATTTCTAGAGAAATTCAACTGGTCTCTTTATATCGACGGCATTTGACGATGACGGGTTTAGTTCCAACACCGACTACGAAATGAGCAGCGTCTTTCTTATGGTTAAAGATGGCGTCGATCACGTGGTTGAAATGAAAGTTGGCTCCTGGAATCGAGAGTCTCATTTGAAAGTGACGGGCAATATGTTTCCAAACAAACAAATCGGATTTGGAAGAATCACATTTAGAGTTGGAATATTACAGGTACCAAAAAATATCATTCCTTTTCTTCTTTTTTTCTACGACAGATGTTAAAATTTTTAATAACTTCTCTATAATATATATATATAATGCAAAAGCCCAGAGAAGAAATCTTCCTTACGACACAAGAATTTAAAAAAAAAATCTGTCGCAGATTGAGAGCTCAATGTGTGCTCTTAATGTTAGAGTCACAGAGCAAATTTATAAGTAAAGAAATAACAAAAGACTTAGAGATTTTGCATTATAGTCTATTTCAGGGAGCTTAGACAAAGTGTCTAACTCTCCCGACTCATCAGATGCGAATGATGAATTCTTTATTACTTTAAAGGCATTTGAAAACAGATTTAAAAAAACCTGTTTATATATATAATATATATATATATATATATATATATATATATATATATTTCTTTCAAAAATAAGAATCACTGGCCGCTGTTTGAAAATTGCCTCACATCGTCTTCATACCACGGTGCAATATGCATCCAGCTGGATCTGGTCGAGGCTAAAAAGTCTTCAGCACGAATGATACGCGCGCGGAATTATCATTCCCGTGTTATTATGTAACGTTAAGAAACGGTTTCTGCAAGCGCGTAATGACATCAACGGAGAAAGTAAACGCGTTTTTAAAATATCACAAACTGCACTAAAAACGATACTCCTAAGATGAACGGATATTATAATTTTTGCTCTTCATTTCATTTCAATACCCTGTCCGGTGGCAAAAGCTGCTTGGTAGCGCTGGGAGTGGCAGTCCCGCCTTGAGTTACCGAAACTGTGTTATCACTCCTAGTTGGCGGCTGATGAGGGCAGGGTATGGCATGTGCTATTACACGTTGTATGATATATATATATATATATATATATATATATATATATACAAGGTGTGTCAAAAAGTATCAAGACTTTTTGTACTTTTTGACACACCTTGTGTTCTAAAAAAATAACGTTTCATTCATTTTTTTCAGAATACAAGGTGTGTCAAAAAAGTACCAAGTTTAAAGCTATATTTACCAAGATAGAAATGAAGAATGAATGGAACGTTATTTTTTTTCCCAGAATACAAAGGGTGTCAAAAAGTACAAAAATCTCGATACTTTTTTGACACACATTGTATATATAAGTAAATAATTAGGTTAGTTGGTGTTGGGAATTCTAAGCTGGGCATTTTAAAACTGCGGAATGTTTACAAATTTTAACATTTAACTAGTCCAATTGAGAGCTCAATGTATAATAATTCGGGAATTATATGCACAGCAATATATTTGGCAAAGAAAAAGGTGTAAATACCGGTCATATTAGCAGTTATAAATTTATTTCCAACGACACACACACACACACATATATATATATATATATATATATATATATATATATTATTTTATATTTGAACAATTTCTTTTTTGTTTGTTTGTCCCTTGTCATTTAAAAAGAAATAAAAAGAATGAAAATTTCCTTTTCTTTAGGTTGAACCTTATTCGATGATCAGCAAAGTCGATGGAAATTATACTGGACTTTGTATATCGATCTTGGAAGAGCTTAGCAGAAGACTCAACTTTAAGTTTGTATTTTCTTCATCTTTTATTTAATAACTCTCAAATAACTTTTCTAAAATTGTTTTGGCGGAACTAAATTTTTAAGTGTTGGGATCCTTAAATAGGAACTCTCTAAACAGGAAGTTAGGAATTGACCCCCATAGCGGGCTGGAGAAATTCGGCCACTTTGAGCTAATTGACCAGAGTGTGAACGTATTCTAGCTCTTGGCCTTTCATATCAACCAATAAAGGACAATGTAGCAAACCCCCTCAGAAAAGAGTAATAGCCCACTTGAACAAATCAGGGTTCCCCTCTCAATGAGGGAGACTTGTTGACTCTAGGTACAACTTTGAACTCTGTTTAACCGTTTTGATTGTAATAAACTTGGTAATTTGTAAATGTACTTTCCTAGTATCTTTATTTCTTGATTAATTAAATTAAATTACCAGAAAATTCGGCAAACACCGTGTGTGACATGCGGAACACTGGACAGCTGTTTCGACCTTATTCAACCAGCTAAGGAGACCAGATAAAGTCGAAACTGCTGTCCAGTGACTTACCTGGTCTCATCAGCTGGTTGAATAAGGTCCAAACAGCTGTTCAGTGTTCCGCACGTCGCACACGGTGTTTGCCGAATTTCCAGGTCGTGATAATTTAATTAAATTAATTAATATATAATTCCTCTATCTACGATGTTTATTTCCGTACCTTATTAATTCTGTTGGAGGGGGCTTGTCTTTAGGTACCGAGCTTTCGTATATTGCCTAACACCCAACACAAACTTACAATGATTTGAGCATTTTATATGGAAAGTAAAATTTGATTTCTAAACTGAGCAGTGTTGGTTTAAAATTGAGTTGTAATTTATTCGTGTTGGTGAATTGACGACAAGGGTAATAACTCTGTCTAATAAAACTTTGATGGCGTTGACTATATTGGGCTTTGAAGCCAAGCATGCTGATGATGTCCCCATTAAGGCACAGTCACTTAAAATTAATAATTGATAATTGAAGAATTATGTATTTGTATTTTACGAGATCTCATTGTACACGCTAATAAACAGGGTGGATGTGATACAATCTCTCAAGTATAGGGGTACCCAGCGAAGATCAAACACGCTATTCACTAGTAATGGATCTTCAGAACTAACTTGCTAACCATTACGCCACCATGGGATGCACTTTTCCTTATCCAGTCTGTTCGCCACGGGTGGGATGTGACCCAATGTCGCAAGTATGGGCATCCAGTGATGATCGAACTCGCTATTCAGTCGTAATGGATCTGCATGACTATCTTACTAACTATTACGCCACAATGGGATAAGCTTTTTGTTATGTATTAGAAATACATTAACGAGAAGATTGCGAGTGGTTGTAATAATAGTTTATTATTACAATAAATACAAATAACAAAAATGGCTCCCGGCCGGCAAGGTAAAAAGTCTCTGCGCGTAAAAGAAGGATTGGTAAAGATTACTTATCTTCTTGAGAGTTGTAGCACGTGTGTTTACATCCGAGAATACGAAACAACGTTCGTGGTTGGAGATCATCTCACATCACATTGAGCTAATCTTCTGTTGTTCTTTTATACGTATCCATTTGCATACGTGAGGGATTATCCGGTTACTTCCCTTTACAACATTTTTCCTAACCCAAACTGTTCGCCACGGGTAGTATGTGACCCAATGTCGCAAGTATGGGCATCCAGTGATGATAGAACTAGCTATTCAGTCGTAATTGATCTGCATGACTAGGTTGCTAACCATCACGCCACAATGAAACGCCCTGACTATCCACAAGGTCTCAGATAAGAAAACCCTAGAAAAACCAAAAAACAAAACAAAAACAAAAAAAAAAAAGGAAAAAAAAAGACAATACAAAAACAACAACAATAAAAAAACGGATAAAGAAATTGAATTTTTGAAAAAATGTTTTATTTATTTATTTATTTTATTGACAGATACGTGTTTAAATACCCGGGTCATGCATCTGGCACAGAACAAGCAAATGGTTCCTGGAACGGATACATAGGACTGATTATGCGCCAGGTAGGTATTTACACAACTCATTTACCACGGGCAGGTGTGACATAAGGTCGCAAGTATGGGGCATCTAGCGAGGATCGAACTTACTATTCAGTAGTAATAGATCTGAAAGACTGGCTTGCTAACCATTACACCATGATGGGACACTTCTTACCCATCCCATTTGTCACAGGTAGGATGTGGCACAAGGTTGCAAGTATAGGGCACCCAGCAAGGATCGGACTCGCTATTCAGTAGCAATAGATCTGCGAGACCATTGCACCACAATTGGTCGCTCTTTACCTCTCCCAACCTGTTCACCACGGGAGACTTCATATCGTAATCGGGGGCCAGTTGAAAACATGTTGCAATGGATTTAAGGGTTACGCTATACATTAATCTACAGAGTGGTCCGAAAGTCTTGTCACCACTACCTATTGTTTTAACTTTCATTATTTTTTTGTTTTAATATAATAATATATACATTATGTAATTATTCTATCTCTAAAAATATACATGGGGTGACAAGACTTTCTGACCACCCTGTATATAGTTATTTACTAAGCTTAGCTTAGATGTGGCACAAGGACAGAAGTATTGGGCGCTCAGTGAGAATCGAACTCACTAACAATGGTCTGCGAATCTAGCTTGCTAAACATTACACCACATATTTCTGTATGTGAAAAGTTGATCAGTTTGTATCGAACTTTCCAATCTTTTTCTTTTTTTTTTCACCTGAAATTTATTTTCAAAGTTTTCGGTAATTAATCTGTATTCACGAACAAGGTGATTGTCAGCAGTCATGAATTAATGCAAGCATTACTTAAATAATACAACTATTGTATTGTGTGTACATCAAAATTATATGTGCTAAGAAAAAGAAAAAAATGTTTTTCTTATTAACCTGTGTAGTTGTTGTACCCTTCTTATTTGAATTGTAATTATTTTAACAATGCTGGGCGGAAAATAAGTGGAAAACTTTAGGTTAACTGGTAG
This sequence comes from Doryteuthis pealeii, assembly GCA_023376005.1. Taxonomy (NCBI): domain Eukaryota; kingdom Metazoa; phylum Mollusca; class Cephalopoda; order Myopsida; family Loliginidae; genus Doryteuthis; species Doryteuthis pealeii. Next base: position 85,804,043 of record CM042148.1, read on the forward strand.
TTTTCATTGTCCACGCGTGTCTTTAGTTCTACTAAATGATAGGTCAACGTTAGGTGGTTTGGAATTATTATTTACTAAGCTCAGCTTAAGTACAACACAAGACTACTGACACTTTGTACACTGACATTTCCCGCAGAGGAGTACGATTATGGGGCATATTTAGTTTTTGGGTGTTTTACAGGTTTAATGTAGCTGGATTTCTCAGCTGCATGTTCCGAGGGTTTTCTTTTAACCCCATCTCTTTTTGGTGGTCGCGCTGAAAAGGAAGGAATTTAAGGAACGAAAAAGGAAAGAGACAAAGACAGAAGGTGGCTTATAACTTAGGTTTTATTGGCCATGTCATAGTTGCCTGTAGCAAGGGTATATCTCCCTGGCTAGTAGGACCAACTAGACTCAGTTCGAATGGCCGAGATATTCTTTTGGGCGTAGGGAGTCAGTCCTTTTTGTCGGACATGCGCAGAGGGTTCTTCCGGTGAAGGCCCCATGTTATAATCTTGTTTTCATTTTATTTTAAATCCCACAAGATACAAAATACAGGACAGAGGGCCCTAAGACTTGGAAAGTGACTAAAAGAGCTAAGGACCCTCACAAAGGAAAGGACTTAGTGATTTCAAATAAAAAAGGACTGAATACTACTGTAGGATGTTCCAAACTACTATAGTGACAGAATACAGTTGGTTGTCTGGTTGTGTTTTACGGCATGTCAATCCTTGTTGGGTTATATTATGCCAAAGACGTTTTGTTTTTATTCATTCTTCATGGTACTCAAATTTTTAAAATTAATTTTTTAAAACGCATATTTTAAACTCATTTTTTCAATTTAAACCATAGATGGGACCCTAAGAGATACTACTCCTCCGGGTCAGAGTGGACTCGGAGTAATGGTGATGAAGGAGTACTCAACATTTTACAGAGTTCCAGAATTGGAACTTCACCATCAAATCGAGTTTAACCTCATACCCAGTACATTAATACCCTCAGCCACCGCCTTCTAGCACATTTATGATAAAAAGGGTTGGGGGACTTTCTATGAGGACAATAGGATTGGGACAATCATATAGATGCTAGGGCTTGACCTTACCAGACGATTGATCGGATGGGGGGGGCTCCCGACCGCCCGTCTAACCTAAATAAAGGCCATATTGGTGTGTTGCATGTCATGGACCGCTCAATCACCAGGATTCCGTCCTTAAGCATCACAGGTTGCCACCCACGGCCAACAGGTGGCTGCATTGGTGGTGGTGGTGGTGTGGGTCTTACCCCCTGCAAAAGCGTATTCTACAACCCTAGCCGATAGGGTTGAGTACCTGTTAGGATCCTATCTATGAGTTAAATAGATCTGCTTGATAGGAATACTTGATATCACATAACCATGTGCAAAAAATTCCCCCTTCCAATTCCCATACCTTTTAAGAAACAATTGCACAATAAATATAAATATGAACGTACAATGAACGCGATTCCCTAACCTCTAGGCATACAATAAACCTAGACAAGTTACCATACTGTTAAAATCAATCAATGAATCAATCATAGTGAAGGTTAATCAAATAATATATTTTAGGGTTTGGTTTCTTTGTTTAATGGCGTATCAACCTTCGTGGATTACTTAATGCCAAAGCTATCCTTGTAGAAGGACAGAAGTGGTACTATTTAATCCATACCTAGGAGGATAAGGGAGTTCATACCTTTTCCGAAAGTGATCGTAATGGTATGACTGGAGTTCGAACTCGTTTATTACGATATCGCAGACCAGCACTCCCTTAACTGTCACCTGTACGACACAATTGTCTCTCTAACTTATGTTAAAATAATGTCGATTATTAATTTAAATGAATTATCTTATTGATTTGAGGTCAGAAAACTTTACTACTAGATAAATATGATCGACTGATTGAATTTAACGAATATATTTTAGAAGGCCATGACTCCGCTAGTGACTATGTTATATACCATTTACTTATCAGGTATATATATGGAAGCACGTGGCATAATAGTTAGTGTCGTAGGAAATGGACTCGTCCACCCGAGTTCAAATCCTAGACAAATGCATTTCACATAGCGCTAATAGCTTTGGGAAAGGTATGAATCCATATATTCTCCCTCCAGCTATGGGTAAAATAGTAGTGCAGACTGGGCCCTTTAACCTTGGGTAGGTAACCAGTCTAGGAGAAGGAAAAACTCTGAATTTGTAAAACCTGGGGTCAGTAGTTGATTGGGTTTGTGGCATTCCTTGTGCGCCAATTCTTTCCTATCGACTGTGCCAAAAAGGTGCGAATCGTCCAAAACAAACATTCACCACTATAAACAAAACACTGTGTAGACTGTTCATTGGATGAAACCTCATGCGTCGAAATCGACGAGAGAGTCCATTTTTTTTTATCGGGTATATAATTGGGAGAGAGTAGAGAGCTGATGATGGGTTGGGTTTTTACTTTTCTTACTTGTTCTGGATTGTTCTTTCCTCTGTTGGGCTGATTTCTTTCTTCCTCTGGACTGGTCAGTCTGCTAATTCCTTGTTGAATAATTAAGCAACACTTTGTTGTTTTTTTAATTCTTTATTAAGAACTGACATTTGGATTTCTAACCACGCGGCGAGAAGCCGGTATCTTGGGAGCGACGATCCCAACGTCTGCTCCCCTCAGCTAACGGCCAGCAATTAACTAACTAGCTCCGTTCCCCTTCACACGCCTTTTCTTCAGCCAATCAGAAGTTAGCGTACAGATCAGCAAAAAGGTTAACTGCTGTCAATAACTTTGACGGCTAACGGTAACTTTCCATTTAACCCCTTCCGATTTTGAATCTTCAACAAACTTCAATTCAAAATCTAGCTACACTTACATACATAATTCGTAGGCTACCCATGATATTATGTAACAACTAAATTTTCTGTACTTTTTTTTTATCACAACAGGAACTGGATTTTGCTATTGGTCCCTTCACATTGACCAAAAAGCGGGAAGACGTTGTCGATTTTACAATGCCTTATGCCGAAGAGAAACGGGGTGTGCTTGTCAAAAAAGAGGCCCCCTCATCCGAAGATGCCTTTCGCGTCATTCGACCCTTCAGTCCACAGTTGTGGGCGTGTTTGGTAGCTGTCATCGTTTTGGTAGGCATTGTACTGGCTATAATCAACAAATACAAACCGGATATTGTATTGAACGGTCACGAGACACCGGATCGCGACGACCATCGGTTAGAAGAAACCCTATGGCTGATCCTATCACATTATATGCAGCAAGGTAAGTCGGTTGGCAGTCGGACGACCATTAGAAATAAAATAGCATCTTATTATAATGGAGATTCGGTGACTGTCTGTCTGCAAACAAAACTACGTCACTGCTTAAGTCACAATATCCTCAGGAATTGCGTAAGTTTATCAATGAATACTTAACCTATAGTCAAAATGAGTAATACACAGAAAAATAAATCTTATTTATTAACGAGGTCTCTATGAAAATCTGTGTAAGATTTGCCTCAAAACAGCCAATGTTACTAGTGCATTTAAAATCCTACAATGTGTCTTATATATCCCTAAGAAATAATGGTTTACATAAAATATGGTGTGGTTAATTTGCATTCTGGTTTTAACAAAACTGGGTCTAATAAATAATTACTTGGTGTTATTGATCTCTAATATTGTTTTATTCTCCAACGAATTAAAATCAATCCTATGAATAATGTTTATATAGAAACCAATTAGATATACTTAAAATAAGTATAACCTTTTTATATGCGTTCTCATTTAATTTCGTTAGTCTTTCTAATTTAATATATTTCATTAAATACTTCTGCACCAAGTGCGCATATTCTTGCAAGGATGCATAATGAAAGGATTTGTTGGAGAGGAACCCCATCTATCGGAAATCCCAAAGTCCAATCTCAAGTGGTAACAAATAGGACAAATGAAATTGAGCAATCTTCCTTAAATACACAAAATTAATAAAGAAACCGAAAACCTCAACAAAAATAAATAACACACACTTTATTTACAGCCAGGACAAAAATGATTATCATACTGTGGTATATCAACAGGTCCAGCTAATAATCCTAATCTCAATAGACAATACACACTTTATTTACAGCTAGGACAAAAATTATTATCATACTGTGGTATATCAACAGGTCCATCTATTAATCCTAATCTCAATAGACAATACACACTTTATTTACAGCTAGGACAAAAATTATTATCATACTGTGGTATATCAACAGGTCCATCTATTAATCCTAATCTCAATAGACAATACACACTTTATTTACAGCTAGGACAAAAATTATTATCATACTGTGGTATATCAACAGGCCCATCTATTAATCCTAATCTCAATAGACAATACACACTTTATTTACAGCTAGGACAAAAATTATTATCATACTGTGGTATATCAAATGGTCCAGCTAATAAATCCTAATCTCAATAGACAATACACACTTTATTTACAGCTAGGACAAAAATTATTATCATACTGTGGTATATCAACAGGCCCATCTATTAATCCTAATCTCAATAGACAATACACACTTTATTTACAGCTAGGACAAAAATTATTATCATACTGTGGTATATCAAATGGTCCAGCTAATAAATCCTAATCTCAATAGACAATACACACTTTATTTACAGCTAGGACAAAAATTATTATCATACTGTGGTATATCAAATGGTCCAGCTAATAAATCCTAATCTCAATAGAGAATACACACTTTATTTACAGCTAGGACAAAAATGATTATCATACTGTGGTATATCAATAGGTCTATCTATTAATCCTAATCTCAATAGACAATACACACTTTATTTACAGCTAGGACAAAAATCAAATTGATAAACAATACAAATGAACTCATAAAGATATGCATATGTCTCCCTATGCAAAAAAAATGTCTATACAGTTTTTTTTTTGCATAGGAAAACATATGCATATCTTTGTGAGTTCATTTGTATTTGTTTACGAATTTGATTTTTGTCCTATACACTAAATAAAGTGTGTATTGTCTATTGAGATTAGGATTTACTAGCTGGACCTGTTGATATACCACAGTATGATAATCATTTTTGTCCTAGCTGTAAATAAAGTAAATAAAGTAAAATAAAGTAAATAAAGTGTGTATTGTCTATTAAAATTAGGATTTACTACGTAGACCTGTTGATATATCACAGTATGATAATTTAATTATGACAACTTTTGTTATGTTTACTTAATAATTCAATATGTAAAAGTATAACAATGTTGATTTAACTTCCTCTTCCTATTTTTCTTTTTTTCTTTCCTTCTTTTCATCTTTTCATTAAGGTCAAACTTCCACACTAGATGCAGTTTAGGGTCATATCCGGGAACTAAGACCTTCAGCCACCACCTTCTAGCACATATAGGATAAAAAGGGTTGGGGTTTGCCATAAGGGCAATAGGGTTGGACAATCATATTGGTGTTAGGGCTGCACATTACAAGCCGATTGATCGGAGGGGGCCTCTCGGGCCGCCCGTCTAGCCTAAGTAAGTGGTATGTTTACTTAAGAGCTGTTGCAAATAATTCAGTATGTCAAAAGTATAACAATCTTGATTTAACTCTCTCTCTCTCTCTCTCTCTCTCTCTCTCTCTCTCTCTCTCTCTCTCTCTTACACACATTTTTTCTTTCTTTCCTTCTTTTCATTATGTTCGATTGAAACATATTAGCGTTATCACCCACTCTCTCTATCTTTATCCAACTCTCTTTCTTTCTTTCTTTCTTTCTTTCTTTCTTTCTTTCTTTCTTATTATATTTTTCTATGTAGCATGTCCTTTTCTTACCTTTCTTTCTTTATAATAAAAAAACGGAATGATCCATTATTTAGCCGGTGACGACACTTCTGCGGATAAGCAACAGCAGATAATCGGGATTTACATTTTTGCATTTCCTCTCTTAGGCGATTTGGACGGTCTAATCTTTAACCAGCCTGTGTTGCAAGATGATAACGATCGGAAGATTAAGGAACAAGCGTATTACTATGTAGATGTTGAGATTAATAATTGCTTTGAAATACGTGTATATTTACTAGACAGAAACGGTCGAGTGGTTTCTGTAATAAAAGTAACAGGGCGTTTCCTTTATTTAAGAGATTAATTGAGTGCGTAATTTACTTAGAGGACAATTGATTATTACGCTTTTAAATGTACAGGAGGCGAGCAAAAGAAATGAACCACCTAGTGTTATTATTATAATGAGGTTATCAGCCGGTTTTGTAAACGGCAGAGAGGGGGCGTGACACTATCAATTGATTGACAGGCTGATACTAAACATAGTTTCACCCTGTCGGCGGAGCTTAGAATACGCTGACAGGTAAAAAAGAGGTGTTCTGGTTGGCTGGTTGGTTGGATTTCATGGCATGTTAACCCTTGGGGGGGGGGGTAATTCCATGTCAAATCATTCAGAAAAAGTAAAATTGTTACCCACCCCCTTCAATTTTTCTGAATTTTTTTTTCCAGTGGTAAGTCGTCGGGGCGGCGTTATGTCGGTATCGGCCAGACCGCGAGGGAGTCTATCCCATTTTCACTAGCGCTAGACCAAGGAGATTATTTTAGCATCTGAGGTGGAGCGCCACACCTACCATCAGCTCCTGTGGACATGGCCTGGGATGATTTGATATGGAATTGCCATTGGGTTATTTTATGCAAAAGATGGTTTCGTTTTATTAATCATTGTTGGGTATTCAGTTTTTTAAACTTAGATTAAAAAAAAAAAAAGTTGTAAAAGATATTTAATCCATCGATGGATCTGAGAGTACCCAAACCCCTATGCTCTATTTGATCCATGGATGGATCCAAACAGGTACTACCACTCCGGGTCAGGGTGGACCTGGAAATAATGTCAATGAAAGGTGTGGTATACTAAGAAACGGAAGCACCGTTTCTACCACTGTTTTTGTTATGAAACGGAAGCACCGGTTTCAGCCATCTTTTGGAGTTGTGAATAAAAGGCGGAAGTGATCAATTCTCGTGGTTAACGTCAGCTGGACTACCCGTGTTATTATTTCGCTAAGCGCGTTACAACAAAAAGGTACTACACACTCCCTAGAGCTACAGAACTAGAACCTCGCCACTAGATGCACTTTAATGTCATACCTAAGACCCTAAGGACCCAAACCCAGAGCTCGATTTGACCCATAGATGGGAATGTGACCTGGGTTTAACACTAAAATGCATGTGATGGTGAGGCTCCAGTTCTGGAGATCTGGGGAGTGTGGAGTGCCCCTTCATTAACTCCAGGTTCACTCTGACCTGAAGTTGTAGTACATGTTAGGCGCAAATCTATGGGTCAAATAGATTATTTGGTGATACCGACTTTAGACCACCTCGACGACTTTACTTTTTACTTAGTCATCAAAGTGAAGATGTGACGTAGTGGAATTTATTTGGAGTGTCTGTAAGGTCATTAAATTTCGATATGTGACGTGGCTTCTAATTGAGTGGGTATGTAATTTATATACTTATCTGGATCTGTGGCATATGTTATTCTTCATATCTGCTCTCATGGATCGGAGTTGCTGGTATTCTGGATCTGTTGGAAGGCTGGCATTGTCTCTGTTCTTTGAGTTTGGAAATTGCTTGGAATCTTCTTGGGATGCACTTGCATCCATTGGCAGTTCTTAATATTACGTAGCAGGATTATTTAAGAAATTTATGTAGGTAGTAATAGTAATTAGTAATCAAATGAGAATAAGTAACGTCGTGGGCTCGATTAAAAGAAATGAAGTTTTGAGATTAAGATAATTTGCTTTAGAAGCATTTTGAGTAAAGTATATTATTATTTATATTTTGCTTGAAGGCAGTACACAATGCGTATATCGTATAAAATTCGATAATTAATGAAAATAATCATGACAAGCGAACTCGGCAAATATCGCCCCCTATGTTGAACATCGTACAGAGTTTCAACTTTATTAAGTCTCATCAGCAATGTATACTTACGATTTCCCTCCGACAGAAATCGTATCTGGCCGGCATCCTTAGTTCCAGATGTAGTAAATAAGTAAGCAAGCCAATAAGAATCCGGTGTTATAGTATTCTTTGTAAGTCCGACGTCCAAGATAATCCAAATAGCAATGAGCCAAGGTTAAGAATCAGCCCTCTATTAATACAGCAACAGCAGCAGCAGCAGTGCCAGTGATTGGACAGTGGGAATCTTTCTCAGGTCACGTTGTAGTCGACGAGTCTATATTTAGGAGTAGGCATCTATCACACGCCTTATATCCAGAAAATCAACAATTCTTTATTTGTGCTGTTCTGTATCGGAGTTGCTGGTATTCCGGATATGTTGGTAGGCTGGAATTGTCTCTGTTCTTTGAGTTTGGAAATTGCTTGGAATCTTCTTGGGATCTACTTGCATCCATTGGCAGATTTTAATAAAGAACACAAGGCATTGTTGTTTTTCTCGGAGTTCATATTTTTATTTCAGACCCAAGTAAAATGCATCTTCCGTCTGTTCTCCTCAAACACTCAACCCAGACTCTAACGTCCGTCCACACCAAAAACTTCCAACCAACTCTCTCCTCTCACTATCTCCCTTTCAAGGCTGACCTGTTGGCACTTTTCGACCAATCAGAGCCAACATGCCAGCCTTTCACACGTCATTCTAAATTCTAGTTAATTTCCATTATTACGTAACCGTATAACTAAAATTTTCTTCACATTTCCAGATCTCATTATTTTACATCTGGTCATTTTTCTAATTTTTTAAATTTATTTTCAGGAGCTTCAGTGAACCCCCGGACAATTCCTGCTCGGTTAGTGGTCGGATTTTGGTGGCTATTTACAATTTTGGTGATCACTTACTACACGGCCATCCTTGCTTCAACACTGACCATTCCTTTTGAAAGTCAACCAATTAACAGCATAAAAGAATTGGCTGATTACCATTGTCGATTTAAAGTAATAACACTACATGATTCCAGTACATATGAAGATTATCAGGTCAGACTCACCTTCATTCATTCATTGAACTTAGAAATTGAACTTAGAAATAGAATATGTTATAGATAGAAAGATGTAGCAAACAGAAGGATGTAATATATACATGTGATGGGAAGAAAGATGTCATAAAAAGATGTAATAGAAAGAAAGACGTAATAAAAAGACGTAATAGACAGAACGATGTAATAGAAAGATGTAGCAAACAGAAAGATGTAATATATGCATGTGATGGAAGAAAGATGTCATAAAAAGAATGTAATAGAAAGAAAGACGTAATAGAAAGATGTAATAGACAGAAAGATGATAGAAAGATGTAATAAACAGAACGATGTAATAGAAAGATGTAGCAAACAGAAAGATGTAATATAATACATGTCACAGGCAGAAAGATGTCATAAAAAGATGTAATAGAGAGAAAGACATAATAGAAATACCTAATAGACAGATGTAATATGTAAATGTAATAGAAAGATGTAATAGAAAGATGTAGCAAACAGAAGGATGTAATATAAACATGTGATGGGAAGAAAGATGTCATAAAAAGATGTAATAGAGATAAAGACGTAATAGAAAGATGTAATAGACGGAAAGATGTAATAGAAAGATGTAATATGTAATAGAAAGATGTAATAGAAAGATGTAGCAAACAGAAGGATGTAATATAAACATGTGATGGGAAGAAAGATGTCATAAAAAGATGTAATAGAGATAAAGACGTAATAGAAAGATGTAATAGACGGAAAGACGTAATAGAAAGATGTAATAGGCAGAAAGATGTAATATGTAAATGTAATAGAAAGATATAATAGAAGATGTAGCAAACAGAAGGATGTAATATAAACATGTGATGGGAAGAAAGATGTCATAAAATGATGTAATAGAGAGAAAGACGTAATAGAAAGATGTAATAGACAGAAAGATGTAATATGTAACTATAATAGAAAGATGTAATAGAAATATGTTATAGAGAGAAAGATGTAATAGAAAGATGTAATAAAAGATGTGGTAAACAGAAAGATGTAATATAAACATGTGATGGAAGAAAGATGTCATAAAAAGATGTAATAGAGAGAAAGACGTAATAGAAAGATGTAATAGACAGAAAGATGTAATATGTAAATATAATAGAAAGATGTGATATAAATATGTTATATAGAGAAAGATGTAATAGAAAGATGTAATAGACAGAAAGTTGATATAGACATCCTGTATCCGCACAGAGCTGATCAATGTAGGTCTTTGCTGGTCGGCCCACACTGGCGTGCCCATGTGCTGACTTCCACAGGAGGACGTCGCTTATGAGTTCGTCCTTGCTTCTCCAGCAGTGTCCCGCGTGTCTTGTCCGTCTTACTCGGATGGTTTGGGTGATATGTGGCAGGTGGCCGTACAGCTGCTTTCTCGTGGGGTGCTGTTTCTACGTCTTGTTCAGGATCACCCGCAGCATTCTTGTGCAGCACCCATTTAGTTTATTCTCTGAAAGGCATGGGCCGCTATAAATAAATCATCGGTCATATGGAAATCCAATCTCAGAGACAAGTTAAAGAGACAGTTCTTCCAGGCCGTTGTCGTATCAGTGCTGCTGTATGGCTGCACCACCTGGACCCTAATGAAGTGAAATGAAATTTAAACAATATGAAAATGGTCAAAAATGATGTAATAGAGAGAAAGACGTAATAGAAAGATGTAATAGACAGAAAGATGTAATATGTAAAAATAATAGAAAGATGTGATAGAAATATGTTATAGAGAGAAAGATGTAATCTAAAGATGTAATAGACAGAAAGTTGATATAGAAAGATATAGACAGAAAGATGTAATAAAAAATATGTAGTAGACAGAAAGATGTAATATAAACGTGAGATAGACTGTCTGTGTGTTTGTTTGTTCACGAACTCCTCCTAGTGTTTTGGAGATAGACCAGGGTATTTAGATAAGTATATTTCATTTTGACCAAAGAGGGTCCCTGGGGGTTGGGGCATATATGCACTACTAACGTTTTTTACCCCTTCGATTTAAATGAAATTTCATCATCATCATGTCGCGCTGTTGGCACGGATATTCATGACAATCTCTCTCCATCCGTCCCATTCGCTCATCATTCTCGGGAGGTCCTCTGTGCAGCAACCTGTATCCGGAGCTGATCAATGTAGGTCTTCGCTGGTCGGCTCACACTGGCGTGCCCATGTGCTGGCTTCCACAGGAGGACGTCGCTTATGAGTTCGTCCTTGCTTCTCCAGCAGTGTCCCGCATGTCTTGTCCGTCTTACTCGGATGGTTTGGGTGATATGTGGCAGGTGGCCGTACAGCTGCTTTCTCGTGGGGTGCTGTTTCTATGTCTTGTTCAGGACCACCCGCAGCATTCTTGTGCAGCTCCCATCTAGTTTATTCTCTGAAAGGCATGGGCCGCTATAAATAAATCATCGATCATATGGAAATCCAATCTCAGAGACAAGTTAAAGAGACAGTTCTTCCAGACCGTTGTCGTATCAGTGCTGCTGTATGGCTGCACCACCTGGACCCTAACGAAGCGAAATGAAATTTAAACAATATGAAAATGGTCAAAAATGATGCCTATTGGCAAAATATCAGCAAATTTCTATAATATCAAGACATGTATTTATGGTTAAACCCACCTATATTGAAAATTCGGTGTTTCTATTTACTAGTGAGAGCACTTTACAGTGGAGATCCTATGTGTTAAGCAGAGGCTAATCTTTAGTAAAAAAAATCCTCTGGTTGTTCCTCGATATCCCTTAGTGTTGGGTAAGATCCTTTGGTTGAGCAAAGTCCTTGGTTGCAGTTCCGTTCGAATACATGCGAATGCACGGCTTTCAAGATCGGTGATTAAATAGTTAACTAACCATGTATTCGAGCTGTTGATTGGCTGGTTTTAATCCACACTGTTGGTGTTTTTGATATATAAGGCGTGTGGTAAATGGTCACTTCTAATTATAGACTCGCCGATAACCATGTGACCAACCTATTGACCAACCATTGGCAGTATTCTGCTGCTGATATTATTATTTATACTGGCTGTTCTGGTCATACCTAATCATAACTACTTAACACACACGGCCATATACTTAACACACACGCCCACGCCGAGTATATAAGTTTAAGCGGTGGACCTCAGCACACCTTATATTACAAAAAAAAAAAAAAACAAAAACAAACAAACTCCAACACTTGATGCCATATAACTGCAAATTATTTCCAGAATTGCAAGCCTCACCCCAAGAAACATATTATTTATTTTTTTCTTCTTTTTCTTCTTGTTTTTCACTCGTGCTGACCAATCTGGTTTGTTTAATTTCCCTATCATCAGCACTGTTAGTTTTGGGCATAATTCGATTCGTTTTAATGCCATTCATTCTTGGAATACTGTTAGGTCGTTATTTTTTGATAAAGAAAAGATGAAGCTTGTTTCAATAAATTATTTTGTCCTTAAAACACTTTTGAAAAATCATTTTATTGCCTCTTATAAACAACAGATTTGCATTTAGATTCTCACACGGCTAATTTGTCTCATGATATATATGTATATGTTTACGTTGTGTGTTTCATGTATCGTTTCCTGTGAGCGTCCAAGGGTGGTCATGTCCATGGGATTAGCTTCACGCTATTAGGCATGGCCTCCCTTCAATAGTAGTTTAAACCAATAAAGTTTTTCTTTTACTTATATATATTTTTAAAAATAATTTGTACTACTATTGATTAATAAATTTCTTATTTCTTATTTCTTATTCGCAGACATCTGACATTGACTGGTATAAGCAAATTTTCGTCAGAATCAAACAATCTCCGGTCGTAACCAATTCATCGTTTGCCCTTCAACTCGTTTTGCAAGGGGACTACGCCTTCATAGGGATGATGTCACAATTAAAATTTATGAAAAGGGATCATTGTGACGAGTTGGCCATCATCTCGGACAATGATCATATCTCAAGGGTTGGATTTATTTTTCCAAATGGTTCCCACAACAAACATATATTTTCACACACGTAAGAAAAATACAAATTTTACCTTTAAAATCACTTGTACAAGTTTGAATAAAAATGAAATGTTTTTTTTCTCAGTTCATTATGAGTTAGAACATCATTTTTACTAGCAAGAATATGCGCCCTCCTAGCGTAAGTATCTAAGTTTTAATGTAATGAAATATATTAAATTAGAAAGACTAACAAAAATAAGAATGCATATAAAAGATTACACTTATTTTAATTATATTTCAATTGGTTTCTATATAAAATCATTCATAGGATTGATTTTAATACATTGGAGAATAAAACAATAACATTAGAGATCAATAAAACCAGTAGTTATTTATTAAACCCAGTTTAGTTAAAACCCGTATGCAAATTAACCACACCATATAATATATGTAAACCTTTATTTATTAGTGATATATAAGACTCATTGCAGGATTAATGTAAATTAACAGCGTTGATCCCAGCGGGCTATCCCCCAGGCAACACCTGCCCCCTTGATTTAAAGGGGCAGGGCTGGGTTTATTGCCCAGCGCCTGAGGCGCCCCCTTCAGGGGGAATTGCCGACGGGATCAACGCATTTTTTGTGCCTACCACCCATGAGCTTCGGCTTGTAGGTGGGCCCACATAAAAATGTCCTTGTGTAACGCCCTCATAAGTGGGATGAGAGGCAAATACCTTAATAACATGGGCTGTTTTGAGGTAAATCTAACTCAGATTTTCATAGAGACCTTATTAATAAATAAGATTCATTCTATGTATTAATGATTTTGACTATGAATTAAATACACGTTGATAAACTTACTCAATTCCCAAGGATATTGTGACATAAGCAGTAACGTAGTTTCGGTCACAGACAGACACCGAATCTCCATTATAATAAGATTTTCAACACCTGAATTAGCTAATAAATTACGTTGGCTATCACCAATTTCATACAATGTTGATTATTCTCAATTCTCCCCCCCCACTCTTTGGTTTACCCCATTTGTTCTTATCAAATTCTTTACATTCTGAATTTTAATTGTCAACCGGTGTAAATACTTGAAAAAGTACCGGTCGAAAAGGCCTTCGTAACCCCTTTATTTTATATCTTATTTCATAATAAAATATCACCTCCCCATTTTACATATGATTCCTCTACTTTTAGTAGTTTACAAATATTCTCAATTAATATATTGACTTAATTGCTATCAATCTCATACTAATACAAATCTTTTAAAACCAATTTTGACATCATATTTGATCATTCACAATTTCCTTTTTCTATTTTTCAACAAAGATCTCTATAAACTTTTTGGGGTTTGAATCAACTTTGTACCTTTATTGAAATAAAAAATGTAATGATGGCTGGAAGAATGTTTAGCGCCAATATTTAGTAGTAGGAAAGACTTGTCTGTACTTAAAATTAGCATTCAAAATCATAGCTTTTAATTGTGCTTGAACTTTAGATAGGGTTAAATAGAAAAAAAAAACGTGTTAAAAATGTGTTTTAAAAAATTGAGTTTGAAAAAAAAATTTTTGAAAAGAATGTTGAATATCCATCAAGAATGAATAAAACAAAACATCTTCGGCATGAAATAACCCAACAAGGGTTGACATGCCATAAAATCCAACCAACCTACAATTAATGCGATTCCCTTGTCTCTAAACGGGTTGACATGTCATTAAAATCAATCAATCAATCAATCGATTAATCAACCAAACAATCAATTAATTAATCAATCAATTAATTAATTAATCAATTAATTAATCAATCAATTAATCGATACTTTTAATTAATCAATCAAGCAATTAATCAATCAATCAATAATTTTAATTATTAATCAATCAAACAATCAATTAATCAATCAATTAATCAATTAATTAATCAATCAATTAATCGATACTTTTAATTAATCAATTAATCAATACATTAATCAATAAATTAATCGATACTTTTAATTAATCAATTAATCAATCAATTAATCAATCAATAGATACTTTTAATTAAACAATCAATTAATCAATCAATTAATCAATTAATTAATCAATTAATCGATACTTTAATTAATCAATTAATCAATTAATTAATTAATCAATTAATCGATACTTTTAATTAATCAATTAATCAATCATTTAAACAATTAATTAATTAATCAATTAATCGATGCTTTTAATTAATCAATTAATCAATTAATCAATCAATTAATTCGTTATTTAACCTTCAAAATGTATAAACGTTTATGATTTTACAGCAAATATCACAATCACTGCCAATTTAAAATGTTGCCCACCCCTTCCTTTTTTTTTAGGATTATGAAAATGCAAGAGGCTGGCCTGGTTGAAAAATGGCAAAAAAAGTGGTGGTCAGACCAGACGCAGTGTTCGGACTCAGGACCGAAAAGAGAACATCTCACCCTGGCGAACGTGTCCGGACCCTATTATATATTTCTTTGTTTTGTGGCCGTCGGTGTCATCTGTCTCGGCTTTGAATGTGTGCTTAGCGTTTGGAAAAAACGAAGGAAATCCCCACGTGACCTTACGGTTACAGACCCAATTGATACTGACCAATCACAGTCGGCTTTATAACTATCTGACACACACACACACACACACACACACACACACACACGTGCTCGCGCAGACACATTCCCATTTATGGGTTAAAAAGAACCAAATGAGTCTTAAAAATTGTTTAAAAATAAGTTAAAAATGAGTACCCATCAAGAATGAATAAAACAAAACGTCTTCGACATAAATGACCCAATGGGTTGACATGCGGTAAAATCCAACCAACCAACCAACCCACCAACCAACCACACACGCACGCACGCACGCACGCTATATATATATATATATATATATATTATAATATATATATATATATATATATATATATATATACATACCTGTCTGTCTGTTTGAGTTTGTGCGTGTGTGTATTATTAAACTGCATTGGTAATGATTTTTAGTATAAAAATGCATTAGAAATGACTTTTACCATTAAGATGGATGGAAATAATTCTTACTATAAAATGCATTAAAATGATTTTTACTATAAAAATGCCTTGGAAATAATTTTTACTATAAAAAGGAATCGGAAATCATTTTTACTATAAAAATGCATTAAAAATGATTTTCATTATAAAAATGCATTGGAAATTATTTTTACAATAAAAATCCACTGGATATGATTTTTATTATAAAAATGCATTAGAAATTATCTTTTTACTATAAAATGCATTGGAAATGGTTTTCACAATAAAATGCATTAGAAATGTGTTTTTTAAACACCAGACACATTCAACATATACACAAAAATATTCTCAGTGTCTCTCGACACATACACACACAAAGACGCACGTACATACCCGTGTACGCGCGTGCACACACACACACACACACACACACACACACACACATAAACACGCACATATATTATTGAAAATGTAAAATATAAGCGGATGCAGAAAGCTTCTCTGCCCAACTAAGACGGACATTATCTTCTTTCTTTATAAAAGTTTTTTCTAAGGTTTAAAGAAACCTGAGAAAAGATTTGCCAAATTGACTGAAAAGTGGGATGAATATGTGGAATAGCTCCTTCTTGGTCTGACTGAGGACTTTTCAGAACCCTGATTATACATATAAACACACACACACACACACACACACACACACACACACACACACATGTATATATATATATATTTAATGAAATTTACACCATAGGTAAATGACCAGAAATGATGTCTATTAACAAAAATCAATTGTATGACTTGGGTTTTTGGGGGTAGATCCCCATAACCATACAAGGTATGTCAAAAAAGTATCGAGATTTTTTTTTGTACTTTTTGACACACCTTGTATTAGGAAAAACATTAACGTTCCATTCATTGTTCATTTCTACCTTGGTAATTACAACTTCAAACTCGGCACTTTTATGACACACCTTGTATTCTGAAAAAAAATTAACGTTCCATTCATTGTTCATTTCTATCTTGGTAAATACAGCTTCAAACCTGGCACTATTATGACACACCTTGTATTCTAAAAAAAAAAAAATTAACGTTCCATTCATTGTTCATTTCTATCTTCATAAATACAGCTTCAATCACGATACTTTATGACTCACCTTGTATATATTCTGAAACTACATAACCAAGGGTACTTGGATAAGAATATTTAATCTTAATCAAAAGGGTTCCATGGGGTACAAACCCCCGCTGATTTTTTCCCTTCGATTTATATGAAATTTAAACCATGACATTATATATTATCTATTCACTAAATATCAACAAATTTCAAAAAACCCTAATGGGGGTTCCTTCCCCCCACCCCATATAGTGAAAAATTTGGAAGCCCGTACCTTGAATATTGGAACCTCTATTATCACGTTTGTTTTTCTATTAATTAAAAGCAAATCATCAAAAACAGTTACCTCACTTTTATAGTAAAATTTAGCTAATTTAGAATTTTATCTATGGCAAAACGTCACTAGAATTTAAAAAAGGGTATACGGATATGTGGATATACTACAGTATGATTATTCAATTACTACAAAGAATGATAAAGCTTTTGCTAAATAGTTCAATATGTAAAAAGTATAATAATCTTGATTTAACTCTCTCTATTTTTCTTTCTTTCCTTCTTTTTCTCTTTTCATTATGTTCGATTGAAACAGATTAGTGTTATCACTTCTGCATGCTCACCCTCTCTCTATCTTTCCCCATCTCTTTCTTTCTTTCTTTCTTATTGTATTTTTTCTGTGTAGCATGTCCCTTTTCTTCCCTTTCTTTCTTTATAATAAAAACGGACTGGTCAATTATTTAGCTACAGTGATGACGCTCATAAGAAATAAGAATTAGACGTATAAGCAACACCTTATAATCAGGATTTACATTTTTGCATTTCATCTTGGAAGATTTGGACGGTCTCATTTTTAACCAGAGGTAGTTGCATGATCATAACGGTCGTATTTTTTTTATTAAGAACAAGCAATATGTAGATAGGGTAGTCACCGTGGTATGGTGGCTAACTGCGACAACATAGTAGTGAGTTCGAAGTTCAGCCACTTTATTGCGTTTAGTTTCGGACTAATACTCTTGGGGAAAATATGGAGCCCCTCATACCCCCAGCTATGGGTTAAATAGTACCTTTACTGTTCTTCTCCAAGGATGAATTTGGCATTAAATAACCCCTGAAGGTTGATATGCCGTTAAACAAAGAAACAGAAACCAATCAAACATGATTTTTATTGAGATAAGCAACTAAGCTTAGATAGAATTTATTCTCTTCAAACGGGTGTTCCAAGATGATAACGGTCGTACAAATAAGGAATAGGAGTATTAAATTATAGATTAGTTAACTAGCTTAAAAGCCGCTCTATATGGCGGCAAATAAGCGACAAAACCTAATAATAGATTTAAGTGCCCTTTCTTAAGCTAATGATAACTCAATAGCTAGTTTTATTTTACAGAAAATCATGTCTTTTTTGTCCACACCCAGTTTTATTTATTTATCAATGAATCGTGACTGAGTAAGTCAAGCGTTGTAAATATCATTAGTTAACAACAAATTGTTTACGAGACCACAGAGCCTCTTTGATTGGCATGCATTTATTATATCTTTTGTTTTCTGTTCCGGCACTAATATCTTGATAAGAATGCATCGTAACTAAATGAATACTTTGGAAAACCGCTCACCCATAATCAATTTATCGTTCCCAGAATCGAAATATTAAAAAAAAGAAGTCGATTACGGGATAGACCTGTTATTGTAGACCAGAGCTAGTTACTATTTATAGCTTACACAAAGGCACCGGTGTTCAGTGTCCTTGGGGCTATTTTTAATTCTGAAAAATGATATACTCTTACACCCCCCATTTTTTAAAAGGTTTTACCGGGAATAAATACGGAGTTGTTTTGCGTCAGTGTTTTTTTTTAAATGTAGTTGACGTCATTAAACGCATGAATGATTAGGTTGGTTAACTTTTACGTGGACGCCCTGATTTCAATAATGAAAAAAACACCTGTCTCATATTGATGGTTAGAAAGCTACTCATCCCGTGTCTCCCTATTGTTGACCCTTACTATATATTTTTAAGTAAAGAGTGCTCAATATCATTGATAAAACATGCATATAGTCATTTGCCAAGCGCCATTGATTTCATGTCTTCACTACCCTTATATATATATATATACTAGCTAAAGTACCCGGTCCATGACCGGACTAAAAAAAAAAAAAAAAGAGAAAAAAGTGGTGACTTAATTTGGCGGACCTGAACTTTTGGAACCCCACGCCCTCTAAAATTTTCGTTTTTAATTATTTTTTTTTCAACGGATTATTATCGATTGCAAACCAATCTATCCGATTGTAAAAAAAAAAAATAAAAAAGTTATTTATTTTTCGAGTTTTCAGGGGTGCTCATTTCCCCGTATAAGTTTATAGTAAATCGAACCCCCATATCGAAACCGCTCTATCTTAACTGTTGGGCTGAATTTGCACTAAGGTATCAAAATTAAGGTGACACAGAAAAAACAGAACTCACAAATTTTGTAATAAAACTGTTAAATTCAAGTAGGGGGGTTAGGATTTGGGGTTAGGGTTAGGGGTTGGTGTTGGGGTTGGTATTTAAGGTAAGTTTAATGGGAAAATAAATAAATAATTTGGGTTCTGTTTTTTCTGGGCCACCCTAACTTTGACACATTTGCGCCAGTTTCCTTTCGAGCAGTTCCGATATGGGGGTTCGATTTACTATAAACTTATACGGGGAAATGAGCACCCCTGAAAACTCAAAAAATAAAGAACTTTCAAGAATTTTAAAAAAATCTGATTGATTGGTGTGTAATCGATAATAATCCATTGAAGGAAAAATAAATATTTAAATAAAATTTTCTTTTTAGCGGTTCCGATAAGGGGGTTCAATTTACGATAAACTTATACGGGAAACTGAGCACCCCTGAAAACTCGAAAAATAAATAACTTTTTTGAATTTTTTTTTACAGTCTCATAGATTGGTGTGCAATCGATAATAATCCATTGAAAGAAGAAAAAAAAATTAAAAACAAAAATTTTAGAGGGGTGTTCCAAAAGTTCAGGTCCGCCCTTAATTTAAAAAAAAATCTGCCTATTTATTTATCATTTAGAATTATGATAAATTAAAGAACACATTTTCTCATTCAAGTTACGTACATTAAAATCATTTTTATTTTATGTTTAAGGTAAGAACATATCATACACTGTTTTGTTTATATACGAAATGTTAACTACATCGTATTTTTATTATAATTTTTGTTTTATTTTTATTACAATACGAATACAACTATGTTTACTTAGTTACGAAATAAGTAGTTATAATTTAACTTCCTATTTTTGTAAAAGGCTTTTCTTTCTAAAATTCTTTTGTTTTTAATTTTTTCGTATATATACAAAGTTGAGTTATATTATATTTATTAAATAAACGAAATAAAATGTATTAAACAATAATAAGCGCTTATTATTTATTTAATAAATAATAAGCGCTTATTATTGTTTTTTTACTTCGCTCTTTCTTACCAAATAAATATTTGTAAGACAGATTATTTCATTTCTTTTAGATAGAAACTAAATTAATATTTTAAAGACAGGAATAAAAAGATTGCGATATGAATAAGATTTGATTTTTCGTTAAAACATACTTTTGCTGTCCGAAGCAAAATAATTTTTTTCTAACTCGCTATAAAAAATAATTCAATTGATAAAGACTCGTACAAATTATAAATTGAGCAAGATTATTTTCTCTTCTTTTCACGAAAAGTTTCACTGAAACTCCAGTTTGAAAATAATAATAGTATTTGGGGACAATTTTAAATTCAGTTTTTAATTGCTTGATAAGTTAGAAATAGATTGTAATTTATTTCTTTGAATTTTTTCTACATGACAATTCAAATCTAGTTCTTAACGATAAAGAGAATGCAATATCTATTTTTGCTTACATTTTAAAACGTTTTCATTAGTTCTCTAAACTATTAAGACTTTTTTTTTAAACCATTAGTATTAATTACAAAACAACTCGTTTTATCATTTTTTTTTATTTACATTTATACAACCCTATACTGGTGACTGATTTTTATTGACATTTAAAATCTTATTTAAAAAAAATGTAACCGTAAACTTGTGTTTTGAAACAATTTTCATTTTTCTACAATTTTTTGTGCATGACAACAATTTAAATTAAGTGAGTGTACATTGTACAATAAAAGTTAGTTTCAAAAACATACGATAAATATAAATAAATATTTAGAAAGATTATAAAAAAACGAATTTATTTTACGTTAAAATTTAGTTTGTCGCTAACATTTTCATTGTTTCTTTCTTTCTTTCTTTCTACTGCTAAAACAGCCAGGCGAGTCGCTAACATTTTCGTTGTTTCTTTCTTTCTTTCTTTCTGCTGATAAACAGTCAGGCGAGCATCCGCTGATAGACCAAGCATTAGCAGCAGCAGCAGCTATGCTATGGCTTTCGAAAAATCGTTTGATTTTTGTTTGATTAATCGATTAAATCCCTTAATCAGTAAAAATCAATAACCAAATTTGGAATTTTTCTTAGTTAGAACGATATCAATGTGTATGCAAGATTTTAAATCTCAGTGACCTCCCGTTTTTGAGTTATACGTCGACACGTACATACCAAAATCTCTGTTTTATATATTAGATTAGGCTTAGCCAATTTCTTCGTTCATCTTCATTTTTAAAAACGAATTAATTTATTTTTAATACATTTTAAACAATTAAATTTTGTTAAAAAATGTCTAAGTGAAGATTTATGATTCACTCAAAACAAACGCTTTATAAGCCTTTCATAACAATCGTTAAAAAAATTAAAAAGATTCTTCTTAGAAATCAATAGCAAAAAACTTTAAATGTACCATGTACTAGCTATACCCAAAATGCGCCTAAAATGCGTTTTTGACAAAATTACTTTAGCCCCCGCTAGGGAAAATAATTAACCAAAAATCAGAGAATTATCGGATTTTAATGAAATGTTCAGTGTTTATGTATCAATGATTTATCTTTATAATGCATTACTTATTTTATTTCAAAACTTTCTCATTTTTTTCAGGTCACTTAATTTTGAACCCCCTAATGTTGAGGGCGTAACATTTTTTGCGAGTTGGTCATTTTCGATACTAATTACAGTATAAATAAAGAGATAAAAGACCGAAGTTATGAATAGAAAGAAAAAAATTTTTTTTACGGTTGCTGTTCTATGAGAAAATAAGTACCGAAAATCGAAAAATAGAATGTAAAAAATAATAAATAATTAATTTTTTTGAGATTTCTTTTTTACTCATTTCAATAATTATTGGCTATTATTTCATAAAAGAAAAAATTATACATCGATATTTTTTCTGCTTAAAAAGGGGAGGGGGTACATTTTCAATCGAGTTTTTCTTCAAAACGTATACTTTTTTCGAAAAAAATAAGATTTGCATTAAGTAGATATTTATTTTTAGAATCTAAAAATATAACATTTTGAACTTAACATCAGGCTTAAGTATTTTAAATGAATTTTATATATTAATTTTTCATAGCAAAAAATACTAAATTAAAGTTTTGAAATAAAATAACTCATGCATTATAAAATTCATTAATTGATAAATCAATACTGAAAATTTCATTAAAATCGGATAATTACCTGATTTTTGGTAATTTTTTTTTCCATCCCAAATGTTACGTTAAAATTGTAAACAAGCCCCTAAAACCATTGAAAAAGAGGCTGAATGTCGGATCGCGTCGAAATTGATCAAAAAAAATCGTTTTAAATCTTTTAAAAATAAACTGCATATGTAATGATATTTTTCCTTTTTTAATGATGGTCATTATGTTACTACTTATCATTTTAGACAAAGTTTAACCTTAAATAATAGATTTAATTAATTTTAATTCGTTTTTAAAAATCTAGCTGAAGACAAATTTGGGTAACCCTACCATGTACAGAATAATTACTAAATTGTTGATATTTATTTAAATGTGATATAATTTTTTTCGTTCCGAACAGGCAGTGCGTAAAAGTCGTTTACCTTGGGAAACCTTATCTTGAGAAGGGAAAGCTTTTTTAAACAAGTTTAACGTGATATGCTCCCATCTACAGTAGGTTATAATTTCAATTCACTAACCCTGATTGAGAAACAAAAAATTACCAAAGATCCGGGAATTATCTGATTTTAATAGAATTTTCAGTGTTAACTTATTAATCAACGTTTTCTTTTTTTTTTTTAATTACAGAATCGTTTCAATCAAACTGATTCAATGGAAATAAATCGAAATTCTTTAAAATAAATATTACCGTTTACGACAACCATACATGCTTTTGAGGAAACAATTTATATACCTAATTAATGGATAAAATTCATTTAAAATATGGGAAAACTAATTTCAAATTTCATATTTTTAGATTCTAAAAACAAATGTTTATTTAATAACAAGCTTAATTTACTATTGTTATCTAATAGTTTTTTGAGAATTCTCAATTTATTAGTTAGACCCCAGCCCTTTTAAACAGAACAAATATCGATATATAATTTTTTCTCTTGTGATATAATAGGCAATTATATAGTTAAACAAGGGAGTAAAAAGAATTATCCAAACATTTTTTTTACATTTAATTTTTCGATTTTCGTTACTTATTTTCTACCACAGTAACTCCTCGATTTTTTTTTCTTCTGTTTACACCTTCGGCCATTTGTCTTTTTATTAATACAGTTATTAATTTCAAAATATATTTCAATATATATATATATATATATATAGTCGGTATCAGCCAGACACCGAGGGAGTCTATCCCCTTTTCACGAGAGAGAGAGAGAGAGAGAGAGAGAGAGAGAGAGAGAGAGAGAGAGAGAGAGAGAGTTTTTTTAAAAAAAAGGGTGTACTTATTTGTGGATGATACTGTATTTAATTGATAAATTTAATATGATATTTTAACATAACATTTAGAACGAAACTGGTCAAGGGTCATGACCTTTCTTTTTTTACTTAAAAAAGGAAAACAAATTAGGCTTTAAATTTTCTTTCTTAAAAAGATTCCAAAATAGTGTAGGTGGGAAAATACGTTTTTTTGTCAACTTGTCAACCCTGCTATATCAGATTACACTTCATATTAGATATAATAGATGAGTTTTCTGAATAAATTATATGATTCAATACACAATGAAGTCAAGTGAAAAGATTAAATACTAGCAGGACATGTGGATATACCACAGTATGATAATTATTACAATGTTTGATATGTTTACTTAAGAGCTATTGCCAAATAGTTTAATATGTAAAAAGTATAATAATCTTTATTTAACTCACTTTTTTCTTTTCTCTCTTTTTCATCTTTTGATTATTGTATACTAGCAGGACCTGTGGATATACCACAGTATGGTAATTCAATATTTACAACGTTTGCTATGTTTACTTAGCTATTGCTAAATAGTTCAATATGTAAAAAGTATAATTATCTTGATTTAACTCTCCTTCATTATTATTTTCTTTCTTTCCTTCTTTCTATCTTTTCATTAGGTTCGATTGAAACAGATTATCGTTATCGCTTCCGCGAGCTTACCTCCTCTATCTATTTCCCAACCTTGTTTCTTTTTTGTTTCTTATTATAATTTTCTGTGTAACATATCCTTTTTCTCTCCTTTCTTTCTTTTAATAAAAACGGAATGGTCCATTATTTAGCTGAGGTGACGACACTCATAGGAAATAAGTGAATTCAGTGGATAAGCAACAGCAGATAATCAAGATTTACATTTTTGCATTTCATCTTGGAAGATTTGGACGGGCTCATTTTTAACCAGAGGGTGTTGCAAGATGATAACGGTCGTACGAACACAATATAGATTGGTTTATTTTTCAATTTACAGTCAAGTTACAGACGGACAAACACATAATCTTCATTATAATAAGATTTGTTTTTCAATAAAAAATAATGTTTATCAGTTTGAAATGTATTGTTTTTCAGTTTTAAAAGATAGTTTTTCAATAAAAAATATCCAGTTTTTCCATTTAAAAAATACTGTTTTTCAATTTTACAAATACTGTTTTTCAATGTTGAAATATACTGTTTTTTCAATAAAAATACTGTTTTCCAATTCCAATAATACTGCTTTTCAGTGCTGAAAAAATATTTTCCAATTCTAAAATACTATTTTTCAACATTAAAGTATACTGTTTTTCAATAAAAAATACTGCTTTTCAATTTCAATAATACTGCTTTTCAGTGTTAAAATAATATTTTTCCAATTCTAAAAATAATATTTTTCAACATTAAAGTTATACGGTTTTTCAGTTAAAAATATTGTTTTTCAATTTTTAATAGTTTTCTTTTTAATTATTAAAATGATAAATGAAATAAAATCCTTTAAGTCTTCACATTCCCCGCAAGTCAACTTGATTAGTATCTCATTACAGTTATCCAATAATATTTAGGCAGTGACACAGGAAACGTTTTTTTTTTAAAAAACCCTAAAAACAGCAAAAAATGACGTCATACATATAAACGATTTTTTTTTAACATCATATTTGTTTCTGATACAAACAACGTTTTACCAGTCTCCGTTGGTTGGGGCTTTAGAATACACCAACTGCACCTTTGCAGAGGGGGAAGACCTACGCCCAATGCGGCCATGTGATGCTTAAGGATGGAATCCAGGTGGCTGATCAACCCATGACACGTAAACACTCCACTCTGGCCCTGCCTTAGACTAGACAGGCGGCCGGAGAGTCTAGTCTAAGGCAGGGCCAGAGTGGAGTGTTTATACATATATTTACCAACCCCTCCGCACGAGCAGGACGTGTCACAAGGCTAATTTCTTAAGCGGAGTGTAACAGGTTTGAATTCAGAGTTTTCTTTCTCCTATGCTGGTGACCTGACCAAGGTTAAAGAGTCCAGTTAGCCCTACTATTTACTCATAGCTAGATGGAGAATATTTTGATTCATATCTTTCCCGAGAATATTAGCGCTCTGTGAAATCTAAATATCCTTGTCCAGAATTTGAATTCATCTATTCGTGTCCATTTCCTAAGACGATAACCATTGCACAATGAGTGCCTCCACGTTTATGTTTACATAAGAGCTTGTAAGAGTCAAAAGTGACATATTTCTAAAACCTTACAAAGAAGAAGATTGCACTCAAACTCTTTAGGCCTTATTTAGGCTAGACGGGTGGTTGGCGAAGCCCCTCCGATCAATCGTCTGGTCTCGTCAAGCCCTAGCACCTATATGATTGTCTCAACCCTATTGCCTTTATGGCAATCCCCAACCCATTTTTATCATATATGTGCTAGAAGGCGATGGTTGAGGGTCTTAATGTCTTGAGTATGACGTTAAACTCTATCTGATGATGAAGTTCCAATTCTTGAGCACTGGGGAATGTGGAATACCCCTTCACCTTCATCACCATTATTCCCGGGTCCACTCTGACCCGGAGTGGCAGTGCCTGTTAGGGTCGCATCTATGGGTTAAATAAATAAAGAGTTTAAAAGAAATTAAGTACCAATCAAGAATGAATAAAACAAAACATCTTCAGCATAAAATAACCCCACAAGGGTTGACATGCCGTAAAATCTAAACCACCAACCATCGTTTTACTCCTGAACAGTTCGACACATTTTGATGCATATTTTCATGATATTTCTGAATATAGCCACTACTATAAATAACGAAAGATTTGGGCGTATCACTATAAATAACGAAAGATTTGAGTCGTATCACGTTCTGTACGTCAGTCCATGCCACAAACGTGTTCATCTTTTATTAAACATTAGCAGACATGTCCTTGCGAATTTGATACTCACGATTTCAGTTTGTGACGTAACACTGTCATCACAACTAAACATAGAATGAAGTTGTCAAATTAAAAGAAAAAATCATATTCCTCACCTGTCCAAATTCTATTACTAGAATGAAATTTCACATATTTACTTGGTTGGTTGGATTTATGGCATGTCAACCTTTGCATTATTTAATACTGAAGACGTTTTTTTTCTAAAAGAAATTCCGACCCCCCAAAAAAAACAACAACAACAATTTGATAGAACACTAACATATACTACTGCAAAGTACACAAACTGATGGTTAGTTCATAATAACTAAGCAGAATGACTGAGATTACAATAATATGACTTTAGTGAACTTTGAAATATCCCTCTGATCATACAGGTAAAAATATATAAAAAAAAAAAACAAACAAAATTGGTACAGCTGTGGAAACGCGCAAAAATGGCCTGTTACTAAAAAAAAGTATATGACTTTTTGTATACATCTGTTGTCGCTATTGTGGCTAAGTCTCTGTAGAGATAGATACCTTTAGGCCATTGGTCAGGCTGTCATTTATGCATTAATCTATCTGTTGTCACTATTGTGGCTAAATCTTTGTATATCTAGACACTCTGGGTCAGAGTAAACCCGAAAACAATCGCAACTTCACACTCCCCAGAACTCCAGAACTGTTGCCTCACCACCAGATGAAGTTTAGTGTCATACTTACGACCCGCCCTTTTGGGGAGTCTTACCCCTCTGTAAGGGGATACAGTCAACAGATTCTAAGCCCTGTCAATTGGGCATATAAAATAATTCAATAAAATTCAAATCAAGTCGTACGAGCATTAAACGGATGATTCAATATTACATTTCATATTATAATAAAAATGTTCGAGATGTTCACATACCTAGGGAGTAATATCTCATCTACAGAAAGCAATGCCAATATACGCATAGGAAAGACATGGACTGCAATAGACAGATTATCGATCATATAGAAATCTGATCTCACTAAGATAAAGCGAGAATTCTTCCAAGTTGTAACAGTGTCAGTGCTATTGTATGACTGTATCACTTGAAATTTAATGAAACGCTTTTGGGAAAAGGCTAGATGGGAACTGCACAAGGATGCTGGGTGCTGTCTTAGATAAATCCTGGAAGCAACACCCCACAAAATACCTAGCTGTACGGCCACTTGCCTCCTATCACACAGCCCATCCAGGAAAGACGAACAATGCCGGTCTCTACTGGAGAAATAAGTGACGTTCTCCTTAGGACATATATCATATCAACACCAGTATAGGCCAACAAAGAAGTACATTGATCAGCTCTGTAGGGATACTGGATGTCATGCGGAAGACCTGCCAGGAGCGATGACTGAGAGAGAGAGAGAGAGAGAGAGAGAGGGGGGAAGGGAGAGAGAGAGGGAGGGAGAGGGAGAGAGTGAAAGGGAGAGAGAGGGAGAGAGTGAAAGTGAGAGAGGGAGAGAGAGGAAGGAAGAGAGAGCGGAGAGAGAGAGAGAGAGAGAGAGAGAGAGAGAGAGAGAGAGAGTCGTGGAAACCCATGCAATTTGCACAACTTGGTGATGATGATGACGATGATGATGGTGATGATGATGATGTATCGTGCGTAGTTATTTACTGACATCCCACCATGTCAATTGAACACAAATATCGATTAACGTTGGGAACCACGCACGAACCGAAGCTCATGCGAGCCCAGTGCTAAAAATTGCGTGTATTCCTTCGTCATTCCTCTTTTGAGGCACCCCAGAGACTGAACAATAACCCCAGCCCTGCCCTTTGAATCGAAGCGGGTAGGTGTTGCCTGAAGGAATGGACCCCTGGGATCACGCTGATATTATATATCTTACTGGTCTAATGGCCGAAACAACTAGACACAGGACCCGAAAGCCAGGTAAGTATGATGTATGGCTAATGTTGCAATTATAATAGCGTGTTACATAATCTCGAATAACGAGAACCTTGTAAAATATCACGAGCATTGTTTGTGTCGTCAACCCACGTAGGTAAGGTTTGCAATATCTAATTTCATCTACGACATGTGTAAGTTTTTTTGTTTTTTTTTTATCTCACAGATAATTATTTTGTTTCTTGTTCACAAAAAGAAGAACACATTAGTTGAAACTTTATTCTAATTTATTTAGTGATAAATACAAGGTGTTGTGGACAGTGTATGTGTATGTTGGTTGGTAGGCTGGTTGGATTTTACGGCATGTCAACCCTTGATGGGTTATTTTATGCTAAAGACGTTTTCTCTGATTCATTGTTGATGGGTACTCAATTTTCTTTTTAAACTCATTTTTCTATGTACGAAGCTCAATTGAATTTTAATATATATATATATATATATATATATATATATGTGTGTGTGTGTTGTTATATATTATATATATATGTCTGTGTGTGTGTGTGTGCGTTATACACAGACATCGTGTTTAGACGTTTCATGTCTCATCCGTGTGGATAGACACAGCAACTACTTCCGACCAGGAGCGAAATCTGACTGACCTTTTCAACAGTCCGATTCGTTATCCTCAATGCCATCGACAGCTGCCGTTAAGGAGCGATGTTTTAACTATTAAATGCATACATTTGTTTATATATTTTACGATCACCAGAGAAATCCACTCTGTAAACAATAGATGATCATTGCTTCATATATATATATATATATATATATATATATATATATATATATATATAATCCTGGAAGAGGCTGTTTTAATTTCACATAGCGCTAATACCCTTGGAAAAGATATGCATCTTACTACTCTCCCTCCAGCTATGGGTAAATAGTAGTGTAGACTGGGCTCTTTAACCTTGGCTAGGTAACCACTCGAGGAGAAAAAAAACCCTAAATTCAAACCTGTTTAACTCCACTTAAGAAATTAACCGTGTGTCGTATCCTGCTCGTGCAGAGGGGTTTGTAAACACACCACACACACACACACACCACACACACACACAGCGCGCGCGCGCACACACACACGCGCACTCACACGCACACACACGCATATATATATATTATATATATATATATATATATATATTTGTTAAAAAGTGGAAGCATTTTCTCACATATATAGCTGTGAAAACGGTGGTCGTATAAACTATATGTATTCTTCAGTTTTTTTTTTCAGATTCTCTTTTTTTTTCTTCTTTTTCCTATCCCCCAATCTATGGAGACGTCTCCACCAACAAAACAACCTTTTGTAGATGCCAAATCGACGTTATTGATTTCGTGACTGCATCATAAAATCTATTTGTAAACATTGCGTTTTTATTAGCGTTTTCTAAATAGATTCAATATTATTGTTATTAAAAAAAGAACTTTCTTATCTTTTGATTAAAGTTTTGAATCAATCAATATGTACAGTTTTAAAATGACGCTTGATGACACAATTCTGAATTCGTGGGAATATGGACAGGTAACCAGATACAAAAACTATATATATATATATATATCGTGTTATTTTTGATGTCCCAGACATATTTAGAAAGAAAAATAAATACGATATAGATCCTATCGTGAAATGGGAAATCATAAAAAGAACAACAAAACACAAAAAAAAAATATATGTATTCTTCAGTTTTTGTTCAGATTCTCTTTTTTTCTTTTTCTTATCCCCCAATCTATGGAGACGTCTCCACCAACAAAACAACCTTTTGTAGATGCCAAATGTAGATGTTGTTATAGACCAGGTGATGAATTCTGTCCTTTATACTATGAAGAAAAATTGGCAATTGCATGCTATGATAAGAACTACTAAACCAAAGGTTCGAAACTTTTGGAAAGTGCTTGCATTAGCGCACATGGCAACTTATCAACTGAAAATTAAAATTAAAAAAGAAATGTAAACATAAAAAGAAACCTATTCTGCACACATGTTTTTTCTTCACGTAAACAATCACGTTCAGCATTCAACAACATCGTGTTTGATATTAACTTTTGAATGACGCAATTAACTTCACTGTTTTCAACGGTCATAATTACATTGTTCACTTCCGCAATTGACTGTAATTAATCAATATCTTGATTAATTCATTGCCATTAACCATGAAGATCCTTTTATGGTAAAACTTGAGTAGGTTATTTCTATATATATATATATATATATATATATATATATATATACTAGCAAAAAAAAAACACCTTCCGGGCGCTGTTAAAATTAATTTATAAAATAAATAGTGTGAGGGGGGAGTAAAAGTTCAATGTCACAGGGTTTGTATCATAAGTAAAATCATCGAATTTATTAAATGAGTAAAAAAATAAAACAATTTTAAATGGAAACTTTGTTCTGTCCCCACCCCCTAAACCCCCTTAAAACCCCAAAAAACTGTTGCTTGTATCTATTAATTATTAATTAATTATTTTGAATATTTTACACATACATTTTACACAAAATCGTTGGTATTTATTTGTAAACTTTTGATACTGAAAAATATCTATTTCTCGTTTGTAAATAATTTTTTCGTAAAACTCTATTCATTATATAAATTCAAATATCTATTAAAATAAAATAAACTATATATAAATATATAATACCGGGCATGTATTTATCAAAACTTGTTTTTAAAAAACAATAAGGATCATCTAAGGTGGCATACTCAAATTTTGAGTGTATTTGATACAAGGTTGTTCTTTATTCTATGTATTGACCATTTTGGGTAATGTGACGTAATCAGTAGCGTAGTTTCGGTTACAGACATATTAAAACCGAATCTCCATTATTAATAGATATGTATATCTATATGTGTATATGTAATAATAATAAATTATAATAATAAGAAGAGACCAGATCTAGTGTTGATTAACAAAAAAAAAAAAAAAAAAAAAGACAGAGAACGTGCCAACTGGTGGACTTTGCAGATCACAAGATGAAGTTGAAAGAAAACGAAAATATGGAGAAATACCTGAACCTTGCCAGAGAATTGAAAAAGCTGTGAAATATGAGGGTGAAAGTGATACCAATTGTAGTTGGTGCACTTGGAACGGTCCAAAAAAACTTGGAAAAAAGACTGGAGGACCTGGAAATCAGAGGAAGAATTGAGACCATCCAGACTACTGCATTGCTACAATCGGCTAGAATACTCAGAAGAGTCCTGGAGATCTGAGGAGACTTGTTGTCACTCAGACTCCAGTGAAATACAATGAGCTAACGCTAATGTGAAAAACTCATAATAATAATAATAATAATAATAATAATAATAATAATAATAAAATCACAGTCGATAAGATCATAATTCCATTCTTATATAAATACGACGTGGTGCTGAAAATTTCAATCTATCTATCTATCTATCTATCTATCTATCTATTACTTTGGTTACGTTTGTCCCCTTCTCTCTTCTCCTCTCTTCGTTCATCAATCTACTTACAATGTTTTTATCTATCTTCCTTACTCTTGTCTAAATGGCTTCTAAGAGAACAATAGGGAAATGGGATTGTTTTCCTTTAAACAAATATCACATAATCTGAAATAAGAGGATCAGAGACTGATCATATTCACCAACAACATATCGTGACCAAATACGCCAATGAAGATCAAAGACGCACATCTCTCATGACGTCATCGATAACATGACGTCGTTAGAAGACGACACGATCCAGAGATTGACGCCGATATCGATTGACCCAAGAAACACGTATTCGTGTTCGTGTCATTCTTTCCCTTTTTGTGGGATTGGAAAAAAGTTGAGACGATTGGAAATAGTCATTTATCAAGGGTTCTTTTTCTAAAAAAAACAAAACGATTATATATATATATATATATATATATATATATATATAATATATGAGCTATATATATATATATATATATATATATATATATATATAAATTTTTACTTGAAGGCACTTACAACGCATGTATCGCATAAAATTCGATACTTTTTCTTATAGAAAATGAACTTGACAAGTGTAATCCCGGCAAAGGATGGCTCGGTGTGTAGAATACCGTACAGACTGTTTCGACTTTATTAAGTCTCATCAGCGGTATATACTAACGATTTCCCTCCGACAGAAATCGAAACCGGGAATTAAGCAGACACAGTGAAACACTAGTGAAACACTTTTATCGCCTATATATATGGATATATGGTATATATTATACCAGCCTCCACTGATCCGGGTGGTAGTACCTGTTAGGGACCCATCTATGGGTCAAATAGATCAATTTAAAATATTTGTTAATAAATTTTTTAATAATAATAATAATAATAATAATAATAATAATAATAATAATAATAATAATAATAATAAGTTGAAGGAAAATGAAAAGATGGATAAATACCTGGACCTTGCCAGAGAACTGAAAAAGATGTGGAATATGAGAGTGAAAGTGATACCAATTGTAGTTGGTGCACTCGGAACGGTCCAAAAAACTGGGAAAAAAAAAAGACTGGAGGATCTGGAAATCAGAGGAAGAATTGAGACCATCCAGACTACTGCACTAGTGAAATCGGCTAGAATACTCAGAAGACTTGTTGTCACTCAGACTCCAGTGAAATACCATCAACTAATGCTGATGTGAAAAACTTAAAAGGAGTGAAAATAATAATAGTAATGGAATTATTGCGTACAGTGCTCAGGTGCACCACAACTCATAAAAGGCTCATGTATAGTACATATAATAATGTACTTATGCCAGGAAAATAAATAGCGTACAGTTATAATATACATTTATGTGTGCGTGCGTGCGTATGTGTATGGAGGGTGAGGTATCAGGTAGAGTGTTGTTAAATTACAGGAAGCACGGCGGTTTTGAAAGATGTAGTGTTCCGGCAGCCAACAACGGATGCAGGCAGTTTATTCCATGCCCATCAACTCTGAGCGTGAAAATATGTTTCTGAAAGTCCATGAATGATAGGGCCGTGTGCACAAAACCCTTAAAATAGCCCTCTAAAGATACAACTCCATAACTAACTACATAAAAATATAAATATGAACGTATAATGAACCCGATTCCCTAACCTCAAAGTGTAAAATAACCCTAGATGGATTGACATGCCGTTAAAATCAATCAATAATTAATTTTATTCGAAAACCAAGATATTCAAAGTTTTTGAAAAAATCTCTTTTTACTTAAAAGATTGTTGACCACCCTGTCGGTTTGGTTTGGTTTGTTTTGTTTTACGGCATATCAACCTCGGTGGGTCATTTAATGCCAACGAAGTTGTGAAATAAATCCATCCTTAATGCATAATACACTTTTGTTTATAAACTCATGTTTTTCTATTCAACCCATAGGTGGGACCCTAACAGGTACTACCACTCCGGGTCAGAGTGGACCAGGGAGCAATGGTGATGAAGGGGTGCTCCACATTCCCCAAACCTCCAAACCTGGAACCTCACCATCAGATAGTTTAACGTCATTCCCAGGACATGTAGACCCTCAGCCACCGCCTCCTAGCACCCATATGATAAAAAAGGGTTAGGGATTACCATAAGGTCAATAGGGTTGGGGCAATCATATAGGTGCTAGGGCTTGACGTGGCCAGCCGATTTATCGGAGGCTCTCCGACCGCCCGTCTAGCCCAAGAAAAGGCTAAAGACATTATTGCAAGAATATTGCAAGTCATGGACTGCTCAGCCACCTGGGTTCTATCCTTAAGCATCACGTGTCACCACCCACGGCCAACAGGTGGCCCCATTGGGGGAGTCTTATCCCTCTGCAGAGGTGCAGTCGGTGCATTCTAACGCCCCACCGACAGGGCGGCCACCCTGTCGGTTGTACCTCTCTAGAGGCATGAGATCCTTTTCAATGGGGCAACCTGTTGGCCGGGGGTGGCGACTGGTGATGCTTATGGACGAAATCATGATGGCTGAATAGTCCATGACATGTAACACTCCACCTGGGCCCTTACTTGGGCTAGACTGTCGGTCGGAGCGGCCCTCTCAGATCAATCGGCTGGTTACGTCAAGCCCTAACATCTATATGATTGTCCCGACTATATTGCTCTTATGGCAAAACCCCACCCCTTTTTTATCATATTCGTGCTAGAAGACAGTGGCTGAGGATCTTAGTATCCTGGGTGTGACGTTAAACTGCATCTACTGGCGAAGTTCCAATTCTGGAGCTCTGGGGTGTGTGAGGACCCTTCGTCGTCATTACTCGCATGTCTTCTCTGACCCAGGAAGGATAGTACTTATTGGGGGTTGCATCTATGGATTAAGTAGAAGAAAATGAGTTTTAAAAATGAGTTTAAGAAAAAAAAATGAATATCTAGCAAGAATAGATAAAACAAAACTATTTTCAGGATAAAATGACCCAACAAGGGTTGACATGTCGTAAAATCCAACCAATCAATAAAAATTAGTAATTCAGGTAATTTATGAGGAAGTGCGTCCCGGTCTCCTGCCTCAAAAATTGCTACCCGGTGACTACTAAAATAACGACCCAGCTCAGTCTATTCAAAACTATCCATCTTGATATCTATCTATCTATCTATCTCAATTTGTTCATATTTATCTATATTACTTTAAATACTAAGATTTTTTTTATTCATGTTTGTTTGATGTCTTGTTTTTAGTTTAAATAAACAAGAATTACGACAAAAAAAGATGCACAGCCCCAAATACATTTACTTGTCGAAAATATCTATCTATCTATCTCCATTTGTTCATATCTATCTATATTATTTTGTTTGTTTATCTATCTATCTATCTATCTCAGTCTATTCCAAACTATATATCCATCTTCATATCTAAACAAGAATTACGACAAATTACGATAAATAAACAAGAATTACGACGAGCTGGGGTTGTTATTTTGATAGTTACCGGGTAGCAATTTTTGAGGCAGGAGACCGGGACGCACTTCCTCATAAATTACCGTAATTCATTATAGGGATGACCTCTTAGTGTCCTGGGTTAAACTGCATTTAGTGGCAAGGTTCCAATTTTGGTGCTCTGGGGGAGTGTGAAGTACCCTTTCATTGCCATTACACCTAAGTTCTCTCTGATCCCGGGTGATGGTATCTGTGAGGAATGGAGACTAGGACACGGAGATAAGTTTATCCAAGCTTTATTTCAACAAAATATCAGAGTATTACATGGCACGTGTGATGTGCGACTCAGAATATGGCTGACTGCCGTAATCCGGGGAAATATCATAAATGGATACGATTGTCGCAAAATGAGTGTCGTAAGACACAGCTTATTTACGACAGTATCATTCCATGAATGGTCACGTGGTTCGATCTAAGATTCTCATTGGCTTCGATTTGTTTCGGGACTGAAATGAACCCCCCCCCCAAACAAACAAACAAACAAAAAAACAAAAAACAAAAAGGAATACTTGATCTATAACTTTTACCTGGGGTCCCATCTATGGATTAAATAGACAAAAAATGAATTAAAAAATGAGTTAAAAATGAATTTAAGAAAAAAATGAATATCCAACAAGAATGGATAAAACAAAACCCTCTTCGGCATGAAATAACCCAACAAGGGGTTGACATGCCATAAAATACAACCAACTAATAAAATTTGCTAATTCATCATTGCGATGACCTAAAAACTTGATCTATAATTTTTACCTATTAGGGTAACATCTATGGATTAAATAGATAAAAATGAATTTAAAAAAGTGAGTTAAATAGTGATTTTAAAAAAATGAATATCTCACAAAAATGTATAAAACAAAAACCATTTTCGGGATAAAATAACATCGCTAGGGTTGACATGCCGTAAAATCTAACCAACTAATAAAATTTTCTAATTCATCATGGCGATGACCTTAAAACGACGCCACACTATTTAAGCTGAGATATTATGCCTAAATTATCTGTTCTGACGTTCACACATCAAAAACAATTAAAAAGACTTATCCCGTTTTTAATTTATTTATGACACAATTATACGACATGCGAAGAATTCAATTTATGTCAATAGGAAACGGAATGAAGTCCCCACTTAAAAATCTAAGACTCTGATATAATGTATATGTAAATACCTTGGTACCCCCTTACTATAATCTCATTGGACAGTTCATGTATAAATAGTCGACACTGTGTTGGTTCTAGACCTACGACCGACACTTACTCTATAGCCAACGACCTTATGCCTTACAAGCTAACTTACTCGCTAGACGACAGCACGACCGACGGATGTACCAATTACTACTGTGATAATATACCAAATACGAACTTCAGAATATATCCCTTAACCCGGATATATCACTCATATTTGAAATTAATGCGAGAAGAATCCAGAGATTGTGCACAATTAGTTCAGTCGTTAGAGTGTTCGACTTCGAACCACAAGATTCCGGGTTCGATACCGGCCCTCGCCAACTCAGCGTACGAATAGCACTAGAGTCTGCGCCGTAAAGTGTGGAGCTGGTGGTAGGTGTGGAACACCTTCAGACGCCAAAATAATCTCCTTGGTCTAGCGCTAGTGAAAAGGTGATAAACTCCCTCACTATATGGCTGATACCGACTACTTTTTTTGATGACCGATATCCCATGACTGTCGTTATTAGGATATTACGAGCAGGACATGTGGATATACCACAGTATGATAATTTGATTATTACAACGTTTGATATGTTTACTTAAGAGTTACTGAAAAATACTTCAATACGTAAAAATTATATTTATCTTAATTTAACCCTCTCTCACTCTTTTTTCTCTCTTTCATTCTTTTCATCTTTTCATTATGTTCGATTGAAACAGATTAGCGTCATCGCTTCAGCGCGCTCACCCCCCTCTCTCTCTCTCTCTTTCCTACTCTCTATCTTTCTTTATTTCTTTCGTTCAACCTTCTTTCGTTCTTATTATATTTTTTATGTGTAGCATGTCCTTTTTCTCTCTTTTTCTTTATAATATAAACAGAATGGTCCATTAGTTATCTGAGGTGATAAGAAATAAGAATTCGGCGGATAAGTAACGCCAGATAATCAGGATTTACATTTTTGAATTTAATTTTGGGCAATTTGGACGGTATCACTCTTAACCAGAGGGTGTTGCAAATGACAACGGTCGTATTTTTTTAGGAACGCATTTTTTAGGAACAGTGTTATTATATAGATACTTACCAACCCTTCCACACGAGCAGGATGCGTCGTATGGTCAATTTCTTAAGCAGAGTTGGAATTAAAAGTTTTCTTTCTCCTTAACTGACTGCCATACCAAGATTAAAGAGTCAAGTCTGCCCTACCATTTACCCATATCTGGAGCGAGAATAATTGGATTCAGACCTTTCCCAAGGGTATTATTAGTGCTAGATGAAATGCAAACCGCCTCGTCCAGGATTTGAACCCGAATCACCGTGTCCATTTTCAATGACGATAACCATTACACGACAAACTCCTCTTTATATATAATTCTTCCAAGTAATGGCCGTCTTAGTATTACTGTATGGTTGCAACATTTGGACTCTAACCAAACTCTTGGAGAAAAATCTAGATGGGATCTACGCAAAGAACTACGCATCTGATGATTGGAAAGACTAAA
Organism: Doryteuthis pealeii; assembly: GCA_023376005.1. Classification (NCBI taxonomy): domain Eukaryota; kingdom Metazoa; phylum Mollusca; class Cephalopoda; order Myopsida; family Loliginidae; genus Doryteuthis; species Doryteuthis pealeii. The sequence continues at coordinate 85,842,236 of CM042148.1, forward strand.
CATTTGCTCTAGGCTTCCTGAAATTGGCTATAATGCTAAAAATCTAAATCTTCTGTTATAGTTTTTTACTTACACACACACACACACACACACATTATATATATATATATATATATATATATATATATATATATATATATATATATACTATAGTGTGAGATGGTCACTGTTTCAGATTTTGCTGGAATGGTGTACCAAAGGCAGTATTATTGGTAGAGTGCTCAATATAAAATAGAGCTGTTATATGTTCCTTTGTCACACAATAAATAGATATGTAAAACCTTTATATATTTATCTTATTATATTATATTATATATATATTATATATATATATATATATATATATATATATATATATATAACAGGCACTGCTCAGCTTACATGAGTGATGAAAGTGGTTTTGTCTGTGTGGCTCTCCTTGCTGCGAATGAGACAAAATGACAACCATTCTGTTCTGTTCATCCATATTTCCTGTAAAACAAAAGAAATGAGATAAATCCTTTAGGTACATAGTGTACTTAAGAAAAATTTAGATTAGTCGAAATATTGTCGGAACAATAAATAAAATACAAAGAATAAGTTCAATCGTCTGAACGATTCACGGAATGTTTGTTTTTGACCGACTGATACAAAAAGAAAAAGAAAAAAGAAAACAATCTTTGTAAGCAAACATAAAAAATGGTTTAAATACGTTCCTTGATGCATAAAGAGAGGGATATATATATATAGTCCGTATATATATGTGTGTGTGTGTGTGTGTGTGTGTGAGTGAGAGAGAGAGAGAGAGAGAGAGAGAGAGAGAGAGAGAGAGAGAGAGAGAGAGAGAGAGAGAGAGTGTTTGAGTGTGTGTGAGTGTGTGAGAGAGATAATGTCATGCTAATAATGAGACATTTTGTCAAGGTTTCTGAGAGAGAGAGAGAGAGAGAGAGAGAGAGAGAGAGAGAGAGAGAGAGAGAGAGAGAGAGAGAGAGAGAGAGAATTACTCAAAGAAACTCATGTAGCATAAAATATTTGTCAAAATATGTTTCAAAAGCTGCCACGCTCCATAATTCATCTTTATTACCTATTACTAAAGGTTTGGTTTGTTTTGTTTTACGGCATATCAACCTCAGTGGGTCATTTAATGCCGATAAAGTTTTGAAATAAATCAATTCTTAATAGATAATACATTTTTTTTATAAATACATTTTTCTATTTAACCCATAGATGAGACCCTAAAAGGTACTACCACTCCGGGTCAGAGTGGACCAGGGAGGAATGGTGATGAAGGGGTGCTCCACATTCCCCAAACCTCCCAAACTGGAACCTCACCATCAGATAGAGTTTAACGTCATTCCCAGGACATGTAGACCCTCAGCCACCGCCTTCTAGCACCCATATGATTACTAAAGGAATGAATTCCATCATAGATGGATGTATATAAGAAGAGACTAATAAGCCAGTATATATATATACTAATACTCGTGTTCCTTAATTGTTCGACCGTTATCATCTTGCAACACCCCCAGGTTAAAAACGAGACCGTTCAGATCGTCCATGATGAAATTCAAAAATAGAAAAACCTGATTATCTGGTGTTGCTTATCGCCCGAATTCTCATTTCTTATGAGTGTCGTCACCTCAGCTAAATAATGGATCATTCCGTTTTTATAATAGAGAAAGAAAGGAAAGAAAAAGAACATGCTACACATAAAAATATATTAAGAAAGAAAGAAAGGTAGGGGATAGATAGAGAGAGGGTGTGAGCATATGGAAGGGATAACGCTAATCTGTTTCAATCGAACATAATGTAAAGATGAAAAGAAGGAAAGAAAGAAAAAAATGAGTGGGAGAGTTAAATCAAGATTATTATACTTTTTACATATGGAACTATTTAGCAATAGCTCTTAAGTAAACATATCAAATGTTGTAATAATTAAATTATCATACTGTGGTATATCCACTGGTCCTGTTATTAGCATTTAATTTCATCTTTTCAGTTGTAGCATCTAGTACATAATCAGATTAACCAAGGGTCATTTTTTAAATTCAAGATTCACCCTTCTTTACTGGCCCTATAACCTGATTTGGTCGTGGGGGTGCTAGGAATTTGATCTGGTGCTTTTGGTGTAATGGTTATCATCGTGGGAAATGGACACGGTGAACTGGGTTCGAATCTTGGACGAGCCTATTTGCATTTCACATAGCGCTAATTCCCTTAGGAAAGGTATGAATCTATCCTCTTTCCAGCTTTGGGTAAATAGTAGAGTAGACTGGGATCTTTTGCCTTGGTATGGCACCCATCTCATCCTCATCATCATGTCGCGCTAACAGCACGGATATCCATGACAATCACTCGCCAGCCGCCCATTCATTGCTGCCGGGAAGTCCTCTGCGCAGCATCCAATATCCGCGCAGAGTTGGTCTACGTAAGTCTTTGCTGGACGGCCTACTCTGGCGTGCCCATGTGATGGCTTCCATAGAAGAACGTCACTTATGAGTTCATCCTTACTTCTCCAGCAGTACTCGCCTCACACGGATGGTTTGTGTGATATGGGACAGGTGGCCGTACAGCTGTTTTCTAGTGGCATGTTTCCACGTCTTGTTTAAGGTTGCACGCAGCATTCTTGTGCAGCAATAGAATTTGGGTAGCATCCTAATAATGTGAAGGGATTGTGTAAATACCCACCTGATTTGACTCAACCTTTGACTCACCCTAATATTTGTGGTGTAAAATAACTTCTCTGTGTTGATCAAGTAATCTTCGTCTCAAAACTAGTTTCGTTGTTAAGTCGAAACATGAGATCAGCACAAGTGTTTGCTTCGTCTTTTCCTTTTGTGAAAGTTAAAACAATAAAATATCCACCAGGAGTGGCAAATCCTTGCATGTTTTTAAAGACCACGTTGAAATTTATTGTCCACTAACAAGGCTGATCTCAATAAACTTTTTAGTGCATCAACAATAAAATCCAACGTTTAAACTTTTAGTCAATAACTTTGTCCAAATTTAATATGTACTACTTAAAATAAATGAGAAACGTTTTAATGACATTCTTGAGATTTTTTGTAGTTGCGAGAAAGCACTGGAAGATCAAATTCTAAAATGGCGGTAAACAATTTTAATTGGTCATTCAACAATCCTCTCTACATAAGGGTTTATTAGATTCCTAACATTAAATTTGTACCTGAGTGTTGGTATAATTGGATTTTAGTTTTCAGTTTAACACACACGGGTTTTTAGAGGTGCTCGTCGTGTAACGGGTATCGGCATAAGTTGGTTGGTTGGATATTTTTCTAATGTCAGCCTCTATATATTTTTTTCTTTAAAATTGAAATAGATCACTAAGTAGGTCTGAGCCTATTCTAGTAGTGACCACCCCAAGCGGAAATTTAAGAGGTTTGAATTAAGAGTTTTCCTTCTCCTTGACTAGTTGCCTAATCAAGGTTCAAGAGTCCAGTCTGCATAGGGCAGATTGGACTCTTGTACCTGAGTGTTGGTATAATTGGATTTTAGTTTTCAGTTTAACACACACGGGTTTTTGGAGGTGCTCGTCGTGTAACGGGTATCGGCATAAGTTGGTTGGTTGGATATTTATAAAATTATACACCATTCTTATTTTTGTAAGGTGGCAAACTCAGAAAATCAGCAGGGGGTGAAATATTTATTTTCCACACTGTATAGAAAATAGAAAACAATTATTGGCTTTATATACTTAATACGTTTTTTTTTCTGCTGATCTCAAATCTGACACAATTACGACAAGAATTAGTTCGGTTAATAAAGTTTCAGTTAACTATGAAAATGTAACAGTCACCGGTTGAACGGAATTGATCTATTTTGTATGAAGTTAATGGTCTTTTTGTTTTTGTTGTCGTTGGGTGGGGTTGGGGTTCGATAGATGACACATCGTTGTGGAATCAGAGGAAACGGGATATACTTCGTAGATTCCAGTAGATATGACATCTTTAACTTATATATCTACTCGACTGTCACAATTGCCGTCATCATCGTCGTCTACACTCGCTAATAAGTATAAAGAAGAAGGGTGATCATGAATTGTTGCATACCTCTTTACTTTAATTACTTCTTACTTCTATTCTTCTTCTGTTCTTCTGATATCTTATGTTCTTCTAGGTCTCTTCTAACATCTTGGTCTTTGTCTTGGTGGTCGGTCGCACTTAACTCATTTATTATTCTATATCAGTCTTGTTACCAAGACATTCATTAATCACAAGACCGTGTTATTTTTCTTAAACTTTTATTTCCTTAACTAAACATTTCATGTAACTAAATATCTGACTAACATAGCGCGCGTATGCAGAGTGAGTTACAGTTAAGGCAGGACATGTTCACTGCCTGACGTCCAACTGAAAACTGAGGACCCAACCAGGTCCCACGTGACTTCACGTATTTTCGTACTATTCCATGGAAAGTCCCGCTCGTGATATGAAAAGGGCCATCCCTTTAGAAATATAGGGGATTGACAATAATCTTATGCAACCGCATAGATTATGTAACAGAATGTGTTTGCAGATGGCTCACTAGACCAATCTTTGCGTGAAAAGATATTAGATTAAAATATTAAAATTTCATTATGCAAATTAGCAATTAGTAGATTTCTCGTAAGAAATTAGGAAAATCATCAGTAACAATTCAAATTTTATTACCAAGTATATTTACTTGTGTTTATCACTGTTGACAGTGTCGAAGACCGGAGCCATATCAATAAAAAACTGTGTATATTTTTTTTATTAGGAGGCGCTCGTGAAGTAATGGTCATCCTCGTAGAAAATGGACACGGCGAACCGAGTTCAAATCATGGACGAGGCCGTTTGCATTTCAAATGGCGCTGATACTCTTAAGAAAGGTATGCATCCAATTATTCTCCCTCCAGCTATGGGTAAATAGTAGGGCGGACTGAGATCTTTAACATTGATATGGTAACTGATCTAGAAGAAGGAAAATTCATTCAAATAAATTTTTAATAAACTTTTAAGACCAAGGAGATTCCTAAATTACATTTTTAGTAGTGAATTTCGGACCAAAAAAGTTTTTGTTTTTATTTCTAAATTAAATATAAAACAATATAATAAGTAAATCCGAAGAATATAGAATGAATATATATTATACTTGGTATTTACCACGTACCCCGCGTGTATGGGTTAGGCACAAGGCTCTATTTATATGGGCCCACCCACAAGCCGTGCCTCATGAGTGGCGGGTCCAAAAAATGCGTTGATCCCGTCGGCATTCCCCCTCAAGAGGGGCACCTCAGACACTGGGCAATTAACCCAGCCTCACCCTTTAAATCGAGGGGGCAGGTGTTGCCTGGGGGGATGGCCCCCTGGGATCAACGCTATTAGCTTGTAAGATTCAGGGATGAAGCCACTGGACCCCCGGCGTTGGCCGGCTACTTACTTCAATTGAATAACGGCAAAAGTTATTTCAAGTGTAAAAGAAAAAAACCCAACTTTCTTTGAATTTCTTAAACCGACTACAGAAGCGAATTAGTGAAATCTCAATCCAATTTTTGGATTTACCAAACCGATGAACATTAATATGCATGAAGTTAATGAAAATTATTTCTTCCTGATAGGACAAACTATGAAAATACAAACACCTTCGTCCAGGGTTTGAACTCAAGTCAACGAGTCCATTTATAACCACGTGCCTTCTCTATAGCAGAGCTATACCTTCTTGTAACAAATCTGTATGGCCCTATTCTGGGATCCTTCTGTGCTTGGTCTCCTGTTGCGAACTAAGTTAACCGTATCCATTTCCGATGGCTATACGAACCCTATCGGCTGGGGCTTTAGAATACACCGACTGCACCTCTGCAGAGAGGTCATATGGTCCGATAAATGTATTGGGACTGATTGGTTTAGTCAAATACATGCAAAAAATATTTGGACCATATTACCTTTAAGCACCCCTTTTTGATCTCGATTAAGAAAGGACATGTTTTTCATTTACACCGTCAATATCCGGTTGTTTGTTAGGGGTTAGGCTTAGGGATTAGGATTAGGGGTTAGTTTTATAATGAAAAAAAAATCTAAAAATCGTGTGTTAAAACAACCGGATATTGACGGTGTAAATGAAAAACATGTCCTTTCTTAATCGAGACCAAAAAGGGGTGCCTAAAGGTCATATGGTCCCAAAGTTTTTTTTAATGCTTGGTGTCAAGGTACACTCCTCCATAAAACTAACCTGATTGAGGCGGTTTAATATTCGACCAATTATTTGAAATTATCAAATGCAAGTATATCACTCACATCATAAGCAAAAGAATATAGACAATTATAAGTAGCACAATATATAATTATTATAAATTATATTCATTACGTCTATTATAAATAATAAATTACATTTATTAAGATAACTATTTATTTATTAATAACGTCTTGCTCTTTTTTTAAAATTTAAAATCCATGCCAATAGCTGAAAACGATAGGCGTAAACAATTTTAAGAGTCGTTCTCTCTGAGAGAGAGAGAGAGAGAGAGAGAGAGAGAGAGAGAGAGAGAGAGAGAGAGAGAGAGAGAGAGAGAGAGAGAGAGAAGGGGAAGTGGTTTCAACCTTCTCAGATGAGCATTTAAAAGGCATAGTGAATATAAAGCTTCTTAGTCGAAATTTGTCTTCTACTCTCTCTCTCACTCACTCACTCACTCACTCTCTCTCTCTCTCTCTCTCTCTCTCTCTCTCTCTATATATATATATATATATATATATATAGAGAGAGAGAGAGATACACACACAACAACACACACCACACACACAGAGAGAGAGAGAGAGAGAGAGAGAGAGAGAGAGAGAGAGAGAGAGAGAGAGAGAGAGAGAGAGAGTGTGTGTGTGTGTAGTGAAAAGTTGGTTTCAAGCCTTCTCAGATAAGCATTAAAAGACAAAGTGAATATAGAGCACCTTAGTCAAAATTCGTCTTGGTTTTCTGGTTGCGTTTCCCCGTGATACAAATTGTCTCGTACATTATTACTTACATTTATCAAAAAGGTTCACTCATGACTGGGTTATGTTATTCAGACGACCGGGAAAGAGATTGGGTGCGCCTGCCAACAATTTTTATAGTTTTTGCTGCATCCAGCCACACACACACACACACACACATAGACAAAGATAAAACAACAACAACAACAACAACAAAAAACAAACAAACAAACAAACGAACAAACAAAAAATACCAAAAACTAAAATTTCTTTTTCGTTCAAAACATTTCGATTATGTTTTATTATTTTCCATTATATGTAAATTTTTTAAACATTCCAGAAAATAAGCACACATTTGTTAGATGCTGTATTTTCATGGTTTTCAGAAAAATCGAGGTTAACCTGTAGCTTAAAAAGTTGATGTGATATAGAAAAACTGGGGCCATTTTTGGATTCAGAGGCAAAAAAAAATAGTCAAAAACAAGTGTCAGATTCAACTCAACGAAAATTGTGTTCCCCAGTGTTATTTAAAAAAACAAACCCAAATACGGTTTGGTTTCTTTGTTTACAGCCATACCAAACTTTCGGGGCTATTTATGCCAAAGCCATCATTGTAAAAGAAGAGTAGTGGTACTATTTGACCTAAAGCTGTGAGAATGAAGGTGTTCATACCTTTCCCAAGGATACTAATCCGAAAGTGAGCGTAATAACGCGAATGGAGTTTGAACTCACTTGTTACGATATCACATTCCAGCACGTTGACCACCACGGAGACGCCTCAAAATACGATTTAAATGAAAATCTCAAGTTGTTTGGAGATTCTGAGACGAGGCGGTCATTCACTAAGCTTAGTTTAGTTTGGTTCAAGGCCAGAAAAATGGAGCCCTCAGTCATTATCGAACTGTTAGTCTGACTCATTAACTGTTACACTGCGTATTATGCGGGTTAGCTCAGTCGGTAAAGTTTTTGGCTAGAAACCCCATGGTTCCTAGTTCGATACTAGCCCTCGCCAACTCAGCGTATGAGTAGAACAGGGATCTGTGTGGTAAAGTAAGGAGCTGATGGTAGGTGTGGCGCTCCACCTCAGACGCAAATAAACAATCTCCTTGGTCTAGCGCTAGTGAAAAGGGGATATACTTCCTCGCTAATTGGCTGATGCCAACTTTAGGCCACCCCGACGACTTATTCTTAGATGAAATACGCTCATTTTTATATCTTATAATGGAGAATGTGTGTATGTCTTTAAACGAAACTACGTCTACACCAACGTCACAATTCACTACGTTATTTACGTTATATACTCAATGGTTATCAATTAATCATTATTTAATTTTAATTAGCATCTTATTTATCAACACTGTCTCTATTAAGGTCTAGCTAAGATAGATTTGCCTCAATACAGCCCATATTATTAATGTGTTTAAAATCCTGGGATGTGTGTTGTATATCCTTAAGGAATAAAAAGATTTACATGATGTGAATAATTTGCATACCGGTTTTAATAAAACCGTGTTTGATAAAGGATTACTTGGTGTTATTGATTTCTAATATTTTTTTTTATTATGAACGAATTAAAAGCAATCCCATGTATAATTCGGTTGTTAATTTGATAGTCATATCTTTTTATATACTTCATCTTTTAATCCCGAAAACACTTGCGAATTTCACATGAATTTTTTTTCGTTTACAGTAGTTCTGAAGCTTCATTTATATTTTTGGTTGGCCATTAAAAGATCCGAGGGCAGTAAGATGACTACTGATAGTGCGTCACGTGGAGGGAGAGGGTGCGACAAACGTCATCATCATCATCATCATCATCATGTCATGCAATAAGCACGGATATCCATGACAATCTCTCGCCAACCTTCCCTATCATTCATTGTCTCAGGGAGGTCCTCTGCGCAGCATCCAGCATCTTCGCATAGTTGGTCAATGTAGGTCCTTGGTGGGCAGCCCACACTAGCATGTCCTTCTACAGGAGATATAAAATAAATGTTCACTCTGATGAAGGTCGAATCTTCTATGTGTGCGAAATATTTTCACACACATAAACTGACCGAAACACATGTGTAAGTGATATCGATTAATGTGATATCGATTAAATTCATTTTATCCATCTACATTTCTTTTCTTTACTCATTTTTCCTCATATTATCGGATTCAATTCCTTTTCCATTTTTCACACACACACACACACACACACACACACACACACACACACACACACACACACACAAATATATATATATATATATATATATATATATATATATATATATATATATATATATACAGACAGACAGAGGTGGAGTAGAGAGAACTTACGGAGGATATGTGTTTGACGTCACTTGTCTGCAATTGGATTATTACATTCAGTCGATCGTCAACTTGAAAAAAATTGAAAGGAAATGAATGTATGAAAACACTTTTCAAAAACAAACAAACAAAATACAAAAAAAGCAAGACAAAACAAATAAAAAACAAACAAACAAACAAACAATTAAAAGAAAGCAAGAAAAAAAAAACGGATATAAAAAAATAAACAAATTAATAATATCCTCCCACCCCACATAAAAACTAGCAAAAACACCGTTTAAAAGATTTTTATCAGTAGCAAGGTTTTGAAATAGACAACAAAAGGATTCCAATAACAATATAAAGAAACAAAGAAGGAAAGAAAGAGAGACAGAAAGATAAAAAGAAAGAGAGATAGAAAGAGAAAGAAAAAATATAGAAAGAAAATGATGAATGGAAAATTATACTGAAATATATGTTAAGACACTTGTAATCAGCAGATAAATAAATGAAGAAAAAAACCAAAGCAAAAATCACCCCCGCCAAAAAAAACAACAACCCCCCCCCAAAAAAAAACAAAAAAAAAAAAAAAAAAAAAGAAGTAAAAAAAAAAACAAACAAAGCATGCACACAAAAAGTCAAGAACAAGCAAAAAACAAAAAGAAGACACCCCCAATCAAACAAGAAAAAAAAAAATACAGAAAAAAGAATACAAAATTCCTTCCCGCTCCCCCCCAAAAAAAACAACAAAACTTAAATAAATAAAAATAAGTAAAAATACAAAAACAGATAGATAAAAAAACAACATACATACATAAAAGATCAAGAACAAACAAAAAAGATAAAGAAAATGATCCCCACCCCCCAAAAAACAAAAAAAGACACGAACCCCCTCCAAAAAAAAAAAAAAAAAAAAAAAAACAATCCCCACCAAAAAAACCCAACACCTATGAAAAACAGGAAGCAAACAAGGTCATTCCACCTTAAAAAAAAAAAAAAAAAAAAAAAAAAAAAAAACGAAAAAAAACATAAAAGAAAAGAAAAAAGAAAAAAGACACGAACCCTCGCACAATAGATATTTATTAAAAAAAACTACATTCTTTGACAATGCACTTAATTTCACAGTGAATAATATTAATCTTATATATGTGACATTATACAATGAAGATTTTCAAATGAAAATGTTGCAAATAACTATATACCCGGTTACAGACTTATAGAACTTTTAAAAACAATATCTTTTAGCCATGACCACTTTCAAAAACAGTTTTAAAATTTGGATGTATGGTGGATTAGTGCGAAATAAAACAGGATAAATGAACCAGTCATCAAACTGACACAAGACAATGACCCAGTCATCAAATTGACCTAAACAATGACCAAGTCAATAATTTGACCCATACAATGAAGCAGTCATCAAGCTGACCCAAACAATGACCCAGTCAACAATTTGACCTAAGAAAATTACCCAGTCATCAGGCTAACCCAAGAGTCATCAAATTGACCAACACAATGACCCCAGTCAACAATTTTACCCAAGACAATGACATAGTTATCAAATTGACCCAAACAATAACCAGTCAACAATTTGACCCAAGAAAAGACAATGACTAAGTTAACAATTTGACCCAAACAATGACCCAGTTGACCCATTTCATGGCACAATCATCAAGCTGACACAAGACGATGACCCTGTCATCAAATTGATCCAAACAATGACCCAGGCATCGAAATTACCCAAATAATGACTCAGTCATCAAGCTGACCCAAGACAATGATCCAGTCATCAAATTGACCCATACTAGAGATATTTGTCTCATACCCCACTTGTATGGACTGGGCACAAGGCCTCGTTTTAATGTGGGCCCACCCACAAGCCGAAGCTCATGGGTGGGAAAGGACAAAAATTGCGTCGATCCCCATGGGGGCAGGTATTGCCTGGGGGGATAGCCCTCTGGGATCGACGCTATTAGCTTGTAAAGATCCAGGGCCGAAGCCACTGGACCCCGGCGTTGGCCCATACTAGATGTATGGTGGATTATTGCGAAATAGAATAGGATTTGTTGGGATCATTTGTGAGTTTACCCTTCCATAACCCACCTTATCAGAAGAAATCCACTGTAATAGGAACATCAACTCAGTCCAGTAAGATAAAAGAGTTCCAAAGTTGTCATTAGCATCTTTATTATTAAGGATCTACTTTTTATGAAGTATTGAGCACTCTTGGATAAATTACTGGCACAATACTACTCCAATGAAAACGTTTAAGTTGTATTCGGCAACTATATACAAAAAAGTTGGTGGAATGACCTATTATCTAATACATTGGGTAGATTGTTCTCATTCCATTAACCATGACCAGGTACAAGTGTTAAGTTATGTTAAGTATTCTATATCATCAGCCAAAACGCATTGTATAACAATAAAGATGAGGACAACAGTTCAAAAAATCTAAATAATACAAATTATCAAGCCTCATCTAAAATAATAGGTAATTAATTAAATTGTATCCCGGGAAACACAATCAGAAAAAACGAAGACGAATTTCGATGAAGGCTCTTTATATTCGCTTTGTCTTTTAATACTCATCCGAGAAGACTTGAACTCACTTTTCCCTGCTCTCTCTCTCTCTCTCTCTCTCTCTCTCTCTCTCTGTCTCTTTCTTTCTCTCTCTATCTCAGATACGTTGACAAAATGTCTCATTATTGGAATGTCATTATGGCTGACGGAGAAAAGATTACACACACACACACACACACACACACACACACACATATATATATATATATATATATATATATATATATCACCCCCCCCTCTGCACGAGCAGGTTGTGACACGAGGTCAAACGGAATTTAACAGGTTTAAATTCAGTTTTCCTTCTAAACTGGTTAGACAAACCAAGCTTAAAAATCCCAGTCTACCCATAGTTGGATGCATACCTTTCTCAAGGGTATTAGCGCTATGTGAAATGCAAACATCCTCGTCTATAGGATTTGAACTCGGGTCGCTGTGTCTGTTTCCTACGACGGTAACCATTACACCACACGCCTCTATATATATATATATATATATATATATATATATATATATATATATATATATATATATATATATATATATATATATATATATATATATATATATATATATATATATATATATATATATATATATATATATATATATATATATATATATATATATATATATATATATATATATATATATATATATAACAGAAAAATTACAGAAACACGCATAACCTATGTATGTGTATATGTATATGTATATATATATATATATATGTATATCGATATATGTATTGATCAAAGCCTGAAGAAGATACCAGAATATCTGAAACACGTGTTGCGTATGTAAAATAAAAAGAATAAAACATTTTTTCTGAGAACGATACATTTTCCGGACCTTCTTCTTTTTTTATAAAATATTACATTTTCTCCCGTTGGAACCAGAACAAATTATATATATATATATATATATATATATATATATATATATATATATATATATATATCATAAATGTTTTCTTAATAACAATTAAGTTCATTTCAAATAATGCACAAGCACAATTAAGAACACATTTTATAATATTTTCGTATTAAAACATTTAGTTGTATTGATTCGAACAAATTCGTATTTTCAGTGTAGATTTTACGGTGAAATGAAAATGGCCGACCAAAACTGATGACTACATCAAAGTGAAAAAACAAAGGTAGGTTACTCTCATTTATGTAGCTAATGTTCAGATTACCAAGAATTGTACGTAATGGCCACGTTAGGATTGAAGTTTTTTTGTTGCTGTTTCGCTTTGAAGTTGTCTTGACAAAACCTCCACCCTCAGAAAATTTAAACTAAAAATCATATCAATGGAAAAAAAAGTCAAACCACAACAATAACTGGTTGCGTTACGTCATACGCAAAATTATTATCTTTATCTATACTAGCAAGAATATGCAAGACTAATGAAATTAAATAACAGAAAATAAGATTACACCTATCTTTACCCGCCCTGTCGGCTGGGGCGTTAGAATGCACCGACTGCACCTCTGTAGAGGGGTAAGACACCCCCAATGGGGCCACCTGTTGGCCGTGGGTGGCGACCCGTGATGCTTAAGGATAGAGCCCAGGTGGATGAGCAATTCATGACATGCAATACTCCACTTTGGCCCTATCTTGGGCTAGACGGGCGGTCGGAGAGGTCCCCTCCGATCAATCGGCTGGTCACGTCAAGCCCTAGCACCTATATGATTTTCCCAACCCTATTGCCTTTATGGCAAGCCCCAACCCCTTTTTATCACATGGGTGCTAGAAGGCGGTAGCTGCAGGTCTGCATGTCCTGGGAATGACGTTAAACTCTATCTGATGGTGAGGTTCCAGTTTTGGAGGTTTAGGGAATGTGGAGCACCCCTTCATCACCATTGCTACCTGGTCCACTCTGACCCGGAGTGGTAGTACCTGTTAGGGTCCCATCTCTGGGTTAAATAGAAAAATGTATTTTAATAAAAAATTGTATTATCCATTAAGAATTGATTTATTTCAAAGCTTTATCGGCATTAAATGACCCACTGAGGTTGATATGCCGTAAAACAAAACAAACCAAACTAAATAACAGAAAATAAGATTACACCTATCTTTACTTTATTCTAATTGATTTTAATATAAAATTATACACAGGATTGCTTTAAATACGTTTGAGTAATAAATATCAGAAATCAATGACACCAAGTAATTATCTATTAAACACGGTTTTATTAAAACCGGTATGTAAATTGTTCACACCATATATTATGTAAACAGTTTTTTTTCTTACCGATATATAACACACATTGCAGAATTTTAAACACATAATAATATGGGCTGTTTTGATGCAAATCTATATCAGCTAGACCTTGTTAATAAATAAGATGCTAATTAATATCAAATAATGATTATTTAAATGCCTTTGAGAATATAACGTAAATAACTAGGGGAATTGTGACGTTGGTGTTAACATAGTTTCAGTTACCGACAGAAACAAAATCTCTATTATAATAAGATCACGCACACGGAATATAAGGCCAAATTTATGGTTAGAGTAAGAGTTGGTCTTTGTGCATTTTATCCTGGGGCGGATTGAGCCATTGGGTAATCATACATTGCTCGAGGGCTCAAAACACTAAGGGATCCAGGTAGCAAAGGGTCTCATTACTACTAGAAATCTTTTCATGTCTTCCCCTATTTCAATCATATTTATCCCAGCAATGGGTTAAATAGATTCACTATTGTTGTTCTACAAGGACGAGGCTGGCTGCATTTCACATAGCGCTAACACCATTGGGAAAAATAGGCATCCAACTATTCTTCCTCCAGCTGTGGGTAAATGTAGGGCAAACTTTGATTAGGCAACCAGTCTAGGAAAAGGAAAACTTTGAATTCAAACCCGTTGGTCGGTGTTTAACGTCATATCAACACTTTTAGGTTATTTAAAGCCAAATCTTATAGACAGGCTGATTTTAAAGTAACTCCCTATTTAAAAAAAATCTTATAATTTATTTCTGAATCAATATTTTTACAGAAAATAAATATGAGAACACATATAACATGAAATTATTTAAAATTTTATATGTGCAACAGCATTCGCATCCAAATCTCTCAAGCTGCTTGGGAATCGCATCACGTGATCTCAAGAACTCATGAGGAATAAATTCTCGTATTCCCCTCAAGTTCTTTTAAAGTCATTGGTTTCGTAGAGACGACTTGCTCCTTCAACCAACACCCAAAGGAAAAAGTCGCAGGGTGTTAAATCAGGGCTTCATTGATAACTGACCAGATAAAAAAATTAGAAATAGTTTAAAATACGGAGTTACTTTTCAATCATTCACACACACACACACACACACACACACACACACATATATATTAATATATATATATATATATATATATATAATATATATATATAATATACCAAAAATGTTGGTAAACCCTTGTGGTAAGAAAAAACACAAATAGTTTGATAGTAAAAATATACTACCAAACATCAGCTGGGGAAAAAAGACCAAGATAGTCGTACCAACCGAAAATAATCGGTTGATAAGGTAATACTTGGCCAAATATATATATATATATATATATATATATATATATATATATATATAAAACCGTCAATATATTCTAAAGCTAAAAAGTAAAGAGTGCTCAATACCTAGTATTATTAATATTATTATTATTATTATTATTATTATATTATTATTATTATATGTCTTCAGGTATTACAGGTCGACATACACGGTTAACAGGTGGTCCCATTGGGGAGGAGTGTTTTATTCCTTTACAGAGATACTGGCATATTCTACAGACCATTCACCCACCACAATCCTGTCCTCGGGTATTACAGGTCGACCCCTATGGCTAACAGGTGGTCCCATTGGAGAGGAGTGTCTCATTTCTTTTCAGAGGTGCTGTCGGCGTATTCTACTAACCCCAGCCGACAGGATGGGGCTCAATTGGTAAGAACGTGGATCATCAAAACGATATTTATTGTATCAAAGGAAAACAGGATGGGCTTTTTTTGTATAAATCATTGAACCATTTCCATTAACTCTTTTCTATTCAGAATTACTTACTTATCTTTTCTAACTCGCACCCCTTCCCCCCTTACCGATGAACATGTGCGTGGGATGTACCAAATCACCTCATTTTATGCACTATTTACTTGTGTTTTTCGCCGAAAGCGCAGAGTTTGAACAAAGATTCTTGGTGCCCGCATTTCTTTTTTGGGGTGGGGGTGGGTGGGGGTGTCGTGGGGGGTGTGGGGGGTGTGGGGGTGGGGTCGTATTATCTTTCAAAACTGCGCAAAGAACTGAAAACCGGATTGTAAGGACAATGACCCTCCTTTATCCGCGGTTTCAACTACCCGCGGCTAACTTCAGAAACAAACAATTCAAAGTTTTAAACTGATGATGGTCCCAAAACGCAATATATATATATATATATATAATATATATAAAGGGAAATGTATCCAATTGACTGTTATGTTGGGGATAATTCTATTTGAGATTATCAATATCTCCTGTACATCCACAATGCATGCTCACGTTGAGGCAAACTTATAGATTTATACAAGGATTTTTACAAATCCCTAAGAGAGCTTAATGTATAATAACTAATAAATGAATTATGTACAGAGCAATATTTACGCTTTCAATTGGAAAGAAAAACTTAACAAACCGTCATTTGGTAATTATAAATTTCTTTCGACCAGAACTCAATAAATGAACTTAGTCTCATCAGACAGCCTATGACGCACACACACACACACCACACACACACGCACACACACGCACACACACGCACGCACGCACGAACGCGCATATATATATATATATATATATATATATGATATTAATATTGATAATATAGGTGCGATATTTATAAGTAAAAAGTGCTCAATATCGTGGATAGAGCAATTAGATATAAGTTAGTGTAGCGTGGACGTGAAGTCAACAGTTCTTGGTTACTAGCGTTTCTCGCCTATGCGACTGTTCAAACCAAGTCTTGTCTTGAAGAATCGCATAGGCAAGAAAGTCAATAACTAAGCGACTCCATGTCCACGATACCCTGACATATATATATATATATATATATATATATATATATATATATATATATATATTTGTTTTTCCTGCTTACAATGTTGCTTTGAAAAAGACATATTCATAATGTCGTAACAGATATCTGTCAGCTAAATTGTTTAACATCTTGTTGTTTTTCTATAAAACTTTCTCACATATATATATATATATATATATATATATATATATATGATTTGTTTAAGAAAGAATTTTTTATAACTTCATGTGTATTGATAAATACAGGTGATTGACCTTTAGCCACCCCCTTCTAACATCTCTATGATAAAAAGGGGTAGGTATTTGAAGAATACAGTCAGGAAAACCATATAGATGCTAGAGCTTGACATGAACAGCTGATTGATCGGATTGGACCTCTAAACAAAAATTTTAAGTTTTTAGGCAAAAATATAATGTAGAGAACCTGACTTTTTTTTTTTGTTCAAAAGGAATTTTTTATCCTGACAAAAAAGTTGAACATTTATATAGCATAAAATTTAGTTCCTCCCACTCATAATATAAGAAATTGACCCTAAAAAGATTTTTAGAAATGAAATGACTAAACACAAACAATAGTCAATAACTAAGCGACTCCATGTCAACGATACCCTAACTTATATATATATGGAATGTTAGTCTCAGACACATAGCAATAAAAAAGAGATCAGATGATCCTGTTAATAAGCAAACAAACAAAAAAAAAAAAAAAAAATAAATAAAATAAAAATAAAACCTTGCTTAGAGGCGAATCAAATCTGGAATAATAATAAAATAAAATAAAAAGAAATGATCAGACACACAGACATAAGCACCACGCACACACACATACGCTTACATTTACACACACAAGCACGCGCACACACACACTTATACACACAAACACACACATAAGCAAGCACCCCAACCATACACATACACACACAGAATTTGGAAGACCCAAGACAGAACGAATGTAGCAGCCGCCAAGACAACTTCAGTTCCAGTATTCTTCTGAGGATGGGAATTTCTTCCCGAAATATTGAGAAATAAATGACAGGTTAACAAAAAACATCATAGTTACCTTCTTTTTTCTTTACACTCGCATTGTGACAGCCTTCAAAACCAACCAACAAACCAATATATATATATATATATATATATATATATATATAATATATATATATATATGGACACACTTGATTGGGCCGTCCAATCTCTGTACGGATACTGGTTGTCGAGATGAGCACTTGCATGAGCGGTGACGAAAAAATATTCGTATTCGAAAGGGGGATTCCTCCTAGCGTAATGGCTCATTTCTGGAGTGCAATATTGTAGTAAGCGAGTTCGAGCTCTAGTAACGCTATAACGTTCACCTTCGGACTAACATCCTTGGGAAAGGTATGAACTACCTTGTTCCCCTAATTAAATAGTAACACCACTATTCTTCTACAAAGATGCCCTTGGCATTAAATAACCCACGAGGGTTGATATAACATTAAGCAAAGAAACCAAACCAATCGTTTTTCGATAGGACCGTGTGCAAAAAAAAAAAAAAAAAAAAAAAGGAAAGAACCCCCTCCAACCCCGCCCCAATTTCAACCCCACCCAGACAAAAAAAAAACTCTGAAAAGAAAAATGTCACAAAAATGTAGATATGAAAGTTTAATGAGGGCTATTCCCTAACTTCTTCTTTTTTCAGCTAGGACTTCATTCGTCGGTGGGGTTGTTTTTTCAGCTATCACCGCCTAGCGTTTTTTAAGGCAGGAGGCCGGGACGTAATTCTGTGAATAGCACCATTTATTTTTTTTATAGATAATATTTTTTTTTGGCGTGATAAATTTAGAAGCTTACAAATTTTCAGTGAACTTATTAACATAAGTGTATCTGAAACTCGCTTGTACCTCAAATTCTAGCTCGCCCTGTCGACAGGAGCAGAAGATTAAACCGACTCCATCTGCATAGAGGTAACCCTCCCTCAAAATGGGGCCACCTGTTGCCTGTGGGTGGCGACACGTAATGCTTAAGGATGGAACCCTGATGGCTGAGCAGTCCAAAACATGCAACATTTCACTCTGTCCTTACTTTGATTTGACAGTTGGTCGGAGAAGACACCTCAGTTCAAGCCCTAGCACCTATATGATTGTCCCAATCCTATTGCTCTTATGGTAAGCTCTAACCCTTTTTATCATATATGTGCTAGAGGCGCGTGGTCTAATGGTTAGAGTCGTAGTAAATGGATTCGTCGACCCGAGTTCAATTCCTGGTTAAAGCTGTTTGCATTTCACATTGCTCTAATACCCTTGGGAAAGGTTTTGACCCAATTCTCCTTCCAGCTATGGGTAAATAGCAGGGCAGACTGTGCTAGGTAACCAGTCTAGGAGAACGAAAACTCTGAATTCAAACCTGTTAAACTCCGCTAAAGAAATTGACCTTATGTCGCATCCTGCTCGTGCGGAGGGGTTGGTAAGTATATATGTGCAAGAAAGCGGTGGCAGAGGGTCTTAGTGTCCTGGGTATGGCGTTAAACTATCTAATGGTGAAGTTCCAATTCTCGTGCTCTGGGGAGTGTGTAATACCCCTTCACCACCATTGCTCCGAGTTCCACTCTGTCCCAGAGTGGTATTACCTGTTATATCCCCATCTATGGGTAAAAAAAAAAAATGAGTTTTAAAAATGTGTTAAAAATTGAATACCCATCAAGGATGAATAGAACAAAACGTCTACGGCATAAAATAACCCAACAAGAGTTGCATGCCGTAAAATCCAACAAACCAAACCAAATCAAACCATCAAATTTTAGCTCGCAAGACAAAGCAAAAATCGACTGAGTATCAGCTCGTAACTTAGGGCACTCGTAAGTCAAGGGACCACTGCAATTGATTTGTAAAGAAAAAAGCAAATAAACATTTGGTAGCTGAGAAAATTGATAAAAATGTCGAGAAAAATAGACGGAATGTTGTAATTAGGTGATACCTGCTGTGATACCTGCAGTTGGCGATGTAATCTCACAGGCTATTGTTGGTTAATTCTTTTTCTATTGGATACTTCACAATTAGAGCCGTGTGCAAAATTTAGTCCATTTGGTGATTAATTATGCATTACAAGTGTTATTAAAAAGTACACCTTATCAACACGTTACACACACACACACACACACACACACATATATATATATATATATATAAGAGAGAGAGAGAGCGAGCGAGCAAGCGAGAGAGAGAGAGAGAGAGAGAGTTAATTATGTGTTAGAGTATGGTAATTCACCTAGAGATAGATAGATAGATAGATAGATAGAGAGAGAGAGAGAGAGAGAGAGAGAGAGAGAGAGAGAGAGAGAGAGAGAGGGGGGGAGAGAGAGTTAATTATGTGTAATTCCATGTCAAATCATACAGAAAAAAGTAAAATTGTCACCCACCTCCTTCAATTTTTCTGATTTTTTTTCAGGTGTGGAGGTGGCATTGCTTGGATGATGTGACATGGAATTACCCAGTAGTTATTAAAAAGAGGAACACCTTACCGACCCATCACATATACACAAGGGAATACTGGAAGCGCGTGATGTAATGTTTAGATTTGTGGGAAATGGACTGGTCGACCCGAATTCAAATCCAAGACGAGGCTGATTGCATTTCACATAGCGCTAATACCATAGATAAAGGTATGCATCCAACTACTCTCCCTCCAGCTATGGGTAAATAGTAGGGCAGACTGGGCTCTTTAACCTTGGCTAGGCAAAAAAATCTGCTTAAGAAATTGTGTCACATCCTACTCGTGTGGAGGAGTTGGTAGATACATATATACAGATAGGTAGAGAGAGGGTGAGTGTGTGAATGTGTGTGTGTGTGTGTGTGTGTGTGTGTGAGAGAGAGAGAGAGAGAGAGAGAGAGAGAGAGAGAGAGAGAGAGAGAGAGAGAGAGAGAGAGAGAGAGAGAAGAAAATAGAAAATGCGAGAGAAGAATATATACATATATATAAATATATATGATATATAATATATATATATTTTTTTCCTCTCCTTTTTTTTCTCTTAATAAGATACATTTGTTCTCAACAAACATTAAAAAAAAGAGAGAAATAAGAAATTACAGTTATTTGCCCATTTCATTCATAAAGGAGAAGAAGAAAGAGAAAAAAAAGGAGAGGAAAAGGAAATAAGAAGAGAAATTATAACCACACAAAGAAAAACATAATCACGTCCATTTCTGATACGAAACTCTGATGATGAAGTTCATGCTTCGAAATCGATAAGACAAAAAATAACATCTTTTTGTTTTTATTTTTCATACGCATTGTATTGGCCTTCAAAATATTAATATATTATAATATATATATATATATATATATATATATATATATAGAGAGAGAGAGAGAGATAGATAGATAGATAGATAGATAGATAAAGTGAGTCAGTATTTATGCATGCGTTTAATTTTGGGACCGTAATGTCTAATATTGTTGGAATGAAGAAAATGACAAATTTCTTAGAGCATGAAATTCCCAATAATCACCGATCCAAAACATTAATGTGTTGAATTTATTAATTTCAGCGATAAAATGCAGCCCAGCATATCGAAGAAGAATTTACATAGTCACATGCGATCAGGCAATAAAATGTTAACGCCTACCATAGAGCCATTATTTTGTAGTGATATGACCTTTTCAGTCAGAGACTAGTGTGGAATTTGTGACACACATCTAATAGCTGACGGTTGGTTGACTGTGGTCGAGAAGAAACTAGTAAAAGAAAATGCCGATAGTTAGGATTTGTTTTAGGTGGACCAGACCTTCCAGGGAGTGACTCATGCTCGTCTAGAAGCGTCTACCAAGCATCCCCTGGGTGGAGGAAGGGGACCAAAAAATGTGGTGTAATGGTTAGCAAGTTAGTCTCGTAGATTCATTATTATTATGTATATCTTAATTTTTCGATATCTTCGGGAATCATCATCATTGGCAATTCAGTCTCGAAAGACTATGATAAAAGTTTTTGTGTGCCCCTGAAGTTGCAGCGCCTCCTGTGACTATGAAGTCCTATGTTTGAGAAACATTCTCGACCACAGATTTTGCATTTGTAGGTTGTCCCTGTAGATGATGATGTTCCGATGCTTTGTTGCCGTTGCTTTCTTATGGACCTCTGAGCTTCATGATGTTGTATCAGGGTGAATTCTTACATGTACAGTCCTCTATGGAGATTCTGCCGCCACCGAGGGCGGTCTTGAGCCAAATTTTCCCTCTGGAAGGACAATGCCAAAGCACCTGAGATCATTTTTGCAGACATCCTTGAATCACAGTAGGGGGCGACCAATCTGTCTTTTTACCAGATGTTAGCTCTCCATACAGGATGTCTTTCGGGATTCGTCCATCCGACGTACATGACCCAACCATCGGAGACGACGTTGTCTCAGTTGAGAATACAGGCTGGGGAGTTGAGCTCTCTCTAGGACTGCTTTGTTAGTGATCCTGTCCCTCCAGGTGATGCCCAGTACACGTCTAAGGCAGCGAAGGTAGAAGTTATTTAGCCGCCACTCTTGGTGGGAGTATAAGGTCCATGTTTCACTTCCATACATGAGGACCAAAAAATGTGTAATGGTTAGCAAGTTAGTCTCGTAGATTCATTATTATTATTATGTATATCTTAATTTGTAGATATCTTCGGGAATATAAACAAAATATTTGCACAAAAAAGCAAGAACTGGTGATATCTAATTGTGTATTTATATTTAGAAAGATACATAGAGAGAATTTGATATAATTGAATAATCTCGACAAGCAAACTCGGCGAATAACGCGTGTGACGTGTGGAACACTGGACAGGTGTTTCGACCTAATTAGGTCTCATCAACAGTGTATACCTCGATCTCCCCCCCCCCCCCCCGGCTGAGATCGAACGGGGAATCCAGAACGCTGAGCCAGAGACATAAACTCAATTTCTTAAGCGGAATTTAATGGGTTTGAACTCAGAGTTTTCCTTCTTTTGGACTGGGTGCCTTACCAAGAGCCCATTCCACCCTACTATCTACCCATAGTTGGGGGGAGAATAGTTGGATTCATACCTTTCCCAAGGGTATTAGCGCTATGTGAAATACAAACAGCCTCGTCTAGGATTTGAACTCAGTTCACCGAGTCAATTTACTACAACGGTAACCACATGCAGGTTTTTTTTTTTTTTTTTTTTTTTTTTTTTGCGGGGGTAGTATTCTAATTACTTTCCTGTTTATTTATTTACCCGTTATTCAAATTTGGTTCATCCCATCCCATAAGAAGCGCTAATGTCATGTTTATGTGCAACTGGGAAGTCCGCATTAATTTTATTCATGTTTTTTTTTTCTGTGATAAATATACGTGATTATAATTTTTATTGTTTACTACATTTTCCTTATCGGATGACAATCCCCCGTGTTCCTTTGTCTTTAATTTAACGACAAACGCTAAATCGAAAAGAATGGCGTCTTCAGCTTTAATATCAATTTAAATATTAAAAAAAAATAGAAAAAGGAAGACAAGTATTTATTCAAATAATCGAATTTTTATCTACGCCCACAATAGCCCAGTGTATCGTATTGTGTCAAATTACTTTATGCATAAGGATATATATATATATATATATATATATATATATATATATATATATATATATATATATATTTCCTTATGTATAAAGGAATTTGACACAATATATTAGTATATATTTATTTGTATGGAAACAAGTCTGTACGTTGGCTCAGTACTGTCTTTTCAGGTGTAAAAGTGCCAACCATACACATTGATATATATATATATATATATATATATATATATATATATATATATATATAGAGAGAGAGAGAGAGAGAGAGAGAGAGAGAGAGAGAGTTTTAATAGTTAAAGACATATACTCTACCTAGATAATAGTTCGGATAAGAACCGAAAGTACTTGGATTGCCAATAACGGTTCTTTCGGAGAAATCATTAATGACTTTCAATATTTTAAGATCAAAAGAATTATTAGGAAATTTGAAAGAAAGAAAAAAAATTGAAAATGATAAAGATTCTGTTTGTTTAATCAAATTTGTTGAATATATTATATATATATATATAATATATATATTATATATATATATATATATGGAGAAAATGGTGGTCTAGCGGTTTCAATCATTGCGATCTGATCAGGACCACTTTATTAAGTATCCATGACACTCCGCTTTGGCCCTTACTTAGACTAGACGATCAATCGGCTGGTTATGTCAAGCCCTACCACCAGTATTATTGCCCTAACCCTATTGCCCTTATGGCAAGCCCCAACCATTTAATCATATACGTGCTATAAGGCAATGGTTGGTCTTATTGACCTGGGTATGGCGTTAAACTCTGATGGTGAAGTTCAAGTTCTGGAGCTCTGGGGAATGTGGAGTACCACTTTATCACCATTACTCCCAGATCCACTCTGACCTGGAGTGGTAGTACCTGTTAGAGTCCCATCTAAGGGTTGAATAGGAAAAATGAGTTTGAAAAAAATGTTGAGTTTTTAAAAGAAATGTTGAATACCCTATCAAGAATGAATAAAACAAAACATCTTCGGCATAAAATAACCCAGCAAGAGTTGACATGCCGTAAAATACAGCCAACCAGCAATCAATCAATCATTGCTAAAATCAGCCTATTCCTTGCAGGACTTTATTTAGCAATTTTGTTCTGCAATTTCGCTATTTCTTCATTGAATGTCTAAATCTAGAATTCTATTGTTTTTAGATAAGTTAACTGAACGACAAGGGGAGAGACTCCGTGGTGTAGTGGCTAACGGGCTTGAAGCTATCATTGTTTTCTAATGATTATATATTGAAAATTAATATAAACTCTATCGTATTTTCCTAGAAATGTGGTATATAACATGCATTCAAAAAATCACGCTGGGTCTGATTTTGCAGGTAGGTCTTATTTCCTAGGAAACACCATACATTCAAAAACCTTGTTACGATGTACCATATATAGAAAAACTGTTATAATTTGCGTTTATACAAAAATTGCTACGATGTGTCATCCACACATACAAAAAAAAACTTGCCACAATGTACCACACTTCATAATTCAGTGATACACTTAGAAACAATAATTTATTGTTTATTACATTTTTCTACACAGTATAAACTTTTCATTTTATTATTTAGCTGTAGGTGGGTATATCTTGTAAGTGGCTACATTAAAAAACTATTAAATAGAAAGAAAAACGAAAGAAAACAAAGTCTTCTCCAATGTATATCTAAGTGACAAAAAATGGCCGCTCTATCTATTCTAGAAGAAAATGTCTGCTTTCTTTGTTGCAGATACGACAAGTGCACGTCCATGTAAAATAGTCACGATTTTCGATGCCCAGTCACGACTGAATTGAATAAAATGGAGGATATTTTGATAATGTTTGAATATAAAGTAAATAGTAAATTGTGTGAATTGAATCGACAGGTTGTCAGGTCTGAATAGAGTTAAATGCTAAACAGAAAATTACA
>CM042148.1:85870040-85880040 GCA_023376005.1 Doryteuthis pealeii
AAACTCTCGCTTTATAGTCTGTAATTACACAATACAAACTTTCGCCTGGAGAAAAAAATTCATAAAAAAAAGAAATGACCAAATCATATGCATCTCCTGAAAATAATCAGTTGATACTATTAAAATGGTCAAAAGAAAAAATACTGTAAGAGTTGCCTTAGTTAAACATACTAAAGTGCTCAATACAATAAGTAGAGTCAATAAATAATAAAGTAAGCCTAATGAGTCAGAGAATATCTACCTAAGTTTCTCCTAACGGGTCATCAGGATAATTCTAACACAGTCGGTAGAGCGTTCGGCTAGGAACCACAAGGTTCCCTGTTCGATACTGGCCCTCGCCAACTCAGCGTATGAGTAGCACAGCGATCTGTGCGGTGAAGTAAAGAGCTGATGGTAGGTGTGGCGCTCCACCCCAGACGCAAAAACAATCTCCTTGATCTAGCGCTAGGGAAAAGGGGATAGACTCCCTCGCTGATTAGTTGATACCAACTTGAAGCCACCCCGACGACTTTACTTTTTACTTATATATATATATATATATATATATATATATATATAGTGTATATTGCGACAGCAAGTTATTATTTGGACAGGTTTGGTCGAATACCACGGAATATTTTTTCTATATGATTTTCAATTGCTTACGTTCAAGCACTCGTGTAATTCTTTTTGAAATTACACAACGGGTTGAACGTAACTTATGAATAAGAAATTGTTCATGAATTTGTGTTTTTCTTGAAATCAGAAGAGATACTGCGTAGGTGGGGGCTTGAGACAATCCTGTGGGCAATTTCACATTCCAGCCATCAATTGGACAATAAATTTCCGCCTAAATTCTCGGCAAATCAATTCATATCGAAACACCTGTCGCATTTTTTCATAAAGATTGAATGTTTGCCAAACGCACTAAACGAACAAAACTCACCTGTACTTTTTATTATTCAATTATCTCTCAACGAAAGGATGTAAAAATCTCGCCCCCTGATTTCTTATGAAAACGTTTTTGGTGTTAGATAATGATAATCTTGCTAGAGAGCTGGAAAATGGAAATAACAATGACTAGCAGGACCTGTGATATACAACAGTATGATGATTTAATTATTACAACGTTTGATATGTTTACTTAAGAGCTGTTGCTAAATAGTTCAATATGTAAAAAGTATAATAATCTCTCACTCATTTTTCTTCTTTCCTTCGTTTCATCTTTTCATTATGTTCGATTGAAACATATCAGCGTTGTCGCATCCGTGCGCTCACCCCTCTCTCTGTCTTCCCCTACTTTCTTTCTTTTTTACTAGCAGTGGCTACCCGGTGTCACCTGGGTAGAGGGGGATTTTTTAAAGTTAGTCCTGCAGATCCTTTATTACTGAATGGGAGTTGAATCCTCGTGGGATTCCCCATTTTAAAACCCTATGTAAAAAAAAAGAAACTTGCATTGATCCAGCTACTCTGAAAAGAAATGTTAATGTCTACTACCTAAAACATTAAATGAAAAAATCCATGCTGTTATCATTTGAATTTTATATTTTAATTATCTTCAAGAATATAAATCAAATCTCTATTTTTGCTCCAAAACAAGCCCTGGTGATATTTAATGTCATATATTTCCTTTGTCGTTAATTTTGTTTTACTTTCGAAGTTTCCTCCTGACATACACATACACACAACTGCTCTTTATATATGCATGGATTATAATTTTTTCTGTGTAGCATGTTTCTCTTTCTTTCTTTATCAAAAAAACAAAAACGGAATGGTCCATTATTTAGCTGAGGTGACGACATTCATAAGAAATAAGAATTCGGCGGATAAGCAACAGCAGATAATCAGGATTTATATTTTTGCATTTCATCTTGAACGATTTATACGGTCTTGGTTTGCAAGATGATAACGGTCGTACTTTTAAGGAACACGAGTATTAATATATGCATTCAATACCATATCCTCCATTTTGTCTTTTTGATTTGAACTTTTGTTGATCTCTATCATCATCATCATCATCATCATTATTAATTTTGACAAGTATTTTTTAAATCTTTTACTTACAGCAGTTCATGCTTTTTAACTAAACTCATTCTATTTCATCTTTGTAAGAAAAATCTCACCCAATAAAAAAACAATGATTATTTCTTCAACAAAAAAGATCATTTGAAAAGAAAAAAAAGTATATATTTCTTATATATGGCACTAAATAATATTCATTATAACTGATATTGAAGAAGGAAAAGAAAGACTATCGATCATTTCAGATTATTGATCCACAACAGGACATAGACATTGTCAGCCACAGTACAACACTTCAAGGTTGTCCTTAGAGACTAATAGATCAGATACACACGGAAGAAAATCTTCATTCAAGACAAACAAGAGAAAGGAGGACAACAATCCCCTTTTTTGGATTGGACAATCTTAAATAAAACATTACAAAAAAAAAAAAAAAAAAAAAGAAAAAGAAAAAAGACCTGAGGAGATTTTTCGGACTGTTGTCCTCCTATTTATTGTGGTATGTATAGACACAATGTTTCGACCACTGTATCCTCTGGCCTTCCTGGAGTATATTAATGATGCAACCTTGGAAATCCTTTTTAATAGTTTGACAGTTGATCAAACAGGCTTCAAAGAACTTAAAAAAAAATACAAACAAAATTAAACCAGTCTATTAAAGTTAATGGTGAACAACTTTGACTTGTATTTTCTTTCATTTTTTATTTCTAAATGGTTTTTCCTAATAAAACACCCCAGTTGGGTAATGAATATAAATTACAGAATTGAAATAAAGATTCAAACCCACATCCTCCATTTTGATTTTTCAATTTGAACTTTTGTAAACGAATGGCTTTTTTGTAGATCATTGATAGAGCAGCTGATACATTTAATCAACAAGAGAAATGAGTTTGAATCTCACTCAATCTAAGTACAAAATAACCCTAGATGGATTGAAATACAATTGAAATCAATCATTTTCAATGTGACTCTGTGCCAAAGTAAGCCTTATCTTATTCAACAATTTAGGACATTCTGTTACATAGTAATCCCTCCGCGCATGCCCATCTGGACATACAAATGAGGGACACCCGTGGTTATATCTCTCATACTAAATCTTAGCTTCGTCTGTACTTACTTTCTGAGTAGTATCTTAGTCGAGTTATGGCTTTCATTCTGTATTTCTTCTTACTTTTTCATTACTTGGTTTGGTCTCTATCGTCGGAGTAGTTCCTCTAACTTCTTATTCAGGATTTCTGGATTGTTGATTTGTTTTTTTTATTAACAACACAAAACGTTTCTTATGTGAATCATATTTCTATTTCTTAAGACTTAGGATCCAATAACCACGCGTGGGACCCTAACTTATCAAAAGTATAGTCATTAACTTTTAATAGATTATTATAATCAATCATAAGTGTTTAATCTAATAACTTATAAATCTATGATAGCGTTATAAATGTCTAAATATTCAATTCTATTGTTATTAGATGATTCAACTGAACGATAAGGGGAGATAACCAGTGGCGTATTGGCTAACGTATTGGAATGCGACTTCGTAGTAAGCGAGTTAAAACTCCAGTCGAACTATTATAATTACTTTCACTTGGGAAAACTTTGAACCTTCTCATTCCCTCAGCTATGAGTTAAATAGTAACACTACTACTCTCCTATAAGGATGACTTTGGCATTAAATAACCAACGAAATTTGACATGCTATTAAACAGAGAAACAAAACCAAACCGCCCCCCCCCAAAAAAAAAACAGGATAATATTTTCTCGATGAAATCGAATGATATGTTTTTCTTTAGATAAAACATGAATTGGCGATCCCATCATTGTGTAATAGCTTGAAAACTAGTCTCGCAGATCCATTACAGCGAAATAGCGATTTTGATCCCCACTGGATGCCCCATACTTGCAAATTTGTGTTACATCCTAGCTATGAGACATGTTTTTTTAACATATTTTTGTCTAAATAAAACATAAATAAAAGTAAGATGTGACACTCAATGCATAAAATTGTGGATCTCATCGTTGTGTAATAGCTTGTAAATTAGTCTCGCAGATCCATTACAACTGAATAGCGAGTTTGATCCTCGCTGGATGCCCCATACTTGCCCTATATTTGCGACTTTGTGTCACATCCTACTCCTGGCGAACGGGTTGGATTAAGGGCGTACCATCGTGATGTAACAGTTTGCAAGCTAGTCTCACAAATCCATTAAAACTAAATAGCGAGTTTGATCCTCGCTGGATGTCGCATACTTGCAAATTTGTGTCACATCCTACCCATGGCGAACGGGTTGGATGAATATCTAAGGGCGTTCCATCGTGGTGTAACAGTTAGCAAGCTAGTCTCGCAAATCAATTACTACTAAATAGTGAGTTGATACCTACTCGATGGTCTGAAAGAAGAATGCACAATAAAATATCAACAACAAGACAAGAAAAAATAATTTTTATATTTCGGACTGTTGTCCTCATCTTTATTGTGGTAAGTATAAACACAACGTTCAAGTCGCTGTAACCACGGGCCTTGTTTAGGTGTTTCTTATTTACCTTAAAATTTTCTTCCATTTTATTTTTTCAACATCTATCATTTAATAGAATTTACTATAAATTTAGATCTAACCAATATATTAATCACATTTCTTTCAATAAGTCTGCTGCTTGGGGCGCCTTGAACTAGTGCTACGATATTTTAGCTCCGAAACCACGTTTGAATTCAAGGTGATCATCTGATGATGACTTTATTTTAAGATAAATAAGAAACGCCTAAACAAGGCCTGGGGTTACAGTTGCCTGAACATTGTATTTATACATACCGCAATAAAGATGAGGACAACAGTCTGACAAATCAAAATTATTCCCCCAAAATACTTTATATCTTCCAGTTTGAGGCATTTACAATATTCAATTTAACAAATATTTTTTGTAAATACTTTTGATATTTCAGACTGTTATCCTCATCTTTATTGCGGTATGTATGAACAAGGTTCAGGCCGCTGTAACAACAGGCCTTGTTTAGGTGTTTCTTATTTACCTTAAAATGAAATCCTCATCAGGTGATAACTTTATGTTCAAACGTGGTTTTTACAGCTAAAATATTGTTGCTACTACTTCAAGGCGCTCCAAAATCACGTTTGAACTCAAGGTTATCATCTGATGAGTTTATTTTAAAGTAAATAAAAAAAAACCTACACAAATCCCAAGGGTACAGTGGCCTGAACATTGTGTTTATACATACCACAAATAAAAATGAGAACAATAGTCCGAAACAACAAAATTATTTACATCAAGTCTCATCCAAAAAATACATACAAATAACAAAACAGGTGTATTAAGAAATATAATTTATTTAAATATTTGTAACAATTTCAGATAAATGAGAACATTTTTTTTTTTCAGTTTTAATTTACTTTTTTTTTTCTCAGACTTCCGAAAATCAGTCGATAATTTTCTCAGAAAAAAATCTTCAGATTTTTTGTCGTTATTATTAAGGCAATTATTATTATTATATTATTAATATCGGAAAGTCGAAAATAACATTTTCTGTAACTATATTTACTTACAAGGTACCGGACGGTTCAAGATATTAGGTAGGTGAAAATAAGTTTTCAGTGGAAAAAATTACTTTCTACTGTGTTATTTTAGGTCTTTGATTTAAAACAATAGGAAAAAAAAGAAAAAAAGAAAAGAAAAGAAAAGAACAATTAGAGCTTTTATCCAAATCTAATGTATTCTTATAGATTTCAAAGTCATTCATTAGTGAAGTAGTATATATATATATATATATATATATATATATATATATATATATATATATGTTCAGTAGACAGGAAAGTTGAGGATGATTCTGATTCTATTTGGGATCATCTATATCCTCCGTATATCCACAAAGCATGCCCATGCAGATGCATACCTATAGATTTATACAATGATTATTTCAATCCAAAACAGAGCTCAATGTATCATAATTAATAAATTAGTTATATACAGAGAAATATTTATATTTCCAATAAGAAAGAAAAAACTCAACAGACCGTCATTTTGCTATTATAAATCTTTCCAGCTGAAATAAATCTCAAATAGCCAAATGACGGTCTGTTGGGTCTTTCTTTCTCATTATATATATATATATATATATATATATATATATATATATATATATATATATATATATATATATATATATATATAAGAATGGAAAGGGAATTGAATCCGACAATATGAAGAAAAATGAGTAAAGAAAAGAAATGTAGATGGATAAAAATGTATTTAATCGATATCACTTTTAATCGATATCACTTACACATGTGTTTCGGTCCGTTTATCAAAATGTATACGGATTACGCTATTATTATTATTAAAATAATCAGATGAAGTTGAAATAATGATAATAATAATAATAGGAAAAATGTAAAAATATTCCGTACACAGAGAGATATTTTTTTTACCTTTATTTCTTTTCTTTACTCATTTTCTCCTCATATATATATATATATATATATATATATATATATATATATATATATATATATATGATTAAAATTGATATTTGCGACTGTTTTAGATCTTATCTAACATTCTAGATTTATTTAGCTGTTATTTTACCAATTTTAATGAAGGATTTGAGGAATTGGTCTAAGATAATATTGTTTTTTATGATCTCTTTGAAACAAATAAATACAGGAACCAGTGTTGCTATGATACACCAATGACTACATCTTTAAAGATATAATAGGTAATCTAAAAACAAGTATGAGGTAGAGGATACAAAACTCAAATATTAATTTTCTAGTATTTATGATAGTTTATTAAATAATGTAATGGAATAAATTTATCAAATAAATATAATTAAATAAATTCATTACATAACTTAACGGAATAATTTTTGATTGCTGCAAGTATTAGCCTACATGTCACTCTCATATTATAGTTTGCTATCTAAAGAGTGCTCAA
The DNA here is from genome assembly GCA_023376005.1 of Doryteuthis pealeii. Lineage (NCBI taxonomy): Eukaryota > Metazoa > Mollusca > Cephalopoda > Myopsida > Loliginidae > Doryteuthis > Doryteuthis pealeii. The sequence continues at coordinate 85,876,986 of CM042148.1, forward strand.
CATCATTAACAGAACATATATATCTAAGTTAGAGTAGCGGAGACATGAAGTCAACGACGATGGGTAACTGGCAGTTAACTGACAGATTCTTTAATTTTTTACTAGCAAGAGGATAAATTACATACTCATTGATAAACACACGCAATCCCTGAGGGTATTATAACGTAAGTAGTGACGTAGTTTCGGTTACACGCAGACACCGAATCTCCATTATGATAAGATTTTTGACAATTTGTAGCCTTGTAAAATCTTGACCTTAACTTAATCCTGCCACCATTCTACAATCAACTCCAAATCAGAAAACTGTTAAAAAAACATTGGTGATTGAAGATTTTATTCATAGAAATTGCATTGTAGTACTCGTCCAGCAGGCACAATAATGAAAATATATTGGTTTTCCATTTATTTGTAAAAAAAAATGTTAAATAAGAAAGAAAGAAAAAAAAAAAGAAAAAAAAGAGAAACTTGTATAATTTTGATTATTCGGACTATTGTCCTCATATTTATTGTTATCTACAGAACGTTTCGGTCGATGTGCCCTCTGACCTTCTTCAGGTATTTCTTGTCGGACTTCGGGAATCGTCTCGAACTCGGAAACCTTCTTGTAATCAAAATGGTCAACTGTTCTCAATTCCTGTTTTCATCAGTTAATATTTCATCTTATTAAGGATTAAAAATGTACAACTAAAATCGAAGTTAACATTGATTATCATACATTTGTAAAGTCATGGTTAGCGGAATTGGAACAGTCTACTCCCGTGGATTGAAAAAGGGGTTAGGTTCGAAGTTCCGTGAAAGCTCCCGATTGCGACAAGAAGGCTCCGGAGTTCGGAGAGAAGGTTCCCGAGTCGAACAAGAAATACCTGAAGAAGCCAGAAACGTTGTGCAGATAACAATAAAGATGAGGACAATAGTCCGAATAAACTAAATAATACAAACTATCAAGCCTCGTCTCAAAAATTCAGAGAAAATGACAAAATTAGCGACTGTAACACATAAATTCAAAGAATATTTAAGTGTATCCACAAGGAAATATTTGATTTAAAACAAATGGTTTTGAGACAAAAACAGCGGGAAAACCTGATATTGATATAAAAAGAAAATGTAATTTTCAATAAAAATATATATCTATATACAAAAGTGGGTACCAGCCCACTTATCATTTTAACATAATGAACACAAATATAAAAATACAAACAAGACTATATATATATATATATATATATATATATATATATATATATATATATATATATATATATATATATATGTTAAAAGTTTTGAATAGTTTTGAAGTTTGGAATATAGGAAATAAAATGAATAGATCAGTCAATGAATCTATCTATCTATCTGTCTATATAAGTGGTTTGTAGTAGGTTTTTGTATAACACACACACGTCGAATGTAGCATGAACTCTGGATTCTAACCTTTGTGAGCAGTAGCCTTTGTTTATCATTGTGCAAAGGGCAGACAAGGGACGAGTTCAAAGGAGACATTGTAAGTAGAATAAACTGTTTTCTTTCATTTTCAAATTTAAGTAGTATCTCTCTCTCTCTCTCACACACACACACACACACACACACATATATATATATAGTGTGGTATATTTATAAGTAAATAGTGCTCAATATCGTGGATAGAGCATATATGTCTAAGTTAGGGTATCGTGGACATGCCATCAATGACACTTGGTTACTGCCAGTTTCTCACCTATGCGATTTTCAAACCAAGTATTTTAGAATCCCATAGGCTAGAAATTATCAATAACCTAGTGCTGTTAACTTCATATCCACGCTACCCTACACACACACACACACACACACACACACACACACACACAACACATATATATATATATATATATATATATATATATATATATATTATATATATATATTATAGGGTATTTGCTTAGAAGAAAATGTCTTCATTTCCTATCGTTTTTAAAATGAATCACCTAGTGACGTCATTATACGAAAAGGTTATGCGAGAGCTTCGTGCCGGAAAAATTAGTTCAGTAGAACCTCGGTTCTCGAACGATTCTGAAGTCGAAAAATTCAGAGTTCGAACCAAAAAATTGAGTAAAAAAAGCCTCTGTTATTGAACAAATTTTCGAACTTCGAACACACAAGTCGAGGCAATAAAAACGGAAGTCTCTTAAAAGAAACTTCTGTTACGAGGGTCGAAGTTGAAAGTCAGCAGTTTGCTTCGAAAAATTTAAACACCGAACTCGTATACATATTTTTTTGTATATACATTTTTATGTGTTATCTGTTGTTTAAATACACGTCTTTCAATATTATATATAATAACTCTAGGCACATAAATAGGTATTCATCTAATGGTCAAGAATGCATAAATCCACTTTAGACTATTTATTATGAGAAACATTGTTTCAGTTTTTGAACAATTCAGTTCTCGAACACAATTTTGGAACGAATTATGTTCGAGAACCGAGGTTTGACTGTATAGGTTTTCTTTCAATTAAAACATTATATTTATCAGTAATATATATATATATATATATATATATATATATATATATATATATATATAGGGTATTTGCTTACAAGAAAATATAATTTTCTGTGATTTTTAGAATCCACCACCGAAGCCCTCATTATACGGAAATGTTATGAGACCTCTTGGCGGGAAAAAATTAGTATAAGTTTTCTTTCAATTAAAACATTGTATTTAGTAGTATATTATTTAGAACAATTCCGCCAGTAGGTGTTTGAATTTTAATTAAATTAAAACAGTTATCTTTCTTAATTCTTTAATCGAAGAGCATTATTATCGTTTTAACTCAAACGGATACGAATGACCATGGATGTCGAAAATTGTCATGTTTTTTTCTTTTTGTTTATTTAATGTCTGCCAAGAATAAATAATATGATTTGACCATAATAGAAACTGTTGGAATTTCCTCTGAATGCACTCGTTATAACAAGGAATTGAAATATGCAGTTTTTAAATCTTCTTGAAAATTAATCAGAATCGATCAATCAAAAAAATTGCCAACTTAAATTTATAGCATGTAAATATTTCACTTGA
>CM042148.1:85882540-85908099 GCA_023376005.1 Doryteuthis pealeii
AATTTCTTCTGTGGTTATATCAGTAGAAGTAGTTATTTCTTCTGTGGTTTGATCTGTAGAGGATGTGATTGGTTCAGTGGTAGAATCGGTTGGAGTAGTTACTTTCTGTGGTTAAATCTGTACTGGTGGTAATTTCTTCTGTGGTTATATCCGTTGAAGTTGTTATTTCTTCTGTGGTTATATCTGTAGAAGCTGTGATTGGTTCAGTCGTAAAATCTGTAGAAGTAGGCATTTCTGTGGTTAAATCTGTACTGGTGGTAATTTCTTGAGTAGTTACATCCATTGAAGTAGTTACTTCTTCCGTGGTTATATCTGTAGAAATTGTGTTTGGCTCGGTGGTAGAATCGAGTAAAGTAGTTATGTCTGTGGTTAAATCTGTACTGGTAGTGATTTCTTCTGTGGTTACATCAGTTGAAGTAGTTGTTTCCGTGGTTATGTCAGTGGTAGAAGCTGTGGAAGTAGTTTCTTCTTCTGTAGTTATATCTGTAGAAGCTGTAATTGGTTCAGTAGTAAAGTCAGTGGAAGTAGTTTTCTTCAGTGGTTAAATCGGTACTGGTTGTTATTTGTTCCGTGGTAAATCAGTGACAGTAGTTACTTCACTGGTTAAATCTGTAGAAGCTGTAATTGGTTCAGTGGTAGAGTCAGTGGATGTAGTTTCTTCTGTGGTTAAATCTGTACTGGTTGTTATTTGTTCTGTAGTTATATCAGGTGAAGTACTTATTTCCGTGGTTATGTCAGTAAATGCTGTGTTAGGTTCAGTGGTAAAATCAGTCGAAGCAGGTATTTCTGTGGTTAAATCTGTAGTGGTAGTAATTTCTTCTGTAGTAGCCTCAGTTGCAGTAGATAGTTCTTCCGTGGATGATGTAATTGGTTCAGTGGTAAACTCAGTGGAAGTAGTTATTTCACTAGTTGAATCTGTATTGCTGGTAAATTTCTTCTGTGGTAGCCTCAGTTGCAGTAGACAGTTCTTCCGTGGATGATGTAATTGGTTCAGTGGTAACATCAGTGGAAGCAGTTACATCAGTGGTTAAATCAGTACTGGTGGTAATTTCTTCTGTTGTTACATCCGTTACTGTAGACACTTCTTCCGTTGTTGAATCGGTTGAAACTGTAAGGATCAGTAAGTGAAATCAGTGGAAGTAGTTTCTTCGGTGGTTATATCTGTGGAAGCTGTAATTGGTTCGGTTGGTAAAATCTGTGAGAGTAGTATCTTCACTGGTTAAATCTGAACTTGTAGTAATTTCTTCTGTGGTTACATCAGTTGAAGTAGTTTCTTCTTCTGTGGTTATGTCTGTAGAAGCTGTAATTGGTTCAGTGGTAATATCAGTGAAAGTTGTTACTTCACTGGTTAAATCTGTAGAAGCTGTAATTGGTTCAGTGGTAATATCAGTGAAAGTAGTTTCTTCTGTTGTTATGTCTGTAGAATCTGTAATTGGTTCAGTGCTAATATCAGTAAAAGTGGTTTCTTCTGTTGTCATGTCTGTAGAATCTGTAATTGGTTCAGTGGTGATATCAGTGAAAGTAGTTTCTTCTGTTGTTATGTCTGTAGAATCTGTAATTGGTTCAGTGGTAATATCAGTAAAAGTGGTTTCTTCTGTTGTTATGTCTGTAGAATCTGTAATTGGTTCAGTGGTGATATCAGTGAAAGTAGTTTCTTCTGTTGTTATGTCTGTAGAATCTGTAATTGGTTCAGTGCTAATATCAGTGAAAGTAGTTTCATCTGTTGTTATGTCTGTAGAATCTGTAATTGGTTCAGTGGTGATATCAGTGAAAGTAGTTTCTTCTGTTGTTATGTCTGTAAAATCTGTAATTGGTTCAGTGCTAATATCAGTAAAGTGGTTTCTTCTGTTGTCATGTCTGTAGAATCTGTAATTGGTTCAGTGGTGATATCAGTGAAAGTAGTTTCTTCTGTTGTTATGTCTGTAGAATCTGTAATTGGTTCAGTGCTAATATCAGTAAAAGTGGTTTCTTCTGTTGTTATGTCTGTAGAACCTGTAAATGGTTCAGTGGTGATATCAGTAAAAGTAGTTTCTTCTGTTGTTATGTCTGTAGAATCTGTAATTGGTTCAGTGCTAATATCAGTGAAAGTAGTTTCATCTGTTGTTATGTCTGTAGAATCTGTAATTGGTTCAGTGGTGATATCAGTGAAAGTAGTTTCTTCTGTTGTTATGTCTGTAGAATCTGTAATTGGTTCAGTGCTAATATCAGTAAAAGTGGTTTCTTCTGTTGTTATGTCTGTAGAATCTGTAAATGGTTCAGTGGTAATATCAGTAAAAGTGGTTTCTTCTGATGTTATGTCTGTAGAATCTGTAAATGGTTCAGTGGTAATATCAGTAAAAGTGGTTTCTTCTGTTGTTATGTCTGTAGAATCTGTAATTGGTTCAGTGCTAATATCAGTGAAAGTAGTTTCTTCTGTTGTTATGTCTGTAGAATCTGTAATTGGTTCAGTGGTAATATCAGTAAAAGTGGTTTCTTCTGTTGTTATGTCTGTAGAACCTGTAATTGGTTCAGTGGTAATATCAGTAAAAGTGGGTTTCTTCTGTTGTTATGTCTGTAGAATCTGTAATTGGTTTCAGTGCTAATGTCACTGAAAGTGGTTTCTTCTGTTGTTTATGTCTGTAGAATCTGTCATTGGTTCAGTGCTAATATCGGTGAAAGTGGTTTCTTCTGTTGATATATCTGTAGAATCTGTAATTGGTTCAGTGGTAATATCAGTAAAAGTGGTTTCTTCTGTTGTTATGTCTGTAGAATCTGTAATTGGTTCAGTGGTAATATCAGTAAAAGTGGGTTTCTTCTGTTGTTATTGTCTGTAGAATCTGTATTGTTCAGTGGTAATATCAGTAAAAAGTGGTTTCTTCTGTTGATATATCTGTAGAATCTGTAAATGGTTCAGATGCTATGTCACTGATAAGTGGTTTTCTTCTGTTTGATATAATCTGTAGAAATCTGTGCATTGGTTCAGTGCTAATATCAGTGAAAGTAGTTTCTCTGTTATGTCTGTAGAATTGTCTATTGTTCAGTGGTAATATCGGTGAAAGTGAGTTTTCTTCTGTTTGATATATCTGTAGAATCTGTAATTGGGTTCAGTGGTAAATCGGTGAAAGTGGTTTCTTTCTTTGATATATGCTGTGAATCTGGGTAATTGTTCAGTGGTAATATCGTGAAAGTGGTTTCTTCTGTGATATATCTTGTAGAATCTTGAAATTGGTTCAGTGGTAATAATCGGTGAAAGTGGTTCCTTCTGTTGATAATATTGTAGATCTGTAATTGGTTCAGTGACATTAGCACTGGAACAATTACAGATTCAACAGATATTCAACAGAAGAAACCACTTTCACCGATATTACCACTGAAACCAATTACAGATTCTACAGATTATATCAACAGAAGAAAACCACTTCAACCCGATATTACCACTGAACCAATTAACAGATTCTACAGATATATCAAACAGAGAAAACCACTTTTCATGCCCGATAATTACCCTGAACCAAATTAGCTAGATTCTACAGATATATCAACAGAAGAACCACTTTCACCGGATATTACCCACTGAACCCAATAACAGATTCTACAGACATAACAACAGAAGAAACTACTTCACTGATATTAGCACTGAACCAATGACAGATTCTACCTAGATATATCAACAGAAGAAACCACTTTCAGTGACATTAGCACTGAACCATTTACAGATTCTACAGATATATCAACAGAAGAAACCACTTTTACTGATATTACCACTGAACAATTAAGATTCTACAGACATAACAACAGAAGAAACCACTTTTTACTGATATTACACTGAACCAATTCCCAGATTCTACAGACATAACAACAGAAGAAACCACTTTTACTGATATTACCACTGAACCAAATTACAGATTCTACAGATATATCAACAGTAAGAAACCCTTTCAACCGATATTAGCCACTGAACCAATACAGATTCTACAGACATAAGCAACAGAAGAACCACTTTCAGTGACATAGCACTGAACCATTACAGATTCTACAGACATAACAAACAGAAGAAACCACTTTTACTGATATTACCACTGAACCAATTACAGTTCTAGCAGACAATAACAACAGAAGAAACCACTTTTAACTGATATATACCACTGAACCAATTACAGATTCTACAGACAAACAACAGAAGAAACTACTTTCACTGATATTAGCACTGAACCAAATTCAGATTCTACAGACATAACAACAGAAGAACCACTTTACTGATATTACCACTGAACCATTTACAGATTTCTACAGACATAACATCAAGAAAGAACCACTTTTTACTGATATTACCACTGAACCAATTACAGATTCTACAGACATAACAACAGAAGAACCACTTTTACTGATATTAGCACTGAACCAATTACAGATTCTAGCAGACATAACAACAGAAGAAACTACTTTCACTGAATATCACCACTGAACCAATTACAGATTCTACAGACAATACAACAGATGAAACTACTTTCACTGATATTAGCACTGAACGCAATTACAGATTCTACAAGAACATTAACAACAAAAAGAAAGAAACTACTTTTACTGATATCACCACTGAACCATTTACAGGTTCTACAGACATAACAACAGAAGAAAACACTTTTACTGATATTAGCAACTGAACCAATTACAGATTCTACAGACATAACAACAGAAGAAACTACTTTCACTGATATCACCACTGAACCAATTACAGATTCTACAGACCATGACAACAGAAGAACCACTTTTACTGATATTACACTGACCAATTACAGATTTTACAGACATAACACAGAAGAAACTAACTTTCACTGATATCACCACTGAACCAATTACAGATTCTACAGACATAACAACAAGATAAACTACTTTCACTGATATTAGCACTGAACAATACAGATTCTACAGACATAACAAGAAGCACTGATCACCACTGAACCAATTACAGATTCTACAGACATAACAACAAAGAAACCACTTTTACTGATATTACCACTGAACCAATTACAGATTCTTACAGACATAAACAACAGAAGAACTACTTTCACTCACCACTGACAGATTCTACAACATGACAACAGAGAAACCACTTTTACTGATATTAGCACTGAACCAATTACAGATTCTACAGACATAACAACAGAAGAAACTACTTTCACTGATATTACCACTGAACCAATTACAGCTTTACAGATTACCAGTGAGCTTCATGATATTACCACTGAACCAATTACAGCTTCTACAGACATAACCACAGAAGAAGAAACTACTTCAACTGATGTAACCACAGAAGAAATTACTACAAGTTCAGATTTAACCAGTGAAGATACTACTCTCACAGATTTTACCACCGAACCAATTACAGCTTCCACAGATATAACCACCGAAGAAACTACTTCCACTGATTTCACTACTGATCCCATTACAGTTTCAACCGATTCAACAACGGAAGAAGTGTCTACAGTAACGGATGTAACAACAGAAGAAATTACCACCAGTACTGATTTAACCACTGATGTAACTGCTTCCACTGATGTTACCACTGAACCAATTACATCATCCACGGAAGAACTGTCTACTGCAACTGAGGCTACCACAGAAGAAATTACCAGCAATACAGATTCAACTAGTGAAATAACTACTTCCACTGAGTTTTACCACTGAACCAATTACATCATCCACGGAAGAACTATCTACTGCAACTGAGGCTACTACAGAAGAAATTACTACCACTACAGATTTAACCACAGAAATACCTGCTTCGACTGATTTTACCACTGAACCTAACACAGCATTTACTGACATAACCACGGAAATAAGTACTTCACCTGATATAAATACAGAACAAATAACAACCAGTACAGATTTAACCACAGAAGAACTACATCCACTGACTCTACCACTGAACCAATTACAGCTTCTACAGATTTAACCAGTGAAGTAACTACTGTCACTGATTTTACCACGGAACAAATAACAACCAGTACCGATTTAACCACTGAAGAAACTACTTTCCACTGACTTTACTACTGAACCAATTACAGCTTCTACAGATATAACTACAGAAGAAGAAACTACTTCCACAAGCTTCTACCACTGACATAACCACGGAAACAACTACTTCAACTGATGTAACCACAGAAGAAATCACTACCAGTACAGATTTAACCACAGACATAACTACTTTACTCGATTCTACCACCGAGCCAAACACAATTTCTACAGATATAACCACGGAAGAAGTAAACTACTTCAATGGATGTAACTACTCAAGAAATTACCACCAGTACAGATTTAACCACAGAAATGCCTACTTCTACAGATTTTACGACTGAACCAATCACAGCTTCTACAGATATAACCACAGAAGAAATAACAACTTCAACGGATATAACCACAGAAGAAATTACCACCAGTACAGATTTAACCACAGAAGTAACTACTCCAACCGATTCTACCACTGAACCAATCACATCCTCTACAGATCAAACCACAGAAGAAATAACTACTTCTACTGATATAACCACAGAAGAAATTACCACCAGTACAGATTTAACCACAGAAGTAACTACTCCAACCGATTCTACCACTGAACCAATCACATCCTCTACAGATCAAACCACAGAAGAAATAACTACTTCTACTGATATAAGCACAGAAGAAATTACCACCAGTACAGATTTAACCACAGAAGTAACTACTCCAACCGATTCTACACTGAACCAATCACATCCTCTACAGATCAAACCACGGAAGAAATAACTACTTCTACTGATATAAGCACAGAAGAAATTACCACCAGTACAGATTTAACCACAGAAGTAACTACTCCAACCGATTCTACCACTGAACCAATCACATCCTCTACAGATCAAACCACGGAAGAAATAACTACTTCTACTGATATAAGCACAGAAGAAATTACCACCAGTACAGATTTAACCACAGAAGTAACTACTCCAACCGATTCTACCACTGAACCAATCACATCCTCTACAGATCAAACAACGGAAGAAATAACTACTTCTACTGATATAAGCACAGAAGAAATTACCACCAGTACAGATTTAACCACAGAAGTAACTACTCCAACCGATTCTACCACTGAACCAATCACATCCTCTACAGATCAAACCACAGAAGAAATAACTACTTCTACTGATATAAGCACAGAAGAAATTACCACCAGTACAGATTTAACCACAAGTAACTACTCCAACCGATTCTACCACTGAACCAATCACATCCTCTACAGATCAAACCACGGAAGAAATAACTACTTCTACTGATATAACCACAGAAGAAATTACCACCAGTACAGATTTAACCACAGAAGTAACTACTCCAACCGATTCTACCACTGAACCAATCACATCCTCTACAGATCAAACCACGGAAGAAATAACTACTTCTACTGATATAAGCACAGAAGAAATTACCACCAGTACAGATTTAACCACAGAAGTAACTACTCCAACCGATTCTACCACTGAACCAATCACATCCTCTACAGATCAAACCACGGAAGAAATAACTACTTCTACTGATATAAGCACAGAAGAAATTACCACCAGTACAGATTTAACCACAGAAGTAACTACTCCAACCGATTCTACCACTGAACCATCACATCCTCTACAGATCAAACCACAGAAGAAATAACTACTTCTACTGATATAAGCACAGAAGAAATTACCACCAGTACAGATTTAACCACAGAAGAAACTACCTCCGCTGATTCTACCACTGAACAAATAACCACTTCTACAGATTTGCCTACAGCTTCAACTGATTTCACGGAATCAATTACGACAGACGTCACGGCCACAAGTGACGACACACTTCCACCCACTTCAGATGTAATTACCGCTACGCCTAATTCTACGGAGAGTTCAACTACATATGCCACAGATTCTTCCTCAGAATTTAGTAGTTTTGGAACAACTTACTAATGATCTTACTACTGATACTTCGTCTCCATAATTTAATATCAATAGTAAGTCTTATTCTTTAACATACAGACATCATTATTCATTGGCAATTTTTACAGAATGTCGCAATGGATAGTGTGATGGATTATATATATATATATATATATATATATATATATATATATTCTAAATACTGATGGCGTGAAAAATCCAGATGGTGAGTTTGTAAACAAAGAAATGTACAAACTGATATCTTAAAAATATTATAAAAAAAAAGACCAAAGCACCCGTACTGTCTGAAAATAATCATTAGTGTCGTGATGAATGGCCAAAAGAGAAAAAAAACCAAAGATTTGTTAAAGTTAAATATGTAAAAGGTGCTCAATACAGCAAAGCAAAATCATAAAGACCTAAGACGTCAGAAACTATATACCAAGGTTTCTCCTAATGGCTCATCGGGATAATTCTGTGATAATTGTGTAGGTTCAGAATTAACCTGATGAGCCGTTAGTGAAACCTAGGTCGGTTGTTTCTGACTCCTTAGAAATGTGATAAAAAAGATGAATTATTGATATTTGAAAATGTATGCCGACGTTTAAAACGTTTCGATTATTAAATATATATTAGATATATATCTATAATCTTCATCAGAAAATTCAAATATCGCCCGGTAATGTTGGTTTTCAAATATTTATGATTTATCTTCACGACTCTTATTTTTCACATTTATCACACACTGTCGTATTCATTTGCATTTCTCCCTAATATATATATATATATATATATATATATATATATATATATATATATATATATATATATATATCAAAGAAAGGCTTAAATACTGGTCATATTTACAGTTATTTTGGTCGATATCAATCGGCTTCCACATATTGTCTCTCCCAAGACAGTGGTACAGAAATCGCCAAAGCTGATAACTATAAGTAGAGTTCTTCCTCGATATATACATACACACAATTATATATATATATATATATATATATATATATATATATATATATATATATATATATATATATATATATATATAACGTTTTTTTATTCCGATTGTGAAAACCTACATTCATAATTCGCATACTTCAAGTGAAATATTTACATGCTATAAATTTAAGTTGGCAATTTTTTTGATTGATCGATTCTGATTAATTTTCAAGAAGATTTAAAAACTGCATATTTCAATTCCTTGTTATAACGAGTGCATTCAGAGGAAATTCCAACAGTTTCTATTATGGTCAAATCATATTATTTATTCTTGGCAGACATTAAATAAACAAAAGAAAAAAACATGACAATTTTCGACATCCATGGTCATTCGTATCCGTTTGAGTTAAAACGATAATAATGCTCTTCGATTAAAGAATTAAGAAAGATAACTGTTTTAATTTAATTAAAATTCAAACACCTACTGGCGGAATTGTTCTAAATAATATACTACTAAATACAATGTTTTAATTGAAAGAAAACTTATACTAATTTTTTCCCGCCAAGAGGTCTCATAACATTTCCGTATAATGAGGGCTTCGGTGGTGGATTCTAAAAATCACAGAAAATTATATTTTCTTGTAAGCAAATACCCTATATATATATAATATATATATATATATATATATATATATATATATATATACTGATAAATATAATGTTTTAATTGAAAGAAAACCTATACAGTCAAACCTCGGTTCTCGAACATAATTCGTTCCAAAATTGTGTTCGAGAACTGAATTGTTCAAAAACTGAAACAATGTTTCTCATAATAAATAGTCTAAAGTGGATTTATGCATTCTTGATCATTAGATGAATACCTATTTATGTGCCTAGAGTTATTATATATAATATTGAAAGACGTGTATTTAAACAACAGATAACACATAAAAATGTATATACAAAAAATATGTATACGAGTTCGGTGTTTAAATTTTTCGAAGCAAACTGCTGACTTTCAACTTCGACCCTCGTAACAGAAGTTTCTTTTAAGAGACTTCCGTTTTTATTGCCTCGACTTGTGTGTTCGAAGTTCGAAAATTTGTTCAATAACAGAGGCTTTTTTTACTCAATTTTTTGGTTCGAACTCTGAATTTTTCGACTTCAGAATCGTTCGAGAACCGAGGTTCTACTGAACTAATTTTTCCGGCCACGAAGCTCTCGCATAACCTTTTCGTATAATGACGTCACTAGGTGATTCATTTTAAAAACGATAGGAAATGAAGACATTTTCTTCTAAGCAAATACCTATATATATATATAAATATATATATATATATATATATATATATATATATATGTGTGTGTGTGTGTGTGTGTGTGTGTGTGTGTGTGTGTGTGTGTTAGGGTAGCGTGGATATGAAGTTAACAGCACTAGGTTATTGATAATTTCTAGCCTATGGGATTCTAAAATACTTGGTTTGAAAATCGCATAGGTGAGAAACTGGCAGTAACCAAGTGTCATTGATGGCATGTCCACGATACCCTAACTTAGACATATATGCTCTATCCACGATATTGAGCACTATTTACTTATAAATATACCACACTATATATATATAATGTGTGTGTGTGTGGTGTGTGTGTGTGAGAGAGAGAGAGAGATACTACTTAAATTTGAAAATGAAAGAAAACAGTTTATTCTACTTACAATGTCTCCTTTGAACTCGTCCCTTGTCTGCTCTTTGCACAATGATAAACAAAGGCTACTGCTCACAAAGGTTAGAGTCCAGAGTTCATGCTACATTCGACGTGTGTGTGTTATACAAAAACCTACACAAACCACTTATATAGACAGATAGATAGATAGATTCATTGACTGATCTATTCGTTTTATTTCCTATATTCCAAACTTCAAAACTATTCAAAACTTTTAACATATATATATATATATATATATATATATATATATATATATATATATATATATATATATATAGTCTTGTTTGTATTTTTATATTTGTGTTCATTATGTTAAAATGATAAGTGGGCTGGTACCCACTTTTGTATATAGATATATATTTTTATTGAAAATTACATTTTCTTTTTATATCAATATCAGGTTTTCCCGCTGTTTTTGTCTCAAAACCATTTGTTTTAAATCAAATATTTCCCTGTGGATACACTTAAATATTCTTTGAATTTATGCGTTACAGTCGCTAATTTTGTCTTTTTCTCTGAATTTTTGAGACGAGGCTTGATAGTTTGTATTATTTAGATTATTCGGACTATTGTCCTCATCTTTATTGTTATCTGCAGAACGTTTCTGGCTTCTTCAGGTATTTCTTGTTCGACTCGGGAACCTTCTCTCCGAACTCCGGAGCCTTCTTGTCGCAATCGGGAGCTTTCACGGAACTTCGAACCTAACCCCTTTTTCAATCCACGGGAGTAGACTGTTCCAATTCCGCTAACCATGACTTTACAAATGTATTGATAATCAATGTTAACTTCGATTTTAGTTGTACATTTTTAATCGTTAATAAGATGAAATATTAACTGATGAAAACAGGAATTGAGAACAGTTGACCATTTTGATTACAAGAAGGTTTCCGAGTTCGAGACGATTCCCGAAGTCCGACAAGAAATACCTGAAGAAGGTCAGATGGCACATCGACCGAAACGTTCTGTAGATAACAATAAATATGAGGACAATAGTCCGAATAATCAAAATTATACAAGTTTCTCTTTTTTTTCTTTTTTTTTTTTCTTTCTTATTTAACATTTTTTTTTACAAATAAATGGAAAACCAATATATTTTTCATTATTGTGCCTGCTGGACGAGTACTACAATGCAATTTCTATGAATAAAATCTTCAATCACCAATGTTTTTTTTAACAGTTTTCTGATTTGGAGTTGATTGTAGAATGGTGGCAGGATTAAGTTAAGGTCAAGATTTTACAAGGCTACAAATTGTCAAAAATCTTATCATAATGGAGATTCGGTGTCTGCGTGTAACCGAAACTACGTCACTACTTACGTTATAATACCCTCAGGGATTGCGTGTGTTTATCAATGAGTATGTAATTTATCCTCTTGCTAGTAAAAAATTAAAGAATCTGTCAGTTAACTGCCAGTTACCCATCGTCGTTGACTTCATGTCTCCGCTACTCTAACTTAGATATATATGTTCTGTTAATGATGTTGAGCACTCTTTAGATAGCAAACTATAACATGAGAGTGACATGTAGGCTAATACTTGCAGCAATCAAAAATTATTCCGTTAACTTATTTAATGAATTTATTTAATTATATTTATTTGATAAATTTATTCCATTACATTATTTAATAAACTATCATAAATACTAGAAAATTAATATTTGAGTTTTGTATCCTCTACCTCATACTTGTTTTTAGATTACCTATTATATCTTTAAAGATGTAGTCATTGGTGTATCATAGCAACACTGGTTCCTGTATTTATTTGTTTCAAAGAGATCATAAAGAAAAATATTATCTTAGACCAATTCCTCGAATCCTTCATTAAAATTGGTAAAATAACAGCTAAATAAAATCTAGAATGTTAGATAAGATCTAAAACAGTCGCAAATATCAATTTAATCATATATATATATATATATATATATATATATATATATATATATATATATATATATGAGGAAAAATGAGTAAAGAAAAGAAATGAAGGTAAAAAAAAAATATCTCTCTGTGTACGGAATATTTTTACATTTTTCCTATTATTATTATTATCATTATTTCAACTTCATCTAATTATTTTAATAATAATAATAGCGTAATCCGTATACATTTTGATAAACGGACCGAAACACATGTGTAAGTGATATCGATTAAAAGTGATATCGATTTAATACATTTTTATCCATCTACATTTCTTTTCTTTACTCATTTTTTCTTCATATTGTCGGATTCAATTCCCTTTCCATTCTATATATATATATATATATATATATATATATATATATATATATATATATATATATATATATATATATATAATATATATAATGAGAAAGAAAGACCCAACAGACCGTCATTTGGCTATTTGAGATTTATTTCATCTGGAAAGATTTATAATAGCAAAATGACGGTCTGTTGAGTTTTTTCTTTCTTATTGGAAATATAAATATTGCTCTGTATATAACTAATTTATTAATTATGATACATTGAGCTCTGTTTTGGATTGAAATAATCATTGTATAAATCTATAGACGTGCATCTGCATGGGCATGCTTTGTGGATATTCGGAGGATATAGATGATCCCAAATAGAATCAGAATCATCCTCAACTTTCCTGTCTACTGAAACATATATATATATATATATATATATATATATATATATATATATATATATATATATATATTCTACTTCACTAATGAATGACTTTGAAATCTATAAGAATACATTAGATTTGGATAAAAGCTCTAATTGTTCTTTTCTTTTCTTTTTCTTTTTTTTTTTTTCCTATTGTTTTAAATCAAAGACCTAAAATAACACAGTAGAAAAGTAATTTTTTCCACTGAAAACTTATTTTCACCTACCTAATATCTTGAACCGTCCGGTACCTTGTAAGTAAATATAGTTACAGAAAATGTTATTTTCGACTTTCCGATATTAATAATAATAATAATAATAATTGCCTTAATAATAACGACAAAAAATCTGAAGATTTTTTTCTGAGAAAATTATTGACTGATTTTCGGAAGTCTGAGAATAAAAAAAAGTAAATTAAAACTGAAAAAAAAAAATGTTCTCATTTATGTTATTCTGAAATTGTTACAAATATTTAAATAAATTATATTTTCTTAATACACCTGTTTTGTTATTTGTATGTATTTTTTGGATGAGACTTGATGTAAATAATTTTGTTGTTTCGGACTATTGTTCTCATTTTTATTGTGGTATGTATAAACACAATGTTCAGGCCACTGTACCCTCGGGACTTGTGTAGGTTTTTTTTTATTTACTTTAAAATAAACTCATCAGATGATAACCTTGAGTTCAAACGTGATTTTGGAGCGCCTTGAAGTAGTAGCAACAATATTTTAGCTGTAAAAACCACGTTTGAACATAAAGTTATCACCTGATGAGGATTTCATTTTAAGGTAAATAAGAAACACCTAAACAAGGCCTGTTGTTACAGCGGCCTGAACCTTGTTCATACATACCGCAATAAAGATGAGGATAACAGTCTGAAATATCAAAAGTATTTACAAAAAATATTTGTTAAATTGAATATTGTAAATGCCTCAAACTGGAAGATATAAAGTATTTTTGGGGAATAATTTTGATTTGTCAGACTGTTGTCCTCATCTTTATTGCGGTATGTATAAATATAATGTTCAGGCAACTGTAACCCCAGGCCTTGTTTAGGCGTTTCTTATTTATCTTAAAATAAAGTCATCATCAGATGATCACCTTGAATTTAAACGTGGTTTCGGAGCTAAAATATCGTTAGCACTAGTTCAAGGCGCCCCAAGCAGCATAAAATGTCACCAGACTTATTGAAAGAAATGTGATTAATATATTGGTTAGATCTAAATTTATAGTAAATTCTATTAAATGATAGATGTTGAAAAAATAAAATGGAAGAAAATTTTAAGGTAAATAAGAAACACCTAAACAAGGCCCGTGGTTACAGCGACTTGAACGTTGTGTTTATACTTACCACAATAAAGATGAGGACAACAGTCCGAAATATAAAAATTATTTTTTCTTGTCTTGTTGTTGATATTTTATTGTGCATTCTTCTTTCAGACCATCGAGTAGGTATCAACTCACTATTTAGTAGTAATTGATTTGCGAGACTAGCTTGCTAACTGTTACACCACGATGGAACGCCCTTAGATATTCATCCAACCCGTTCGCCATGGGTAGGATGTGACACAAATTTGCAAGTATGCGACATCCAGCGAGGATCAAACTCGCTATTTAGTTTTAATGGATTTGTGAGACTAGCTTGCAAACTGTTACATCACGATGGTACGCCCTTAATCCAACCCGTTCGCCAGGAGTAGGATGTGACACAAAGTCGCAAATATAGGGCAAGTATGGGGCATCCAGCGAGGATCAAACTCGCTATTCAGTTGTAATGGATCTGCGAGACTAATTTACAAGCTATTACACAACGATGAGATCCACAATTTTATGCATTGAGTGTCACATCTTACTTTTATTTATGTTTTATTTAGACAAAAATATGTTAAAAAAACATGTCTCATAGCTAGGATGTAACACAAATTTGCAAGTATGGGGCATCCAGTGGGGATCAAAATCGCTATTTCGCTGTAATGGATCTGCGAGACTAGTTTTCAAGCTATTACACAATGATGGGATCGCCAATTCATGTTTTATCTAAGAAAAAACATATCATTCGATTTCATCGAGAAATATTATCCTGTTTTTTTTTTGGGGGGGGCGGTTTGGTTTTGTTTCTCTGTTTAATAGCATGTCAAATTTCGTTGGTTATTTAATGCCAAAGTCATCCTTATAGGAGAGTAGTAGTGTTACTATTTAACTCATAGCTGAGGGAATGAGAAGGTTCAAAATTTTCCCAAGTGAAAGTAATTGTAATAGTTCGACTGGAGTTTTAACTCGCTTACTACGAAGTCGCATTCCAACACGTTAGCCAATACGCCACTGGTTATCTCCCCTTATCGTTCAGTTGAATCATCTAATAACAATAGAATTGAATATTTAGACATTTATAACGCTATCATAGATTTATAAGTTATTAGATTAAACACTTATGATTGATTATAATAATCTATTAAAAGTTAATGACTATACTTTTGATAAGTTAGGGTCCCACGCGTGGTTATTGGATCCTAAGTCTTAAGAAATAGAAATATGATTCACATAAGAAACGTTTTGTGTTGTTAATAAAAAAAACAAATCAACAGCGCAGAGCCATCTTAAAACACCAGTTAAGAAGCCGAAACCAGAAATCCTGAATAAGAAGTTAGAGGAACTACTCCGACGATAGAGACCAAACCAAGTAATGAAAAAGTAAGAAGAAATACAGAATGAAAGCCATAACTCGACTAAGATACTACTCAGAAAGTAAGTACAGACGAAGATAAGATTTAGTATGAGAGATATAACCACGGGTGTCCCTCATTTGTATGTCCAGATGGGCATGCGCGGAGGTATTACTATGTAACAGAATGTCCTAAATTGTTGAATAAGATAAGGCTTACTTTGGCACAGAGTCACATTGAAAATGGTTGATTTCAATTGTATTTCAATCCATCTAGGGTTATTTTGTACTTAGAGGTTAGGGAATTGCGCTCATAGTACGGTCATATTTACATTTTTTATACAGTTGTTTCTTGAAAAAATTTTTTCGCACGGTACAATTGAATACAAATAATGTTTAAACTGATACATAGATGAGACCCTAACAGGTACTATTCCTACTCCGAGTTAGAGTGGGCCTGAAAGTAATGGCAATGAAGGGGTACTCTACAGTCCCCAGATCTCCAGAAATTAAGCTTTAACTTCAGATACAGTTCACTGTCATTACAAAGGATACCTCTTTCTAATCGCTTTCCTAGACCTTTTGGGGACCGTTCCGAGGAATACAATTGGTATCACTGTCACCTTCTTGTTCTACAACCTTTTCATCTATTTGGCAAGATTATTATTATCATTAGTAGTAGTAGTAGTAGTAGTAGTAGTAGTAATTTTTCACACCAGCATAGCTGATGGTGATTCACTGGAGTTTGAGTGACAATAGCGTGTCCTCAGGTCTCCAGGACTCTCCTGAGTATTCCACCTGATTTCAACAATGCTGTTGTCTGGATGGTCCCAATTCTTCCTCTGATTTCCAGTTCCTCCATTCTTTCTTCAAAGTCTTTTGGGACCGTTCCAAGTGCACCAACTACAATTGGTATCACTTTCACCTTCATGTTCCATAGTTGTTTCAATTCTCTGGCAAAATCTACTAGTTGACAAGTTCTTTTTTTTTTCTTTTTTGTTAATCAATACTAGGTTTGGTCTTCTCGCTGTGATAAAACGACCCGTCTTTATCTCAAAGTCCCAGAGAATTCTATATATCCCTATAATTGTTTTTCTTCCCATTTCTGTTTTCTTGTGTGTTTGGGGGGGGGATTCGTTTTTCCCTATGTTGCAGTTGCTGTCATTGGCTTCCATAAGTAATATTTCTTTGGGTTTTTTTGTGTATTCTTCTAGTCCTATTATTATTATCATTATTATTATTATTAGTAGTAGTAGTAGTAGTAGTATAAATTTTGAATAGTATTTTCTTTCATCTTCGATTTTTGGTTATTTCATTTTTAATCACAATTCACTCAGGTGGTAAATCAGATTAGAAATAAAAGATAATCTCCCGGTGAGATTCAAACTCATTTCTCTTGTTGATTAAATGTATCAGCTGCTCTATCAATGATCTACAAAAAAACCATTGGTTTACAAAAGTTCAAATTGAAAAATCAAAATGGAGGATGTGGGTTTGAATCTTTATTTCAATTCTGTAATTTATATTCATTACCCAACTGGGGTGTTTTATTAGGAAAAACCATTTAGAAATAAAAAATGAAAGAAAATACAAGTCAAAGTTGTTCACCATTAACTTTAATAGACTGGTTTAATTTTGTTTGTATTTTTTTAAAGTTCTTTGAAGCCTGTTTGATCAACTGTCAAACTATTACAAAGGATTTCCAAGGTTGCATCATTAATATACTCCAGGAAGGCCAGAGGATACAGTGGTCGAAACATTGTGTCTATACATGCCACAATAAATAGGAGGACAACAGTCCGAAAAATCTCCTCAGGTCTTTTTTCTTTTTCTTTTTTTTTTTTTTTTTGTAATGTTTTATTTAAGATTGTCCAATCCAAAAAAGGGATTGTTGTCCTCCTTTCTCTTGTTTGTCTTGAATGAAAATTTTCTTCCGTGTGTATCTGATCTATTAGTCTCTAAGGACAACCTTGAAGTGCTGTACTGTGGCTGACAATGTCTGTGTCCTGTTGTGGATCAATGATCTGAAATGATCGATAGTCTTTCTCTTCCTTCTTCAATATCAGTGATAATGAATATTGTTTAGTGCCATATATAAGAAATATATACTTTTTTTTCCTTTTCAAATGATCTTTTTTGTTGAAGAAATAATCATTGTTTTTTTTTATTGGGTGAGATTTTTCTTACAAAGATGAAATAGAATGAGCTTAGTTAAAAAGCATGAACTGCTGTAAGTAAAAGATTTAAAAAATACTTGTCAAAATTAATAATGATGATGATGATGATGATGATGATGATAGAGATCAACAAAAGTTCAAATCAAAAAGACAAAATGGAGGATATGGTATTGAATGCATATATTAATGCTCGTGTTCCTTAAAAGTACGACCGTTATCATCTTGCAAACCAAGACCGTCTAAATCGTTCAAGATGAAATGCAAAAATATAAATCCTGATTATCTGCTGTTGCTTATCCGCCGAATTCTTATTTCTTATGAATGTCGTCACCTCAGCTAAATAATGGACCATTCTGTTTTTGTTTTTTTGATAAAGAAAGAAAGAGAAACATGCTACACAGAAAAATTATAATCCATGCATATATAAAGAGCAGTTGTGTGTATGTGTATGTCAGGAGGAAACTTCGAAAGTAAAACAATTAACGACAAAGGAAATATATTGACATTAAATATCACCAGGGCTTGGTTTTGGAGCAAAAATAGAGATTTGATTTATATTCTTGAAGATAATTAAAATATAAAATTCAAATGATAACAGCATGGATTTTTTTCATTTAATGTTTTAGGTAGTAGACATTAACATTTCTTTTCAGAGTAGCTGGATCAATGCAAGGTCTATTTTTACACAGGGATTTAAATGGGGCATCCCACGAGGATTCAACTCCCAATTCAGTAATAAAGGATCTGCAGGACTAACTTTAAAAAATCCCCCTCTACCCAGGTGACACCGGGTAGCCACTGCTAGTAAAAAAGAAAGAAAGTAGGGGAAAGACAGAGAGAGGGGTGAGCGCACGGATGCGACAACGCTAATATGTTTCAATCGAACATAATGAAAAGATGAAACGAAGGAAAGAAGAAAAATGAGTGAGAGATTATTATACTTTTTACATATTGAACTATTTAGCAACAGCTCTTAAGTAAACATATCAAACGTTGTAATAATTAAATCATCATACTGTTGTATATCCACAGGTCCTGCTAGTCTTTGTTATTTCCATTTTCCAGCTCTCTAGCAAGATTATCATTATCTAACACCAAAAACGTTTTTCATAAGAAATCAGGGGGCGAGATTTTTACATCCTTTCGTTGGGAGATAATTGAATAATAAAAAGTACAGGTGAGTTTTGTTCGTTTAGTGTGTTGGCAAACATTCAATCTTTATGAAAAAATGCGACAGGTGTTTCGATATGAATTGATTTGCCGAGAATTTAGGCGGAAATTTATTGTCCAATTTCGATGGCTGGAATGTGAAATTGCCCACAGGATTGTCTCAAGCCCCCCACCTACGCAGTATCTCTTCTGATTTCAAGAAAAACACAAATTCATGAACAATTTCTTATTCATAAGTTACGTTCAACCCGTTGTGTAATTTCAAAAAGAATTACACGAGTGCTTGAACGTAAGCAATTGAAAATCATATAGAAAAAATATTCCGTGGTATTCGACCAAACCTGTCCAAATAATAACTTGCTGTCGCAATATACACTATATATATATATATATATATATATATATATATATATTATATATATATATATATATATAAGTAAAAAGTAAAGTCGTCGGGGTGGCTTCAAGTCGGTATCAACCAATCAGCGAGGGAGTCTATCCCCTTTTCCCTAGCGCTAGATCAAGGAGATTGTTTTTGCGTCTGGGGTGGAGCGCCACACCTACCATCAGCTCTTAAATTCACCGCACAGATCGCTGTGCTACTCATACGCTGAGTTGGCGAGGGCCAGTATCGAACAGGGAACCTTGTGGTTCCTAGCCGAACGCTCTACCGACTGTGTTAGAATTATCCTGATGACCCGTTAGGAGAAACTTAGGTAGATATTCTCTGACTCATTAGGCTTACTTTATTATTTATTGACTCTACTTATTGTATTGAGCACTTTAGTATGTTTAACTAAGGCAACTCATACAGTATTTTTTCTTTTGGACATTTTAACAGTATCAACTGATTATTTTCAGGTGGTGCATATGATTTGGTCATTTCTTTTTTTTATGAATTTTTTTCTCCAGGTGAAAGTTCGTATTGTGTAATTACAGACTATAAAGCTGAGAGTGTTTTTTAATACTATAAAGCCGAGAGTATAGAAATAATATATTATATATATATATATATATATATATATATATATATATATATATATATATATAATGGACTCTCTCGTCGATTTTTGACGCATGAGTGTTCATCTAGTGAACAACCAACACAGTGATTTGTTTATAGTGGTGAAGGCTTGTGTAGGACCATTCCACACTTTTTGGCACAGTCGATAGGAAAGAATTGGTGCATCAAGGAATGCCACGAACCCAATCAACGACCGACCTCAGGAATTTTGAATTCAATGTTATCCCTCTCCTAGACTGATTACCTACCCAGGATTAAAGACCCCAGTCTGCCCTACGATTTAAAATAAAATAATATATATATTATATATATATATATATATATATATATATATATATATATATATATATATATATGGTGGACTCTGCTATCGTAAACGATAGACGAGGGTCAGCAGTGAGTGATTTGCTTCTTCCCACTTTGTGCATGCTATCAAAAAGACATTTTGTGTTTTCTCGAGTGTGATACCAGCCCAGTCTTGCTGTGAGTTACGAAGCCATACTGACAGATGAAATTTTCTAAAGCGGGAGTCAGATGTCTTTGGTTTAAAGTTAGACGGAGCTGATCACGATATATATATATATATATATATATATATATATATATATATATATGTAAAGATTTTTTGTTGTTTTAAGGGTTTCGCGTGTATATATATATATATATATATATATATATATATATATATATATATATATATATGCAAAATTACGACTAAGCCTACGTAGGAATAAAAAGCAAACTAGTAAATCTGTACGATACAACTGGGCGACACTTGCCAACAGCGATATATGCAATCGCTACGCTGTTGCAGTTAGAAATAAATTCGATATCCTCCAGGAGATATCCGAAAGCTCCACACCAAACGAGGAATACGAAAACTTCGTCAATGCTCACCAAGAAGCAGCAGCCGAGTGCGTACCAACCAAACCAAGAGCCAAACACTATGTTCCATGGGAGACAGAAACAGTTAGAGAAAAGAGAAACAATATAAAAGAAGCAGTACAACGTAATAAAATAAACCCAACTAATGCCAATCTACACAACCTTAGAAAAGCCCTGATAGAACTAGCCAAAACATACAAAAAAGAACAAATAGAATACATACAAACACAAATAAATAATATAAGACAATCGGTGGAGGACAGACAGTCACGATTAGCATGGCAAACTGTTAATGAAGTTAGCGGTAGGAAAAGTACCTCTAAATCGAAGTTAAAGGCAACCAGCCAAAAAGATAGACTCCAAAAATGGAAAGACCACTTCCAGAAACTTCTGGGAACCCACCTAAAATCGTAGAAGATAATACCCAAAAGATTGTCGATAAACAACTATATATCAAACTGGGGGACTTCACGATAGATGAAATCAACCAAGTTTTAAAGAAGCTAAAAGGTAGAAAAGCAGCAGGACTTGACGGAATACTCCCGGAGGTATGGAAGATAGGAAAGTTCAGTGACATACTGCTTGGGCTATGCAATGCAGTGTATAGACAAAATAGAATATATAGATGGACAAAAGGCTGCATCCTCCCATTCCCTAAAAAAGGAGATCTCGGAATCGCTAAGAACTACAGAGGCATAACTCTTACTGCTATTGCAGCTAATATATATAATGCCCTTCTCCTTAATCGCATCCGACCTGAAATAGAAAAAATCCTTAGGAGAAACCAAAATGGATTCCGCAAAAATCGATCCACAACCTCTCAGATCCTGACTATACGACGGATCATAGAAGGAGTACGAGCAAAGAATCTAGAGGCAACGCTACTATTCGTAGATTTTTCCAAGGCATTTGATTCCATACACAGAGGGAAATGGAACAAATACTACTAGCATATGGCCTCCCAAAGAAACGGTTGCAGCTATAATGATGCTATACAGGGACACTAGAGCGATGGTACGCTCACCTGATGGCGACACAGATTTCTTTGACATCGCTGCTGGAGTCATACAAGGAGATACATTGGCACCATATATATTTATAATATGCCTAGACTACGTACTCAAAACATCATTAGATACCATAAAAGAAAAAGGGTTTCACACTGAAAAAGGCAAGAAGCAGCGTTATCCCGCACAAACAGTCACAGATGCAGACTATGCTGACGACCTTGCACTCCTTGCAGATACACCGACACAAGCTGAGTCACTGTTACACAGCTTGGAGGAGCGGCAGAAAATATCGGCCTCTATGTGAACTCCAGTAAAACAGAGTTCATAAGTTTCAAAAAGAAAGGAAACATCTCAACACTCAACGGCACGCCTCTCAAGCCTGTAGAACAATTCACGTACCTAGGTAGTAATATCTCATCCACAGAGAGAGATGTTAACACACGAATAGCAAAGGCATGGTCGGCCACAAACAAATTGTCAGTCATATGGAGGTCTGATCTCCCTGACAAGCTGAAGTGACAGTTCTTCCAGGCTGTGGTTGCATCGGTGCTGCCTATATGGCTGCACCACTTGGACCCTAACGAAGCGTCTTGAAAATAAGCTAGATGGAAGCTGCACAAGAATGCTACGTGCAGTCTTGAACAAATCGTGGAAGCAGCACCCACGAAGAGACAGCTGTACGGTCACCTGCCTCCCATCTCTCAAACTATCCGAGTGAGACGGACAAGGCATGCAGGACACTGCTGGAGAAGCAAGGACGAGCTCATAAGCGACGTCCTCCTGTGGAAGCCAACACATGGACATGCAAGTGTGGGGCGCCCAGCAAGGACCTACATTGACCAGCTATGCGATGATGCTATCGGCTCAGCAGAGGACCTCCCAGGTGCAATGAGTGATAGGGAGGGTTGGCGAGAGATTGTTATGGATATCCGTGCTGCAAGCGCGACATGATGATGATGATATATATATATGCACGCGCGCGCGCGTGTGTGTGTTATAAAAAGTTAAAATAAAAATATTTTTTTATAAGCATGAATACATGGTGAATGTAAGTGTTAAAATATACTAATATTTCAGAAATACTGTTTCGAATTTTTGTGTTATAATTTTTTTTAAAATTAAAATACTGGGTTGCTTTTGAAGTATTAATAGATGGTGGGTGTCCGTGTTAGAATATCTAAGAAATACTATTGACTTGCCAATTGCTTTCGAATTAATACTGTAGCTGATACTGAACGATGGAGATATTTATACGAATTGTTGTTAGCCGATTAATGCAGTAAAATCGCTTGATGTATTTTTTTAAGTTAATGGATTTTTATTGGAAGATGGTTTGTATGTTGAAAATTATTTAGAAAATACGATATAAATTCGGATACAATTGGTATTTCTTAAATATTAGTATATTTTAACATTTACATTCACCATACATCTATACTTAAAAACAGTATTTTTATTTTTTATAACACACACACACAGACACACAGACACACACACACATATATATATATATATATATATATATATATATATATATATATATATATGTGTGTGTGTGTGTGTGTGTGTGTGTGTGTGTGTGTGTGTGTAAGGTATCCAAATGACTGGTTGTAAGGAATGATTCTATTTGGGATCATCGAAATCTCACTGTACAACCATACTCTATGTTCTTGTAGGTGCAAAAATATACTCATACAAGGATTTTTATAAATCCCTAAAGAGAGCTCGATGTATAATACTCAATAAATTAGATTATATACAGAGCAATATTTAACTTTCAAAGAAAGAAAAACTTAATAAACCGTCATACCGTTATAATCTTTTATTTCAAATTTATTTAAATTTGAAATAAAAAAAAAATTATTATGAGGCTAAAATATTTTTTAGTTTCTGGTTGAAATAAAAATTCTAACAGGGTAACGGTTTGTTAAGTTTTTCTTTCATTGAAAGTTGCATATATATATATATATATATATATATATATATAGTATGACACGAAGTAGAGGACAAAACAAAATGGATTTTTTTCTGAAGAGTCATAAGCGAAAGAAATATCTTTTTCAGAATATGACTCCACTTTTAAATTCGATTTTTTAATTTTTGCATTAAAATATATACTCTATCATCGATAATTGAACAAACCATATATATAATTGAACTACTATATATGTTAGCTCAGTTGGTAGAGCATTCGCATAGGAATCATATATATATATATATATATATATATATATATATATATATAGTATTTCTACGTAATACAAACGGTTTTCAAATAAATCTATTCAACACTTAGAAGAAAAGTTCTAGAAGGAAAACTATGAAATTCGCTTAAGAAATTGACCTTGCGCCACATCCTGCTCGTTCGGGGGGGGGGGTGTTTAGATCCATTAATGCAACCTTATTCTGTTAACAAGTTAAAATTCATGTAAAGAGAAAGAAAGGAAAACAGATGCCATGTAATTTTCTGTTTAGCATTTTAACTCTATTCAGACCTGACAACCTGTCGATTCAATTCACACAATTTACTATTTACTTTATATTCAAACATTATCAAAATATCCTCTGTTTTATTCAATTCAGTCGTGACTGGGCGTCGAAAATCGTGACTATTTTACATGGACGTGCACTTGTCGTATCTGCAACAAAGAAAGCAGACATTTTCTTCGAGAATAGATAGAGCGGCCATTTTTTGTCACTTAGATATACATTGGAGAAGACTTTGTTTTCTTTCGTTTTTCTTTCTATTTAATAGTTTTTTAATGTAGCCACTTACAAGATATACCCACCTACAGCTAAATAATAAAATGAAAAGTTTATACTGTGTAGAAAAATGTAATAAACAATAAATTATTGTTTCTAAGTGTATCACTGAATTATGAAGTGTGGTACATTGTGGCAAGTTTTTTTTTGTATGTGTGGATGACACATCGTAGCAATTTTTGTATAAACGCAAATTATAACAGTTTTTCTATATATGGTACATCGTAACAAGGTTATTGAATGTATGGTGTTTCCTAGGAAATAAGACATACCTGCAAAATCAGACCCAGCGTGATTTTTTGAATGCATGTTATATACCACATTTCTAGGAAAATACGATAGAGCTTATATTAATTTTCAATATATAATCATTAGAAAACAATGATAGCTTCAAGCCCGTTAGCCACTACACCACGGAGTCTCTCCCCTTGTCGTTCAGTTAACTTATCTAAAAACAATAGAATTCTAGATTTAGACATTCAATGAAGAAATAGCGAAATTGCAGAACAAAATTGCTAAATAAAGTCCTGCAAGGAATAGGCTGATTTTAGCAATGATTGATTGATTGCTGGTTGGCTGTATTTTACGGCATGTCAACTCTTGCTGGGTTATTTTATGCCGAAGATATCTTGTGG
>CM042148.1:85908199-85935699 GCA_023376005.1 Doryteuthis pealeii
AATATTTAAAATTAAATTAATATTTTCTTAATACACCTGTTTTGTTATTTGTATGCTATTTTTGGGATGAGACTTGATGTAACTAATTTGTGTTGTGGACTATTGTTTTCATTTTATTGTGTATGTATAAACCACAATGTTCAGCCACTGTACCTCGGCGACTGGTGTAGGTTTTTTTTATTTACTTTTAAAATAAACTCATCAGATGATAACCTTGAGTTCAAACGTGATTTTGGAGCGCCTTGAAGTAGTAGGCAACAATATTTTAGCTGTAAAAACCACGTTTGAACATAAAAGTTATCACCTGATGAGATTTCATTTTAAGGTAAATAAAGAAAACACCTAACAAGCCTGTTGTTAACAGCGGCCTGAACCTTGTTCATACATACCGCAATAAGATGAGGATAAATCAGTCTGAAATATCAAAAGTATTTACAAAAAATATTTGTTAAATTGAATATTTTAAATGCTCAAACTTGCGAAGATATAAAGTATTTTTGGGAATAATTTTTGATTTGTCAGACTGTTGTCCTCATCTTTATTTGCGCGTATGTATAAATAATAATGTTCAGCAACTGTAACCCCAGGCCTTGTTTAGGCGTTTCTTATTTAATCTAAAATAAAGTCATCATAGATGATCCACCTTGAATTTAAACCGTGCGGTTTCGGAGCTAAATTATCGTTAGCACTAGTTCAAGGCGCCCCAAGCAGCATAAAATGTCACCAGGACTTAAATTGAAGAAATGTGATTAAATATTTGGTTTAGATCTAAATTTATTAGTAAATTCTATTAAAATGATAGATGCTTGAAAATAAAAATGGAAAGAAAATTTTAAGGTGAAATAAGCAAACACCTAAACAAGGCCCGTGGTTACAGCGACTTGCAACTTGTGTTTATACTTACCACAATAAAGATGAGGACAACAGTCCGAAATATAAAAATTATTTTTCTTGTCTGTTCGTTGATAATTTTTATTGTGCATTCTTCTTTCAGACCATCGAGAGGTATCAACTCACTATTAGTAGTAATTGATTGCCGAGACTTAGCTTTGCTAAACTGTTACACCACGATGAACGCCCTTAATATTCATCCAACCCGTTCGCCATGGGGTAGGATGTGACACAAATAAAAAAAAAACTTGCAAGTATTGCACAATCCAGCGGCGATCAAACTCGCCTATTTAGTTTTAATGGATTTGTTGAGACTTAGCTTGCAAACTTTACATCACGATGGTACGCCCCTTTAATTCCAACCCGTTCGCCAGGAGTAGGATGTGACAACAAAAGTCGCCAAATATAGGGGCAAGTATGGGGCATCCAGCGAGGATCAAACTCGCTATTCAGTTGTAATGCGAATCTCGAGACTAATTTACAGCTATTACACAACGATGAGATCCACAATTTTATGCATTGAGTGTCACATCTTACTTTTATTTATGTTTTATTTAGACAAAAAAATATGCTTTAAAAAAACATGTCTCATAGCTAGCGATGTAAACAACAAATTGCAAGTATGGGGCATCCAGTGGGGATCAAAATCGCTATTCGCTGTAATGGATCTGCGCAGACTTAGTTTTCAAGCTATTACACAATGATGGATCGCCAATTCCATGTTTTATCTAAGAGAAAAACATATCATTCGATTTCATTCGAGAAAATATTATTCCTGTTTTTTGGGGGGGGCGGTGGTTTTGTTTCTCTGTTTTAATAGGCATGTCAAATTTCGTTGCGTTATTTAATGCCAAAGTCATCGCTTTAGGAGAGTAGTAGTTTTTACTTATTTAACTCATAGTGAGGGAATGAGAAGGTTCAAAAATTTTTCCCAAGTGAAAGAAATTGTAATAGTTCCGACTGGAGTTTTAACTCGCTTTACTACGAAGTTCGCATTCCAACACGTTAGCCAATACGCCACTGGTTATCTCCCTTATCGCCCCCCCCCTTCAGTTGAATCATCTAATAACAATAGAATGAATATTAGACATTTATAACGCCTGATCATAGATTATAAGTATAGCATTAACACTTTATGATTGATTATAATAATCTATTAAAAGTTAATGACTATACTTTGATAAGTTAGGTCCCACGCGTGCGTTATTGGATCCTAAGTCTTAGAAATAGAAATATGATTCCACATAAAGAAACGTTTGTGTTGGTTAATAAAAAAAAAACAAATCAACAGCGCAGAGCCATCTTAAAACACCAGTTAAGAAGCCGCAAACCAGAAATTCCTGAATAAGAAGTTAGAAATACTCGACGATAGAGACCCAACCAAGTAATGGAAAAAGTAAGAAGAAATACAGAATGAAAGCCATAACTCGACTAAGATACTACTCAGGAAAGTAAGTACAGACGAACGATAAGATTTAGTTATGAGAAGATATAACCACGGGTGTCCCTCATTTGTATGTCCAGATGCGGCATTGCGCGAGGTATTACTATGTAAACAGAATGTCCTAAATGTTGAATAAGATAAGGCCTTACTTTGCGCCACAGAGTCACAATTTGAAAATGGGTTGATTTCAATGTATTTCAATCCATCTAGGGTTATTTTGTAACTTAGAGGTTAGGGAAATTGCGGCTTCATAGTACGGTCATATTTACATTTTTTATACAGTTGTTTCTGAAAAAATTTTTTCGCACGCGTACAATTGAATACAATAATGTAAACTGATACATTAGATGAGACCCTAAACAGGTACTATTCCTACTCCGAGTTAGAGTGGGCCTGAAAGTAAGGCAAATGAAGGGACTCTACAGTCCCCAGATCTCCAGAAATTAAGCCCTTTAACTTCAGATACAGTTCACTTGTCATATACAAGGATACCTCTTTCTATCGCTTTCCTAGACCTTTTGGGGACCGTTCCGAGGCATACAATTGTATCACTGTCACTTCTTGTTCTACACCTTTTCATCTATTTGGCAAGATTATATACATTAGTAGTAGTAGTAGTAGTAGTAGTAGTAGTAATTTTTCACACCAGCATAGCTGATGGTGATTCACTGGAGTTTTGAGTGCAATACGTGTCCTTCAGGTCTCCAGGACTCTCCTGAGTATTCCACCTGATTCTTCAACAATGGCTGTTGTCTGGATGGGTCCCATTCTTCCTCTGATTTCCAGTTCCTCCATTCTTTCTTCAAAGTCTTTTGGGACCGTTTCCAAGTGCCACAACTACAATTGGTATTCACTTCACCTTCATGTTTTCCCATAGTTGTTTCAATTCTCTGGCAAAATCTACTGTTGACAAGTCTTTTTTTTTTCTTTTTTTGTTTAACAATACTAGTTTGGTCTTCTCGCTGTGCAAAAACGACCCGTCTTTATCTTCAAAGTCCCAGGAATTCTATATATTCCCTATAATTGCTTTTCTTCCCATTTAACTGTTTCTTGTGTGTGGGGGGGGATTTCGTTTTCCCTAGTTGCAGTTGCTGTCATAGGCCTTCCCATAAGTAATATTTCTTTGGGTTTTTTGTGTTATTCTTCTTAGTCCTATTTATTATTATCTATTTATTATTATTATTATAGTAGTATAGAGTAGTATAAATTAATAGTATATTCTTTCATCTTTCATTTTTTTGATTTCAATTTTTTAATCACAATTCCACTCAGGTGGTAATCAGAATTAGAAATAAAAGATAATCTCCCGGTGAGATTCCAACTCATTCTCTTGTGATTAATGTATCAGCTGCTCTATCAATGATCTACAAAAAAACCATTGGTTTACAAAAAGTTTCAAATTTGAAAAAATCAAAATGTGAGGATGTGGCGTTTGAATCTTTATTCAATTCTGTAATTTATATTCATTACCCCAACTGGGTGTTTTTATTAGGGAAAAACCATTAGAAATAAAAATGAAAGAAAATACCAAGTCAAAGTGTCACCATTAACTTTAATAGACTGCGTTTAATTTGTTTGTATTTTTTAAAGTTCTTTGAAGCGTTTGATCAACTGTCAAACTATTACAAAGGATTTCCAAGGTTGCATCATAATATACTCCAGGTGAAAGGGCCAGAGGATACAGTGTCGAAACATTGTGTCTATTACATGCCACAATAAATAGGAGGACAACAGCTTTCCGAAAATCTCCTCAGCGTCTTTTTTCTTTTTCTTTTTTTTTTTTTTTTTGCTAATGTTTTATTTAAGATTGTTCCAATCCAAAAAAGGGATTGTTTGTCCTTCCTTTTCTTGTTGTCTTGAATGAAAAATTTTTCTTCCGTGTGTTCTGACTATTAGTCTCTAGGACAATCTGAGTGCTGTACTGTGGCTGACAATGTCTGTGTCCTGCTTGTGGATCAATGATCTGAAATGATCGATTAGTTTTCTCTTTCCTTCTTCAATATCAGTGATAAATGAATATTGTTTAGCTGCCATATATAAGAAATATATACTTTTTCCTTTTCAAATGATCTTTTTTCGTTGAAGAAATAATCATGTTTTTTTTTTATTGGGTGAGATTTTTCTTACAAGATGAAATAGAATGAGCTTAGTTTAAAAAGCATGGAACTGCTGTAAGTAAAAGATTAAAAATACTTGTCAAAATTAATAATGGCAGATGATGATGATGATGATGATATAGAGATCACAAAAGTTCAAATCAAAAAGACAAAGGAGGATATGGTATTGGAATGCATATATTTAATGCCTCGTGTTCCTTAAAGGACGACGTTTATCATCTTGCAAAACCAAGACCGTCTAAATCGCTTCAAGATGAAATGCAAAAATATAAATCCTGATTATTGCTGTTGCTTATCCGCCGAATTCTTATTTCTTATGAATGTCGTCACCTTCAGCAAATAATAGGACCATTTCTGTTTTGTTTTTTTGATAAAGAAAGAAAGAAGAAACATGCTACACAAGAAAAATTATAATCCATGCATATATAAAGCAGGCAGTTTGTGTGTATGTGTATTCAGGAGGAAACTTCGAAAGTAAACAATTAAGACAAAGGAAATATATTGAATTAATGAAAAAAATCCATGCTGTTATCATTTGAATTTTATATTTTAATTATCTTCAAAGAATATAAATCAAAATCTCTATTTTTTGCTCCAAAACCAAGCCCCTGGTGATATTTAAGGTCAATATATTTCCTTTGTTCGTTAATTGTTTTACTTACGAAGTTTCCTCACTGACATACACATACACACAAACTGCTCTTTATAATATGGCATGGATTATAATTTTTCTCTGTGTAGCATGTTTCTCTTTCTTTCTTTATCAAAACAAAACAGAATGCGTCCATTATTTAGCTGACAAGGTGACGACTTCATAAGAAATAAAATTCGGCGGATATAAGCAACAGCAGATAATCAGATAATTTTGGCATTTCATCTTGAACGATTTAGACGCGTCTTGGTTTGCAGATGATAACGGTCGCCCCCCCTACTTTTAAGGAACACGGAGCATTAATATATTGACATACCATATCCTCCCATTTTGTCTTTTTTGATCTTGAACTTTTTGTTGATCTCTATTCATCATCATCATCATCATCATCATCATTATTAATTTTGACAAGTTATTTTTTTAAATCTTTACTTTACAGCAGTTCAGGCTTTTTAACTAAGGCTTCATTCTATTTCATCTTTAAGAAAAAAATCTCACCCAATAAAAAAAAAACAATGATTATTTCTTCAACAAAAAAGATCATTTGGAAAGGAAAAAAAAAAGTATATATTTCTTATTATATGGCACCTAAACAATATTCATTATCACTGATATTGAAGAAGGAAGAAAGACTATCGATCATTTCAGATCATTGATCCACAACAGGACACAGACATTGTCAGCCACAGTACCAGCACTTCAAGGTTGTCCTTAGAGACTAATAGATTCAGATACACACGGAAGAAAATTTTCATTCAAGACAAACAAGAGAAAGGAGGACAACAATCCCCTTTTTTGGATTGGACAATCTTAAATAAAAACATTACAAAAAAAAAAAAAAAAAAAGAAAAAGAAAAAAGACCTGAGGAGATTTTCGGACTGTTGTCCTCCTATTTTATTGTGGCATGTATAACACAATGTTTCGACCACTGTATCCTCTGGCCTTCCTGCGAGTATATTAATGATGCACCTTGGAAATCCTTTGTAATAGTTTGACAGTTGATCAAACAGGCTTCAAAGAACTTTAAAAAAATACAAACAAAATTAAACCAGTCTATTAAAGTTAATGGTGAACAACTTTGACTTGTATTTTCTTTCATTTTTTATTTCTAAATGGTTTTTTCCTAATAAAACACCCCAGTTGGGTAATGAATATAAATTACAGAATTGAAATAAAGATTCAAACCCACATCCTCCATTTTTGATTTTCAATTTGAACTTTTGTAAACAATGGTTTTTTTGTAGATCATTGATAAGAGCAAGCTGATACATTTAATCAACAGAGAAATGAGTTTGAATCTCACGCGGAGATTATCTTTTATTTCTAATCTGATTTACCACCTGAGTGAATTGTGCATTAAAAATGAAATAACCAAAAATCGAAGATGGAAAGAAAATACTATCAAAATTAATATACTACTACTACTACTACTACTAATAATAATAATAAGATAATAATAATAGGACTAGAAGAAACACAAAAAAACCCAAGAAAATATGTACTTATGAAGCCAATGACAGCAACTGCAACATAGGGAAAAAACGAATCCCCCCCCAAACACACAGAAAACAGAAATGCGGAAGAAAAACAATTATAGGGATATATAGAATTCTCTGGGACTTTGAGATAAAGACGGGTCGTTTTATCACAGCGAGAAGACCAAACCTAGTATTGATTAACAAAAAAGAAAAAAAAAGAACTTGTCAACTAGTAGATTTGCCAGAGAATTGAAAAAAACTATGGAACATGAAGGTGAAAGTGAACCAATGTAGTTGGTGCACTTGGAAGGTCCCAAAAGACTTTGAAGAAAGAATGGAGAACTGGAAATCAGAAGGAATAATTGGGACCATCCCAGACAACAGCATTGTTGAAATCAGGTGGAATACTCAGGAGAGTCCTGGAGCCTGAGGACACCCGCATATTGTCACTTCAAACTCCAGTGAATTCACCATCAGCTATGCTGCGTGTGAAAATTACTACTACTTACTAACTACTACTACTTACTACTTAATGATAATAATAATCTTGCCAAATAGATGAAAAGGTTGAGACAAGAAGGTGACAGTGATACCAATTGTATTCCTCGGAACGGTCCCCAAAAGGTCTAGGGAAAGCGATTAGAAAGAGGTATTCCTTGTAATGACAGTGAACTGTATCTGAAAGTTAAAGCTTAATTTCTGGAGATCTGGGGACTGTAGAGTACCCCTTCATTGCCATTACTTTCAGGCCCACCTCTAACTCGGAGTAGGAATAGTACCTGTAGGGTCTCATCTATGTATCAGTTTAAACATTATTGTATTCAATTGTACCGTGCGAAAAAATTTTTCAAGAAACAACTTATAAAAAATGTAAATATGACCGTACTATGATAGCGCAAAATTCCCTAACCTCTAAGTACAAAATAACCCTAGATGGATTAAATACAATTGAAATCAACCATTTTCAATTGTGACTCTGCTGCCAAAGTAAGCCTTATCTTTATTCAACAATTTAGGACATTCTGTTACATAGTAATACCTCCGCGCATGCCCATCTGGACATACAAATGAGGGACACCCGTGGTTATATCTCTCATACTAAATCTTATCTTTCGTCTGTACTTACTTTCTGAGTAGTATCTTAGTCGAGTTATGGCTTTCATTCTGTATTTCTTCTTACTTTTTCATACTTGGTTTGGTCTCTATCGTCGGAGAAGTAGTCCTCTAACTTCTTATTCAGGATTTCTGGTTTCGGCTTCTTAACTGGGTTTTAAGATGGCTCTGCGCTGTTGATTTGTTTTTTTTTTATTAACAACACAAAACGTTTCTTATGTGAATCATATTTCTATTTCTTAAGACTTAGGATCCAATAACCACGCGTGGGACCCTAACTTATCAAAAGTATAGTCATTAACTTTTAATAGATTATTATAATCAATCATAAGTGTTTAATCTAATAACTTATAAATCTATGATAGCGTTATAAATGTTCTAAATATTCAATTCTATTGTTATTAGATGATTCAACTGAACGATTAAGGGGGAGATAACCAGTGGCGTATTGGCTAACGTGTTGGAATGCGACTTCGTAGTAAGCGAGTTAAAACTCCAGTCGAACTATTACAATTACTTTCACTTGGGGAAAAATTTTTTTGAACCTTCTCATTCCCTCAGCTATGAGTTAAATAGTAACACTACTACTCTCCTATAAGGATGACTTTTGGCATTAAAACCAACGAAATTTGACATGCTATTAAACAAGAGAAACAAAACCAAACCGCCCCCCCCCAAAAAAAAAAACAGGATAATATTTCTCGATGAAATCGAATGATATATGTTTTTCTTTAGATAAAACATGAATTGGCGATCCCATCATTGTGTAATAGCTTGAAAAACTAGTCTCGCAGATCCATTACAGCGAAATAGCGATTTTGATCCCCACTGGATGCCCCATACTTGCAAATTTGTGTTACATCCTAGCTATGAGACATGTTTTTTTAACATATTTTTGTCTAAATAAAACATAAATAAAAGTAAGATGTGACACTCAATGCATAAAATTGTGGATCTCATCGTTGTGTAATAGCTTGTAAATTAGTCTCGCAGATCCATTTACAACTGAATAGCGAGTTTGATCCTCGCTGGATGCCCCATACTTGCCCTATATTTGCGACTTGTGTCACATCCTACTCCTGGCGAAAAAACGGGTTGGATTAAGGGCGTACCATCGTGATGTAACAGTTTGCAAGCTAGTCTCACAAATCCATTAAAACTAAATAGCGAGTTTTGATCCTCGCTGGATGTCGCATACTTGCAAATTTGTGTCACATCCTACCCATGGCGAACGGGTTGGATGAATATCTAAGGGCGTTCCCATCGTGTTGTAACAGTTTAGCAAGCTAGTCTCGCAAATCAATTACTACTAAATAGTGAGTTGATACCTACTCGATGGTCTGAAAGAAGAATGCACAATAAAATATCAACAACAAGACAAGAAAAAAATAATTTTTATATTTCGGACTGTTGTCCTCATCTTTATTGTGGTAAGTATAAACACAACGTTCAAGTCGCTGTAACCACGGGCCTTGTTTAGGTGTTTCTATTTACCTTAAATTTTCTTCCATTTTATTTTTTCAACATCTATCATTTAATAGAATTTACTATAAATTAGATCTAACCAATATATTAATCACATTTCTTTCAATAAGTTCTGGTGACATTTTAGCTGCTTGGGGCGCCTTGAACTAGTGCTAACGATATTTTAGCTCCGAAACCACGTTTAAATTCAAGGTGATCATCTGATGATGACTTTATTAAGATAAATAAGAAAACGCCTAAACAAGGCCTGGGGTTACAGTTGCCTGAACATTATATTTATACATACCGCAATAAAAGATGAGGACAACAGTTCTGACAAATCAAAATTATTCCCCAAAAATACTTTATATCTTCCAGTTTGAGGCATTTACAATATTCAATTTAACAAATATTTTTTTGTAAATACTTTTGATATTTCAGACTGTTATCCTCATCTTTATTGCGGTATGTATGAACAAGGTTCAGGCCGCTGTAACAACAGGCCTTGTTTAGGTGTTTCTTATTTACCTTAAAATGAAATCCTCATCAGGTGATAACTTTATGTTCAAACGTGGTTTTACAGCTAAAATATTGTTGCTACTACTTCAAGGCGCTCCAAAATCACGTTTGAACTCAAGGTTATCATCTGATGAGTTTATTTAAAGTAAATAAAAAAAAAACCTACACAAGTCCCGAGGGTACAGTGGCCTGAACATTGTGTTTATACATACCACAATAAAAATGAGAACAATAGTCCGAAACAACAAAATTATTTACATCAAGTCTCATCCCAAAAAATACATACAAATAACAAAACAGGTGTATTAAGAAAATATAATTATTTAAATATTTTGTAACAATTTCAGAATAACATAAATGAGACATTTTTTTTTTTTTTCAGTTTTAATTTACTTTTTTTTATTCTCAGACTTCCGAAAATCAGTCAATAATTTTCTCAGAAAAAAATCTTCAGATTTTTTGTCGTTATTATTAAGGCAATTATTATTATTATTATTATTAATATCGGAAAGTCGAAAAATAACATTTTCTGTAACTATATTTACTTACAAGGTACCGGACGGTTCAAGATATTAGGTAGGTGAAAATAAGTTTTCAGTGGAAAAAATTACTTTTTCTACTGTGTTATTTTAGGTCTTTGATTTAAAACAATAGGAAAAAAAAAAAGAAAAAGAAAAAGAAAAGAACAATTAGAGCTTTTATCCAAATCTAATGTATTCTTATAGATTTCAAAGTCATTCATTAGTGAAGTAGAATATATATATATATATATATATATATATATATATATATATTATATATATATATATATATATGTTCAGTAGACAGGAAAGTTGAGGATGATTCTGATTCTATTTGGGATCATCTATATCCTCCGAATATCCACAAAGCATGCCCATGCAGATGCACGTCTATAGATTTATACAATGATTATTTCAATCCAAAACAGAGCTCAATGTATCATAATTAATAAATTAGTTATATACAGAGCAATATTTATATTTCCAATAAAGAAGAAAAAACTCAACAGACGTCATTTTGCTATTATAAATCTTTCCAGATGAAATAAATCTCAAATAGCCAAATGACGGTCTGTTGGGTCTTTCTTTCTCATATATATATATATATATATATATATATATAATATATATTATATATATATATATATATATATATAAGAATGGAAAGGGAATTGAATCCGACAATATGAAGAAAAAATGAGTAAAGAAAAGAAATGTAGATGGATAAAAATGTATTTAATCGATATCACTTTTAATCGATATCACTTACACATGTGTTTCGGTCCGTTTATCAAAATGTATACGGATTACGCTATTATTATTATTAAAATAATTAGATGAAGTTGAATAATGATAATAATAATAATAGGAAAAATGTAAAAATATTCCGTACACAGAGAGATATTTTTTTTTACCTTCATTTCTTTTCTTTACTCATTTTTCCTATATATATATATATATATATATATATATATATAATATATATATATATATATATATATATATAATATATATATGATTAAAATTGATATTTGCGACTGTTTTAGATCTTATCTAACATTCTAGATTTTATTTAGCTGTTATTTTACCAATTTTAATGAAGGATTCGAGGAATTGGTCTAAGATAATATTTTCTTTATGATCTCTTTGAAACAAATAAATACAGGAACCAGTGTTGCTATGATACACCAATGACTACATCTTTAAAGATATAATAGGTAATCTAAAAACAAGTATGAGGTAGAGGATACAAAACTCAAATATTAATTTTCTAGTATTTTTGATAGTTTATTAAATAATGTAATGGAATAAATTTATCAAATAAATATAATTAAATAAATTCATTAAATAAGTTAACGGAATAATTTTGATTGCTGCAAGTATTAGCCTACATGTCACTCTCATGTTATAGTTTGCTATCTAAAGAGTGCTCAACATCATTACAGAACATATATATCTAAGTTAGAGTAGCGGAGACATGAAGTCAACGACGATGGGTAACTGGCAGTTAACTGACAGATTCTTTAATTTTTTTACTAGCAAGAGGATAAATTACATACTCATTGATAAACACACGCAATCCCTGAGGGTATTATAACGTAAGTAGTGACGTAGTTTCGGTTACACGCAGACACCGAATCTCCATTATGATAAGATTTTTGACAATTTGTAGCCTTGTAAAATCTTGACCTTAACTTAATCCTGCCACCATTCTACAATCAACTCCAAATCAGAAAACTGTTAAAAAAACATTGGTGATTGAAGATTTTATTCATAGAAATTGCATTGTAGTACTCGTCCAGCAGGCACAATAATGAAAATATATTGGTTTTCCATTTATTTGTAAAAAAAAATGTTAAATAAGAAAGAAAAAAAAAAAAAAAGAAAAAAAAGAGAAACTTGTATAATTTTGATTATTCGGACTATTGTCCTCATATTTATTGTTATCTACAGAACGTTTCGGTCGATGTGCCATCTGACCTTCTTCAGGTATTTCTTGTCGGACTTCGGGAATCGTCTCGAACTCGGAAACCTTCTTGTAATCAAAATGGTCAACTGTTCTCAATTCCTGTTTTTCATCAGTTAATATTTTCATCTTATTAACGATTAAAAATGTACAACTAAAATCGAAGTTAACATTGATTATCATACATTTGTAAAGTCATGGTTAGCGGAATTGGAACAGTCTACTCCCGTGGATTGAAAAAGGGGTTAGGTTCGAAGTTCCGTGAAAGCTCCCGATTGCGACAAGAAGGCTCCGGAGTTCGGAGAGAAGGTTCCCGAGTCGAACAAGAAATACCTGAAGAAGCCAGAAACGTTCTGCAGATAACAATAAAGATGAGGACAATAGTCCGAATAATCTAAATAATACAAACTATCAAGCCCTCGTCTCAAAAATTCAGAAAAAAGGACAAAATTAGCGACTGTAACGCATAAATTCAAAGAATATTTAAGTGTATCCACAGGGAAATATTTGATTTAAAACAAATGGTTTTGAGACAAAAACAGCGGGAAAACCTGATATTGATATAAAAAGAAAATGTAATTTTCAATAAAAATATATATCTATATACAAAAGTGGGTACCAGCCCACTTATCATTTTAACATAATGAACACAAATATAAAAATACAAACAAGAAGGACTATATATATATATATATATATATATATATATATATATATATATATATATATATATGTGTGTTAAAAGTTTTGAATAGTTTTGAAGTTTGGAATATAGGAAATAAAACGAATAGATCAGTCAATGAATCTATCTATCTATCTGTCTATATAAGTGGTTTGTGGTAGGTTTTTGTATAACACACACACGTCGAATGTAGCATGAACTCTGGACTCTAACCTTTGTGAGCAGTAGCCTTTGTTTATCATTGTGCAAAGAGCAGACAAGGGACGAGTTCAAAGGAGACATTGTAAGTAGAATAAACTGTTTTCTTTCATTTTCAAATTTAAGTAGTATCTCCCTCTCTCTCTCTCTCTCTCTCTCTCTCTCTCTCTCTTTCACACACACACACACACACACACACACACACATATATATATATATAGTGTGGTATATTTATAAGTAAATAGTGCTCAATATCGTGGATAGAGCATATATGTCTAAGTTAGGGCATCGTGGACATGCCATCAATGACACTTGGTTACTGCCAGTTTCTCACCTATGCGATTTTCAAACCAAGTATTTTAGAATCCATAGGCTAGAAATTATCAATAACCTAGTGCTGTTAACTTCATATCCACGCTACCCTAACACACACACACACACACACACACACACACATATATATATATATATATATATATATATATATATTTATATATATATATATGGTATTTGCTTAGAAGAAAATGTCTTCATTTCCTATCGTTTTTAAAATGAATCACCTAGTGACGTCATTATACGAAAAGGTTATGCGAGAGCTTCGTGGCCGGAAAAATTAGTTCAGTAGAACCTCGGTTCTCGAACGATTCTGAAGTCGAAAAATTCAGAGTTCGAACCAAAAAATTGAGTAAAAAAAGCCTCAGTTATTGAACAAATTTTCGAACTTCGAACACACAAGTCGAGGCAATAAAAACGGAAGTCTCTTAAAAGAAACTTCTGTTACGAGGGTCGAAGTTGAAAGTCAGCAGTTTGCTTCGAAAAATTTAAACACCGAACTCGTATACATATTTTTTTGTATATACATTTTTATGTGTTATCTGTTGTTTTAAATACACGTCTTTCAATATTATATATAATAACTCTAGGCACATAAATAGGTATTCATCTAATGATCAAGAATGCATAAATCCACTTTAGACTATTTATTATGAGAAACATTGTTTCAGTTTTTGAACAATTCAGTTCTCGAACACAATTTTGGAACGAATTATGTTCGAGAACCGAGGTTTGACTGTATAGGTTTTCTTTCAATTAAAACATTATATTTTATCAGTATATATATAATATATATATATATATATATATATATATATATATATATATATATATATATAGGTATTTGCTTACAAGAAAAATATAATTTTCTGTGATTTTTAGAATCCACCACCGAAGCCCTCATTATACGGAAATGTTATGAGACCTCTTGGCGGGAAAAAATTAGTATAAGTTTTCTTTCAATTAAAACATTGTATTTAGTAGTATATTATTTAGAACAATTCCGCCAGTAGGTGTTTGAATTTTAATTAAATTAAAACAGTTATCTTTCTTAATTCTTTAATCGAAGAGCATTATTATCGTTTTAACTCAAACGGATACGAATGACCATGGATGTCGAAAATTGTCATGTTTTTTTTTTTGTTTATTTAATGTCTGCCAAGAATAAATAATATGATTTGACCATAATAGAAACTGTTGGAATTTCCTCTGAATGCACTCGTTATAACAAGGAATTGAAATATGCAGTTTTTAAATCTTCTTGAAAATTAATCAGAATCGATCAATCAAAAAAATTGCCAACTTAAATTTATAGCATGTAAATATTTCACTTGAAGTATGCGAATTATGAATGTAGGTTTTCACAATCGGAATAAAAAACGTTATATATATATATATATATATATATATATATATATATATATATATATATATATATATATATATATATATATATATATAATTGTGTGTGTATGTATATATCGAGGAAGAACTCAACTTATAGTTATCAGCTTTGGCGATTTCTGTACAACTGTCTTGGGAGAGACAATATGTGGAAGCCGATTGATATCGACCAAAATAACTGTAAATATGACCAGTATTTAAGCCTTTTCTTTATTATATTATATATATATATATATATATATATATATATATATATATATATATATTAGGGAGAAATGCAAATGAATACGACAGTGTGTGATAAATGTGAAAATAAGAGTCGTGAAGATAAATCATAAATATTTGAAAACCAACATTACCGGGCGATATTTGAATTTTCTGATGAAGATTAT
The DNA here is from genome assembly GCA_023376005.1 of Doryteuthis pealeii. Classification (NCBI taxonomy): domain Eukaryota; kingdom Metazoa; phylum Mollusca; class Cephalopoda; order Myopsida; family Loliginidae; genus Doryteuthis; species Doryteuthis pealeii. Next base: position 85,923,375 of record CM042148.1, read on the forward strand.
AGATATATATCTAATATATATTTAATAATCGAAACGTTTTAAAACGTCGGCATACATTTTCAAATATCAATAATTCATCTTTTTTATCACATTTCTAAGGAGTCAGAAACAACCGACCTAGGTTTCACCTAACGGCTCATCAGGATAATTCTGAACCTACACAATTATCACAGAATTATCCCGATGAGCCATTAGGAGAAACCTTGGTATATAGTTTCTGACGTCTTAGGTCTTTATGATTTTGCTTTGCTGTATTGAGCACCTTTTACATATTTAACTTTAACAAATCTTTGGGTTTTTTTTCTTCTTTTGGCCATTCATCACGACACTAATGATTATTTTCAGACAGTACGGGTGCTTTGGTCTTTTCTTTTTATAATATTTTTAAGATATCAGTTTGTACATTTCTTTGTTTACAAACTCACCATCTGGATTTTTCACGCCATCAGTATTTAGAAATATATATATATATATATATATATATATATATATTATATATATATATATAATCCATCACACTATCCATTGCGACATTCTGTAAAAATTGCCAAATGAATAATGATGTCTGTATGTTAAAGAATAAGACTTACTATTGATATTAAATTATGGAGACGAAGTATCAGTAGTAAGATCATTAGTAAGTTGTTCCAAAAACTACTAAATTCTGAGGAAGAATCTGTGGCATATGTAGTTGAACTCTCCGTAGAATTAGGCGTAGCGGTAATTACATCTGAAGTGGGTGGAAGTGTGTCGTCACTTGTGGCCGTGACGTCTGTCGTAATTGATTCCGTGAAATCAGTTGAAGCTGTAGGCAAATCTGTAGAAGTGGTTATTTGTTCAGTGGTAGAATCAGCGGAGGTAGTTTCTTCTGTGGTTAAATCTGTACTGGTGGTAATTTCTTCTGTGGTTATATCAGTAGAAGTAGTTATTTCTTCTGTGGTTTGATCTGTAGAGGATGTGATTGGTTCAGTGGTAGAATCGGTTGGAGTAGTTACTTCTGTGGTTAAATCTGTACTGGTGGTAATTTCTTCTGTGCTTATATCAGTAGAAGTAGTTATTTCTTCCGTGGTTTGATCTGTAGAGGATGTGATTGGTTCAGTGGTAGAATCGGTTGGAGTAGTTACTTCTGTGGTTAAATCTGTACTGGTGGTAATTTCTTCTGTGCTTATATCAGTAGAAGTAGTTATTTCTTCCGTGGTTTGATCTGTAGAGGATGTGATTGGTTCAGTGGTAGAATCGGTTGGAGTAGTTACTTCTGTGGTTAAATCTGTACTGGTGGTAATTTCTTCTGTGGTTATATCAGTAGAAGTAGTTATTTCTTCCGTGGTTTGATCTGTAGAGGATGTGATTGGTTCAGTGGTAGAATCGGTTGGAGTAGTTACTTCTGTGGTTAAATCTGTACTGGTGGTAATTTCTTCTGTGCTTATATCAGTAGAAGTAGTTATTTCTTCTGTGGTTTGATCTGTAGAGGATGTGATTGGTTCAGTGGTAGAATCGGTTGGAGTAGTTACTTCTGTGGTTAAATCTGTACTGGTGGTAATTTCTTCTGTGGTTATATCAGTAGAAGTAGTTATTTCTTCCGTTGTTTGATCTGTAGAGGATGTGATTGGTTCAGTGGTAGAATCGGTTGGAGTAGTTACTTCTGTGGTTAAATCTGTACTGGTGGTAATTTCTTCTGTGCTTATATCAGTAGAAGTAGTTATTTCTTCCGTGGTTTGATCTGTAGAGGATGTGATTGGTTCAGTGGTAGAATCGGTTGGAGTAGTTACTTCTGTGGTTAAATCTGTACTGGTGGTAATTTCTTCTGTGCTTATATCAGTAGAAGTAGTTATTTCTTCCGTGGTTTGATCTGTAGAGGATGTGATTGGTTCAGTGGTAGAATCGGTTGGAGTAGTTACTTCTGTGGTTAAATCTGTACTGGTGGTAATTTCTTCTGTGCTTATATCAGTAGAAGTAGTTATTTCTTCTGTGGTTTGATCTGTAGAGGATGTGATTGGTTCAGTGGTAGAATCGGTTGGAGTAGTTACTTCTGTGGTTAAATCTGTACTGGTGGTAATTTCTTCTGTGGTTATATCAGTAGAAGTAGTTATTTCTTCTGTGGTTTGATCTGTAGAGGATGTGATTGGTTCAGTGGTAGAATCGGTTGGAGTAGTTACTTCTGTGGTTAAATCTGTACTGGTGGTAATTTCTTCTGTGGTTATATCCGTTGAAGTTGTTATTTCTTCTGTGGTTATATCTGTAGAAGCTGTGATTGGTTCAGTCGTAAAATCTGTAGAAGTAGGCATTTCTGTGGTTAAATCTGTACTGGTGGTAATTTCTTGAGTAGTTACATCCATTGAAGTAGTTACTTCTTCCGTGGTTATATCTGTAGAAATTGTGTTTGGCTCGGTGGTAGAATCGAGTAAAGTAGTTATGTCTGTGGTTAAATCTGTACTGGTAGTGATTTCTTCTGTGGTTACATCAGTTGAAGTAGTTGTTTCCGTGGTTATGTCAGTGGTAGAAGCTGTGGAAGTAGTTTCTTCTTCTGTAGTTATATCTGTAGAAGCTGTAATTGGTTCAGTAGTAAAGTCAGTGGAAGTAGTTTCTTCAGTGGTTAAATCGGTACTGGTTGTTATTTGTTCCGTGGTAAAATCAGTGACAGTAGTTACTTCACTGGTTAAATCTGTAGAAGCTGTAATTGGTTCAGTGGTAGAGTCAGTGGATGTAGTTTCTTCTGTGGTTAAATCTGTACTGGTTGTTATTTGTTCTGTAGTTATATCAGGTGAAGTACTTATTTCCGTGGTTATGTCAGTAAATGCTGTGTTAGGTTCAGTGGTAAAATCAGTCGAAGCAGGTATTTCTGTGGTTAAATCTGTAGTGGTAGTAATTTCTTCTGTAGTAGCCTCAGTTGCAGTAGATAGTTCTTCCGTGGATGATGTAATTGGTTCAGTGGTAAACTCAGTGGAAGTAGTTATTTCACTAGTTGAATCTGTATTGCTGGTAATTTCTTCTGTGGTAGCCTCAGTTGCAGTAGACAGTTCTTCCGTGGATGATGTAATTGGTTCAGTGGTAACATCAGTGGAAGCAGTTACATCAGTGGTTAAATCAGTACTGGTGGTAATTTCTTCTGTTGTTACATCCGTTACTGTAGACACTTCTTCCGTTGTTGAATCGGTTGAAACTGTAATGGGATCAGTAGTGAAATCAGTGGAAGTAGTTTCTTCGGTGGTTATATCTGTGGAAGCTGTAATTGGTTCGGTGGTAAAATCTGTGAGAGTAGTATCTTCACTGGTTAAATCTGAACTTGTAGTAATTTCTTCTGTGGTTACATCAGTTGAAGTAGTTTCTTCTTCACTGGTTAAATCTGTAGAAGCTGTAATTGGTTCAGTGGTAATATCAGTGAAAGTAGTTTCTTCTGTTGTTATGTCTGTAGAATCTGTAATTGGTTCAGTGCTAATATCAGTAAAAGTGGTTTCTTCTGTTGTCATGTCTGTAGAATCTGTAATTGGTTCAGTGGTGAATCAGTGAAAGTAGTTCTTCTGTTGTTATGTCTGTAAAGTAGTGCTAATATCAGTGAAAGTAGTTTCATCTGTTGTTATGTCTGTAGAATCTGTAATTGGTTCAGTGGTGATATCAGTGAAAGTAGTTTCTTCTGTTGTTATGTCTGTAAAATCTGTAATTGGTTCAGTGGTCAGTGAAAGTAGTTTCTTCTGTTGTTATGTCTGTAGAATCTGTAATTGGTTCAGTCAGTGATATGTAAATGGTTCAGTGGTGATATCAGTAAAAGTAGTTTCTTCTGTTGTTATGTCTGTAGAATCTGTAATTGGTTCAGTGCTAATATCAGTGAAAGTAGTTTCATCTGTATGTCTGTAGAATCTGTAATTGGTTCAGTGGTGATATCAGTGAAAGTAGTTTCTTCTGTTGTTATGTCTGTAAATCTGTAATTGGTTCAGTGCTAATATCAGTGAAAGTAGTTTCATCTGTTGTTATGTCTGTAGAATCTGTAATTGGTTCAGTGGTGATATCAGTGAAAGTAGTTTCTTCTGTTGTTCTGTTGTGTCTGTAGAATCTGTAATTGGTTCAGTGCTAATATCAGTAAAAGTGGTTTCTTCTGTTGTTATGTCTGTAGAACCTGTAAATGGTTCAGTGGTGATATCAGTAAAAGTAGTTTCTTCTGTTGTTATGTCTGTAGAATCTGTAATTGGTTCAGTGCTAATATCAGTGAAAGTAGTTTCATCTGTTGTTATGTCTGTAGAATCTGTAATTGGTTCAGTGCTAATATCAGTAAAAGTGGTTTCTTCTGTTGTCATGTCTGTAGAATCTGTAATTGGTTCAGTGGTGATATCAGTGAAAGTAGTTTCTTCTGTTGTTATGTCTGTAAAATCTGTAATTGGTTCAGTGCTAATATCAGTGAAAGTAGTTTCATCTGTTGTTATGTCTGTAGAATCTGTAATTGGTTCAGTGGTGATATCAGTGAAAGTAGTTTCTTCTGTTGTTATGTCTGTAAAATCTGTAATTGGTTCAGTGGTGATATCAGTGAAAGTAGTTTCTTCTGTTGTTATGTCTGTAGAATCTGTAATTGGTTCAGTGCTAATATCAGTAAAAGTGGTTTCTTCTGTTGTTATGTCTGTAGAACCTGTAAATGGTTCAGTGGTGATATCAGTAAAAGTAGTTTCTTCTGTTGTTATGTCTGTAGAATCTGTAATTGGTTCAGTGCTAATATCAGTGAAAGTAGTTTCATCTGTTGTTATGTCTGTAGAATCTGTAATTGGTTCAGTGGTGATATCAGTGAAAGTAGTTTCTTCTGTTGTTATGTCTGTAGAATCTGTAATTGGTTCAGTGGTAATATCAGTAAAAGTGGTTTCTTCTGTTGTTATGTCTGTAGAATCTGTAATTGGTTCAGTGGTAATATCAGTAAAAGTGGTTTCTTCTGTTGATATATCTGTAGAATCTGTAATTGGTTCAGTGCTAATGTCACTGAAAGTGGTTTCTTCTGTTGATATATCTGTAGAATCTGTCATTGGTTCAGTGCTAATATCAGTGAAAGTAGTTTCTTCTGTTGTTATGTCTGTAGAATCTGTTATTGGTTCAGTGGTAATATCGGTGAAAGTGGTTTCTTCTGTTGATATATCTGTAGAATCTGTAATTGGTTCAGTGGTAATATCGGTGAAAGTGGTTTCTTCTGTTGATATCTGTAGAATCTGTAATTGGTTCAGTGGTAATATCGTGAAAGTGGTTTCTTCTGTTGATATATCTGTAGAATCTGTAATTGGTTCAGTGCTAATGTCACTGAAAGTGGTTTCTTCTGTTGTTATGTCTGTAGAATCTGTAAATGGTTCAGTGGTGATATCAGTGAAAGTAGTTTGTTCTTCTGTTGTTATGTCTGTAGAAACTGTAATTGGTTCGGTTGTAATATCACTGAAAGTTGTTACTTCACTGGTTAAATCTGTAGAAGCTGTAATTGGTTCAGTGGTAATATCAGTGAAAGTAGTTTCTTCTGTCGTTAAATCTGTACCGGTAGTTAATTGTTCTGTGGTTGACTCAGTTGAAATAGACTCTTCTGTCGTTAAATCAGTGGAAACTGTATTTTCTGTGGTAGAATCGGTTGAAGTAGTTGATACAGTTACTTCTGTGGTAAAATCTTTACTGGTAGAATCGGTTGAAGTAGTTATTTGTGTTGTTAAATCTGTACTGGGAGTTGTTTGTTCAGTGGTTACTTCAGTTGAAGTTAATACTTCTTCTGTGGTTAACTCTGTAGAAGCGGTAATTGGTACAGTGGTAGAATCGGTTGAAGTGGTTATTTGTGTTGTTAAATCTGTACTGGGAGTTGTTTGTTCAGTGGTTACTTCAGTTGAAGTTAATACTTCTTTTGTGGTTAACTCTGTAGAAGCAGTAATTGGTACAGTGGTAGAATCGGTTGAAGTCGTTATTTGTGTTGTTAAATATGTACTGGGAGTTGTTTGTTCAGTAGTTACTTCAGTTGAAGTTAATACTTCTTTTGTGGTTAACTCTGTAGAAGCGGTAATTGGTACAGTGGTAGAATCGGTTGAAGTGGTTATTTGTGTTGTTAAATATGTACTGGGAGTTGTTTCTTTAGTGGTTACTTCAGTTGAAGTTAATACTTCTTTTGTGGTTAACTCTGTAGAAGCAGTAATTGGTACAGTGGTAGACTCGGTTGAAGTGGTTATTTGTGTTGTTAAATATGTACTGGGAGTTGTTTCTTTAGTGGTTACTTCAGTTGAAGTTAATACTTCTTTTGTGGTTAACTCTGTAGAAGCAGTAATTGGTACAGTGGTAGACTCGGTTGAAGTGGTTATTTGTGTTGTTAAATATGTACTGGGAGTTGTTTCTTTAGTGGTTACTTCAGTTGAAGTTAATACTTCTTTTGTGGTTAACTCTGTAGAAGCGGTAATGGTACAGTGGTAGAATCGGTTGAAGTGGTTATTTGTGTAAATATGTACTGGGAGTTGTTTCTTTAGTGGTTACTTCAGTTGAAGTTAATACTTCTTTTGTGGTTAACTCTGTAGAAGCGGTAATTGGTACAGTGGTAGAATCGGTTGAAGTGGTTATTTGTGTTGTTAAATATGTACTGGGAGTTGTTTCTTTAGTGGTTACTTCAGTTGAAGTTAATACTTCTTTTGTGGTTAACTCTGTAGAAGCGGTAATTGGTACAGTGCTAGAATTGGTCGAAGTGGTTATTTGTGTGGTAAAATATGTACTGGGAGTTGTTTGCTGTGTTGTTGCATCAGCTGGAGTAGTTACCTCTCTCGTGGTTAAATCTGTAGAAGCGGTAATTGGTACAGTGGTAAAATCGGTCGAAGTGGTTATTTGTGTGGTAAAATCTGTACTGGAAGTAGTTTGTTGTGTTGTTGCATCTGCTGGAGTAGCTACCTCTTTCGTGGTAAACTCTGTAGAAGCGGTAATTGGTACAGTGCTAGAATCGGTTGAAGTGGTTATTTGTGTGGTAATATCTGTACTGGGAGTTGTTTGTTGTGTTGCTGTATCACCTACTATACTTGTAGTAATTTGTTCTTTCGATGTACTTACTCCGGTGGTTATGTCTGTAGTGCGTAATTCTGTTGTGGAAGCAGTTGATGTAGCTGTCTCTGTATTTGAGACTGTTTCTATGGTGTTTGCTGATTTTGCTGAAGTCGAAATCTCCCCTGTTGTTGCCGCAATGCTGGTTTTATCACCTGAATGAAATAATAGAAAAAACGGACTTAATATTATTTTCTTCCTAACACGTGTGTAAACGTACCTAAATGGAATGTATAATACTATTGTACTTGACAATAGAATTGGCTAACGGTTTAGACTTATCCAATTCTACTGTTAAGTACAATACTATTACAATTTATATAATTCATAAGTGTTAGTCCCTGTACTTGTTTCAAAGTAAAGAAAAGAAAAAAACTTTTAAAAGGCCATTTTATTTCTTTTATTATGTTAATACAGCATTAATTCTAAGACTAACAGCAACAAATAAATGAATTAAAACTCAGTTAAATTCTAACGGTTTATTTAACAACAAAACAATGACTAACGATATAAACATCCTTTCTATGTATAGAGTCAAGCTTGAGAGACTTACGAGTGTGATGGAGAGGAAATTTGAAGATATTTGGTATCTTCATTTTTTGACAATTGTCGGAAATAATTTATGGTTGACTGCTCCTAGAACTGGTCTGAAAATGTTTATATGATCTTGGCGCCAAAACTTCTAGGCGCATTATGTGATTGCTAAGCCCAATCACAAAAAAGATCTCTCACCAAACTCCACACATATGAATAAACGTATTTTACAGACCCAACACTAGTCTTTAAGTAGAGGACAGAGAGATAAATATGAACGTGCAATGAATGTGATTCCCTAACCTTTCCGTGTCACATAAGCCTAGGTGGGGTGATATGTATAACAATTATATTGGCCAGTTAAAAAATTTTCTTCCAAAAAAATTTTCTTCCAAAGATCAAAGCTTTATCAATTGAAATATGACCGCCATTTTATGCTGAATCCAAAAATACCATTCATTGTGTTTAGTCAGGTCTGGTCTTTAAGGTGTGCTTGAATACTTCACAACAAGTTGTACACAATAATAACACTCTTTCAAAAGCCCGTGAACTGTAGTTTGTCACAGCTATAATACTGTTCTATACATTTCAAATAAGAGCTTGTATCTTAAAAATTTAATCTGATTAGAAAAAATGAGTATGATTTTTGAATTCAGCGTCAAAAACTGCCCTAAAATCAGCTATTATATATTTAACTAAGAAAAAAAAAAAAAAAAAAAAAAAAAAACAACAAAAAATGCAGGCCAGTGTAATGTATGAAAAGTATCTGTTTAACTTACCTGGTTGAACAGTTGGAGCTCCTGTGGTTTCAGACGATGACGTATCCAATTTTGAACTTTGTGAGCTGATCACAGTTGTCCCCTGTGCCGTTGTACTCTTCTGTGTCGACGGTGTTGTGGGGGTAGTGGGAGGTGTTGTGGGGGTAGTGGGAGCTGTTGTTGTTGTTGTTGTTGCTGCTGTTGTTGTTGTTGTTGTTGCTGTTGTTGTTGTTGTTACTGTTTCTGGTGTTGTTGTTTTTAGTTCACAAATGCTGTCTGTATTTGCATCGTCTGGAATGTTAAAATAAAATAAAGTAAAAAATATGAACTATCTATTTTTTTTATTTATTCACAATTCATGTCATCGCAAACATTAGAAAAAGAAATAGAAGATTATGCTGCGCCAATTTTTTTAAGAAAGGAGAGCCAGGTATTTTTTGAACACCGTAGATGTAATAAAAGAAAAAAATATGCAAAACTCCTGTAACCTGTTGTAGAGTAACTAGCATCCCTTCAGCACTAGCCCCCGCCCGGTTTCGACCGGGAGTCCGGCGAGCTTCGGCCGCTGGACCGGTGAGGTTATAATAATAGCGTCGATCCCAGGGGGCCATCCCCCCAGGCAACACCTGCCCCCTTGATTTAAAGGGGCAGGGCTGGGTTTATTGCCCAGTGCCTGAGGCGCCCCCCTTGAGGGGAAATGCCGACGGGATCGACGCAATTTTTCACCCGCCACCCCATGAGCTTCGGCTTGTGGGTGGTCCCACATAAATAGGGCCTTTGTGCCTGACCCGTACAAGTGGGGTACTGGGAAAATACAAGCACCCCTTCAGCACTCTACCAGATGGCATTTCGCATAGCCTTAAATAGCCTACGATTAAGAACGATTCAACAGTTGATTAATAAGATTATAATATATATATATATATATATATATATATATATATATATAGACAGACACACACACACACACACACACACACACACACATATATATATATATATGTGTGTGTGTGTGTGTGTGTGTGTGTGTGTGTGAGGTATCCAAAACTTGGTAGTAAGGGATGATTCTATATGTGATTTCTAAGATACGATATTATTATATGATCCAGTATTAAAGGGGCAGGGCCGGGTTTATTGCCCAGCGCCTGAGGCGCCCCCTTGAGGGGAAATGCCGACGGGATCGACGCAATTTTTCCACCTGCCACCCATGAGTTTCGGCTTGTGGGTGGTCCCACGTAAATAGGGCCTTTGTGCCTGATCTGGTAGAAGTGGGGTACGAGGAAAATATCCACTACAAAGAGCTCAATGTATAATAATCTTTTTAGATTATATACAGAGCAATATCTATCTTTCAAAGGATTATCTTTCAAAGATATATATATATATATATATATATATATATATATATATATATATATATATATATACGTGTGCTTGTATGTGTGTAATGTTTGCATAAGGTATTGTAGTGCTAGTACAGATAGTGGCTTAAGTGAAGACGGCCTGGTTGCCCTGAATATCAGTATCAGAAATAGGGATTCTTTTTTGCCAGAACAGAAACGCGATCAGGGCCACTGATCACAGCTCACATGGAAGTCGGTTCAGTACTGGGACAAGTGCTTCATTGAGTGACAATTGAAGAGAATCAAAATTTTTACTCACCTTCGAAGCAAGCGGTTGGGTCCTCGAGAAAATTAAGGTTGGATTGTCTAAAAACGCTCGAAATATCCACTGGATCAGCTTTTGGCAATTCTTCCTGTATGACAGTAGGTATGTCAAAGCGTAACAGGAAAGCAGCAATAACTGAGCCATTTCTGGGAAACAAAAACAAGAAAAAACAAATCAATCAGAAGAAAAACTATAGGAAAAATTATATATATTTATAAAGGAAAAGTTGACTTACCGGTGAATTTGGTCACGATGGTTAGTAAGTGTGGAATTTAGAGGGGTAAGTCAGCGATATAACAAATACAAAGTGCTCAATACTAAGTAGAGCAAATTTATTATAAAATGGGTACAAGAGATAACCTACTCGAGTTTCGCCATAAGGATCTTCAGGGTTAAATCCACACACACACACACACACACACACACACACACACACACATATATATATATTCAGCGGCCATAATTGTATTATTCATTTCCACAATTGTCTTTAATTAACTAATTTCTTGATTAATTCATTACAATTAACCCTGATTGTCCTTTTTTGGTGAAACTTAAGTAGGTTATCTATCTCTCTCTTTCTCTCTCTCTCTCTCTCTCTCTATAATATATATATATATATATATATATATATATATATATATATATAAAAGTAAAGTAAGTACAGTTGGCGAAGTGGGCTATTGTCGATATCAGCCGTGCAACGTAGAAGTTCTTTTCTATAGCGCAAGACCAGGGAGATTGTTTTTGCTAGGGTGGAGCACCACACCTACCATCATCTCCCCACTTTACTGGACAGATCAGATAACCCAATCTGTGCTACTCATACGCTGAGTTAGCGGGGACCGGTATCGAACTCAGAATTTCAAGGCGTGTGCTCTACCGACTAAGCTAAATCGGCTCCTTATATCAGATTATATTTAACAGATACACCAATGCCATTCTAATACAAGACCAGTAAATATCAGATTATATTTAACAGATACACCAATGCCATTCTAATACAAGACCAGTAAATATCAGATTATATTTAACAGATACACCAATGCCATTCTAATACAAGACCAGTAAATATCGAAATTCTTACCTTAAATTAGTCACATTTGAGCCCTGGTACAATTCACTTAGGTTGCTCTTTTTCATTTCCCGATCCACCTGTAAAACCAAATGTAAATCATTATTTAATATACATACATACATACATACATACATACATATATATATATATATATATATATATAGGTATATGTAAAAACAAAAAATTTTTTTTGCGATGAAACAAAGAAAATACAGTGCTCAATCACAATTTGTAAGAGCTAATATTTATTTATTTTACAATGTTTTCACAGATCAATGTTCATTATTAACATTTCATTTAGCATGAAACCTGGGTCGCTGTTAATAATGAACATTGATCTGTGAAAACATTGTAAAATAAATATAATATATATATATATATATATATATATATATATATATATATATATATATATAACATTTCATTTAACTAAAAATGCCATAACAAGACGACAACTACTTCAGTTCCAGTGTTCTTCTGAAAAAGAGATTTTATCTCGAAATATCAAGAATAAATTACAGGTTAACAAACAACACCATTGTTACCTTATTATTTTTTTTTATTGTGATAGCCTTAAAATCAACCTCCAAACCAATATATATATATATATATATATATATATATATATATATATATATATATATGGAGAAAATCAATAGTCAATAGCTATAAAATTACAAACCCCGGTCATAATAATAACAACACAACATAATATGTCTATGCATGCGTATGTATATGTATATATATATGTATATATGTGTGTATATGTATATAAATATGTATATATATGTCAAAGGTAAAGTCATCGAGGTGGCCTAAAGTCGGTATCAGCCAATCAGCGAGAGAGTCTATCTCCTTTTCACTAATTTGCCGTAAAATCCAACTTTCACTGACATGCCGTAAAATCCAACCACCCAACCAACCAACCTTTCCCTTTTTTCATCTTTTCATTATGTTCGATTGAAACAGATTAGCGTTATCTCTTCCATGCGCCCAAACCCTCTCTCTATCATTCCCCTACTCACTTTCTTTCCTTCTTATATTTTTTCTGTGTAGCATGTACTTTTCTTCCCTTTTCTTTCTTTAAAATAAAAAAACGGAATGGTTGATTATTTAGCTGAAGTGACGACACTCATAACAAATAAGAAATCGGCCAATAAGCAACACCAGATAATCAGGATTTACATTTTTGCGTTTCGTCTTGGACGATTTGGACGGTCTGATTTTTAACCAGAGGGTGTTGCAAGATGATAACTGCCGTACTTTTAAG
>CM042148.1:85940699-85965699 GCA_023376005.1 Doryteuthis pealeii
TATTGAACTATATAGTAAACATATCAGACGCTGTAATAATCAAATTATCATACTGTGGTATATCCATAGGTCCTGCTTGTTATGTTATATTATTCGTTATGTCATATCATGAATATGATATTATATTGTATATCTTATTTTTATTATAAAGAGTTGGCATTAAATAACCCACAGGGTTGATATGCCATTAAACCAAACCAAAACCAAACCATTTGTACAGTAGTACTGAAAACTGATCAGAGTAATCGCATTCCTAATTTTTAATGTCTGAGGACAAGGGTCTCCGTTTGCAAAAATATCACAGCAGTCTTCAACCTATTCGCAATACTACGTTCCAAAGCGTCTCAGTTTTCTCCTCTCGCGCCTGGTGTTTTATGCATAGCTGATCACGAAAAAAATTGCATAGGCGCTAACCATTCTCACCAATTCTCCTGGCTCCGAGATTGTGTTTTTTTTAAAAAGGTGTTAAGTAGTCTTATTATAATGGGTTTTAACGTAATTCATTCTAACCAAAATAGATTAATAAAAAATAAAATTTATTTTAAAAATCTTGTCAATATTCTCTGACTTTGAGTATTAGTACCTGTTAGAGTCTCGTCTATGGGTCAAATAGATCTGTTTGAAAATTATTTGTACCGGGTAATCGCTTTCTCAACTTCTAAAGTCTGACGACAAAATCTCCCTGTTTGCAAGAAGATTACAGTAGTCTTCAAACGTGTCCGCAATACCACGTTCCAAAGTGTTTTGAGGGAAAATATTTCCCCTACAAGATAGTTGGATTTGTCCAACGGAACACATATAAAGATACGAATACGCGAGGTTATTCGTAGTCGATTTGCGTCGTAGTATTCGTAGTCGAGTCACTATTAATCGAGTAGCTAGTCATGCTGTTGGAGAACAGTGCGTTGACACTGTTATTTATATTCGTGTACACAAATTAATAAACCTTTCCCGGATTTTCAGTGTTGTTAATTGATTAATTCAGTCACAACAATAATGTTTCTCCCTTTTAAATATTTAGATATATTCTTTTTACTTATTTTTATCTATACATAAAATTACACTCTGTTGGATTTGCTCGTATTATAGATAGGCCAAACACTGAATAAATGATTTAAGAAATCTACTGAAATTCTTCCTATCCTCTAAGATTACAAAGTAGTATTCATAGTCAAGTCATTACTAGTCGAGTAGCTAGTCATACTGTTGGAGAACTGCGTGTTGACTCTATTATTTATATTCCTGTACAAAAAGTAATAAACCTCTTGCTGATTTTCAATATTGTCACTTGATTAATTTAGTCACAACATAGACTTCACCATGAAAAATTAAAAAAACAAACAAACTGGACAGTGGAATTAGTTACAGGAGGACAACCCCTAACAGAGGTTAAAATCCCAAAAGGCATTTATGTTACATAATGAGGGTGACGTGGAGCCATAATAGTAAGCTGATATGTAAATTAGCACAGAAAGTTTTTAGCAAGAATGCTGAGTTATATGAGAATGGAAAAGTTTAAATGATGAGACGTGGCAAAGTGGTAGAGAGGAGTAGTGAGAGGTTATTACTAAAAACTCTAAATGGCACAAGGCAAGATATCCCTCTGTCCCTAAGTTGGTTTCCAGACTCCAGACATTATAGAATTGCCAGTCAACTGAACAGCTGCCCAGCAACCAGGATTCCAGACTCCCAATGTGATACCGGACGAGAGAGATAAGTATACAAATATTTCTACTCTCAACACATCATCACTCCATTCGAAGAAAGAGCCGTAAAGTAACAAACGTTTTAATATGTCAACTCCCCATTTGAAAATGAGTGCCAGAACGTAACGAGAGTTGACACGTCATCTCTCCATTCGAAGAAAGAACTGTAAAGTAACAAACGTTTTAACACGTCATCCCTCTATTCGGAAATGAGTGCCAGAACGTAACGAGATTTGACACGTCATCTCTCCATTCGAAGAAAGAACTGCAAAGTAACAAACGTTTTACATGTCATCCCTCCATTCGGAAATGAGTGCCAGAACGTAACGAGAGTTGACACGTCATCTCTCCATTCCGACAAGGAGGGCGTAGTGTTACATTTACAGGAAAACTCACCACTACTATTTGATATAGCAATGGTACCACTCAATTATATACTTACGAGAAGCGGCTACTCTGCGGCGCCTGGGTAGAGGGGTGGAGAAACACTGCTGTATTGATTTGTTTACTTTTGAGATTTAGAAATGCTAGACATTCTTATATAGAATTTCAATGTTATTTCTATATATATTTTAATTTCTAAATATCTTCGAATATAAGTAAAATCTTCATAATTTTTGTACAAAAAGCAACTACCGGTAATATTCAATGTGTATACAAGGTGTGTCAAAAAAGTATCGTGATGTTTTGTACTTTTTGATACACCTTGTATTCTGAAAAAATACAAAAAACGTTCCATTCATTCTTCATTTCTATCTTGGTAACTACAGCTTCAAACTTGGTAATTTTTTGACACACCTTGTATTCTGAAAAAAAAAATGAATTGAATGTTATTTTTTTTTCCAGAATACAAAGTGTGTCAAAAAGTACAAAATATCTCGATACTATTTTGACACACCTTGTATATATTTACATGTATTTAACTAGAGGGTATTGCAATATGATTACGGTCATACAAATAAGGAGCCGAAATATTAATATCTTATACTATACAATATTTTGGTGTGTCTGTTTGTCTGTCTGTCCTAGTGAGGCAATTGAAAATAAAACCCTGCACCAAGGTCAAATAAAACCTTTCTAAGATGGAATTTTACAAGGAATTTAGTCGTCGTATTTATATTTACACCTGGATTTATTTGGGGTGACTAGGGACCAAATTATCGGCTGGGGTATGAGAAAATAGGAAAAAAAATAGGCTAGTATAACCCAGGTAAATTAGCAAATTTCATGAATTTCCATATCGAGCATTCCGTTCATTAATGATAACATATCTCAACCCCTTTTTAAAAGTATTATTATTGCGTTATTCGTAATTGCAGGTTAACATGCACAGATTCATGTTGTAATATTTTCATGATAAGCACATCGAGCGATAGGTACTGCTATCCAATGGTGAGCAATATAAGATTTAAAAATGCATACGTAAATTCATCGGGATACAATATAATCCGGGGACACGCTGTCAACATATAGCTAGTTCGTAATAAAAAGCGTATCCCCTTGTAGCAACCAAAAAACGAATCATAAAAAAGAAAAACACTGATCGGGTAGTTATTTACTGACTTCCCACCATGTCAGATGAACACAAAGTCCGATTATTGTGGGTAGCCACGCACAAACTGAAGCTCATGCAGTGACCAGTTTTAGAAATTGCGTGTATCCCCTCGGCATTTCTCTTTTGAGGAACTGGACAATAAACCCAGGCTGCCCCTTTAAATCAAAGGGGCAAGTGTTGTCTAGTGGATGCCCCGCTCTGGGATTCACGCTAAAATATATATCGTATCGGTCTAATGGCCGAAACCACTGGACACTGGTTCCAAAGAACAAGGAAAACACACTGATCCAGTTCATCTATTCTCAAAAGCTCAAACAATGCACGCAATTCTGTGCTAATCAACTCGTGTAACGCAGGTGATTCCATATTCTTATACAGTGGGATTCTTATAGAAGGGGGGGGGGAATATATGGGAGGAAATAGATGTTCGTATCAACAAGCTCCCGCCGAGAGGGGGGGGGGCAAAAACAAGCGAGTCCACAGTCTTCCAGCAAGCCAAACCTTCCCCTGGTCAACACGTTCTTCGTTTTCGTTTAGCAGCTGCAAAATCCGTCACCGTAGTCGAAATAATCTTTAGCAGTTCAAAATCACATTTATTTACTCGGTCGTTCGCGCCAGTCAACCTGCTACTGCTGACTCCTGACTGCCCAGCGCTTGACTCACATGATATTTATGTACGTATTTACCGAAACATCCTGGCACTTCGCGTCCGTCCAGTGCCTAAATCGCATCTGTTTTTGCATGCGGGAGGACGCAGGTTCGATCCCGGCAGGCAAGACAATGTCTTGCTCTTTTTCGTTCTCCGTCATAATTCTTCAACTGCACCTCAAATAAAGCGTAACCTGAAACTCACAGACGTCGAGCCAGACAGTTAAGAACTGTTTGCAGACGACTGAAAGTGGTTGATGTCTACGTTATTCGAAAAGAAGGGGGTTGAGAAATCCACTAATAACTGAAGGAAAGAAGAAAACGCGGGAAGCAAGGACATCCAATATCAGGCCCTTGATTCACGCTTCTGTGGCGATTTTTGTGGACATTTTTGAGTTTCAGTGAGGGCACTTTACAGTGGATATCCCTTGTGTTAAGAAGCTGATTCTTAGTGAAAAATCCTTTTGGCTGTCCCTCTGTGTTCTTTAGTATTAAGTAGAATCCTTTAGTTAAGCAGAGTCCTTGGTTGCAAATCCGTTCGTCAGTGGTGGATATGGCTTTCAAGATCGCTGATTAAGTAGTTAACTAACCACGTATTCGAGCGTGTTGATTGGCTGGCTTTAATCCACGAGCCAATGCAGAGTCTATAAGTTGAAGTGGTGGACTTCAGCACACCTTATATATAAAAATATTCTAACGACTTCCATTTTGTCTGTAATAAATGTGAAAGAGACTGTCATGAAATTATTAGATGCTTGAATCATTCCATACGCTGCTCTAAACAAGAGACATCTTTTCCGTTTAATGTGCTACAATTATCTCATGAATTAGCTCAAGCATATCCAAAGTCTGGCTCGCGGTAAGATTTCTAAAAAAAAACGCAGCTCCGGCCTTATAATGTACAAGAAACGGCTACTCAGCATCGGCTGTGTAGAGCGAGATGGGACAAAAATAAAAAACCCTGGTGTATTGATTTATTTACTTTTGAGATTTACAAATGTTGAACTTTTTAAGTAGAATTTCGGACCATATGACCTTTAGGCACCCCTTTTTCGATCACGTTTCATCAGGACATTTTTTTCATTTACACCGTCAAAATCCGGTTGTTTCTTAACAGATGATTTTTAGAGTTTTTTTAAAATTATAAAACTAACCCCTAACCATAACCCCTAACACTAACCCTAATCCCTACCCCTAACCCCTAACAAACAACCGGATTTTGAAGGTATAAATAAAAAAGGGGTGCCTAAAGGTCATATGGTCAAGAATTTCAATGCTATTTCTCTGAATATTTTTAGATATCTTCGAATATAAATCTTCATAATTTTGCACAAAAAGCAAGAACCGGTGAAATTTAATGAGTATATATATATATATTTACCTAGTCGTTAACTGACCTTTATATATATATATATATATATATATATATATATATATATATATATATATATATAGATTATTTATGGCCCATTAGTGCCGTGCATGTGTTTTAAACAGAAGGGAGATTTCTCCACACTCTATGGTAAGCCTCTAAAATTAGTAGATCAGTTCAATTACCTATATAGTAATATCTCAATCCACTGAAAGTGATGTTAATGCACATATAGGGAAGGCATGGACTGCTATAGATAGATTATCAATCATATGGAAATCTAATGTCAATGATAGGTTAAAGCGACAATTCTTCCAAGCCATAGTTATGTCAGTGCTACTGTAAAGCTGCACCACTCTACGAAGCGCTTAGAAAATGAGCTAGAATTCTGTGTGTGGTCTAAAACAAATCGTGGAAACAACATCCCACAAGAAAGCACTCACCCCCCATCACAAAAACCATCCGAGTAAGACAAACAAAGCATGCTGGGTACTGATGGAGAAACAAGGACAACGTTCTCCTGTTGAAAACTACATATGGGCAAGCCAGTGTGGGTCACCCATCAAAGGTTCTCCATTGATCAGCGCTGTGTGGATTCTGGATGCTGCACAGAGGACATCCTGGAAGCAATGACATATAGGGATGGTAGACGAGATATTGTCATGGATATCCGTGCTGCCAGCACGACGATGACGATGATGGGTGCCGTGTCAAACAGAGCGATTTAGATTAGCATGCTTACAGACAAGTTTGAAAAGGTCACACTTTTTTTATTTCTTTCCGGTTGATTTGTAAAAATAAGCAATGTTTTATTGAGATTTTCACATCTCAATTGCAACCATTAAACCAGACCCGACCTCTTTAGTGAAATCCAGATCACCCTTCTCATCAGTGTCAGCAAATTATTGGCTAAATTGCCATTTGAAAAAGAAAATGTATTTATCTATGTGCTTCTGTGCCTTAAAGTGGGGAGCTGATGGTAGGTGTGGCGCTCCACCTCAGACGCTAAAACAATCTCCATGCTCTAGCGATACTGAAAAGGACATAGACTCCCTCGCTTCCGGCTTATACCGACAATAGACCATTCCACCTACTTGCAATTATTACTGTATTAGTAAAAGTAATATTACAAGTATTAGTAATTGGGAAAGAGATTGTTCTATACCAACAGCGAAACAATTTGATTCATGATATTTTCATATTTAAAATACTTTTTTTTTACTTATTCGTTTATAACAGTGTACATTTGCCTATGATTTTTTTTATATCAAAAACAATATTGGCTCTCGGGTATCTTCGTTTTATCAAATTTGTCCTTTTTTGTAAAAAGTTTGGATATCCTTGAATTACACGGATAAAACGAAAAAAATAAAAAATA
Source organism: Doryteuthis pealeii (assembly GCA_023376005.1). NCBI lineage: Eukaryota > Metazoa > Mollusca > Cephalopoda > Myopsida > Loliginidae > Doryteuthis > Doryteuthis pealeii. The sequence continues at coordinate 85,947,359 of CM042148.1, forward strand.
AAAAAATAAAAAAGCCACAAATAAATATATATACCAATGCTCGTATTCCTTAATTGTATGACCATCATCATCTTGCAACACCCTATGGTTAAAAATGACAAATCGTCCAAGATAAAATGCAAAAATGTAAATCCTGATTATCTGGTGTTGCTTATCTGCCGAATTCTTATCTCTTATGAGTGTCGTCATCTCAGCTAAATAAGAAATCGTTTCGTTTTTATTATAAAGACGTAAAGGGGAGAAAATGGATATGCTCCACAAAAAAATATAAAAAGAAAGAAAGAAAGAAAGAAAGAAAGAAAGAAAGAAAGAGAGAGTAGGGAAATATATTTATAGAGAGGGGTGATCGCGTGGAATCAATAATGCTAATCTGTTTCAAGCGAATATAATGAATAGATGAAAAGAAAGAAAGAAAGAAAGAAAGAGTGAGAGAGCGTTAAATCAAGATTATTATACTTTTTACATATTGAATTATTTGGAAATAGCTCTTAAGTAAACATATCAAATGTTGTAATTGAATTACTATACTATCGTATATATACAGGTCCTACTAGTATTACCTATTCTTAACCTGTAAAAAAGTAAGTTGTCGGGGTGGCCTAAAGTCGGTATCAGACATACAGCGAGGGAGCTTAAAATTTATTTCAAATCCAAAGTACAAAACTACAAGTTATCCCCTTCAAAGTAATCTCCTTGGAGTCTAATGCATTTACCCATACTTCTCTGCCACGCTTGCATGCACCCCTAGAAGGATTCTTTCAGGATTCTCCGTAGCTCTGTCGTCATGGCCTTTTTGATGTCGTGCACACCCTCAAAACGGGTTCCCTTGATGACCCCAGTGAGCTTGGGGAAGAGGAAAAATCACATCGCCAGGTCGGGCGAGTAGGGAGGTTGCTCCAGCACAGTGATGTTCTTCTGGGCCAGGAACTCTCGGATACTCAGGGCAGTGTGGACAGGTGCGTTGCCATGGTGAAGCACTCACGAGTTGTCCTGCCACATCTCTCGCCTCTTCTTGCGCAATGAATGAAGCAAACGCCGCAGTATCTCTTTGTAGACATACTGGTTGATCGTCGGGTCCTATAGCAAGAACTCGCAGCGGACGATACCCCTCACATCGAAGAATGCGAACTTTTCTGTAACTTTTCTGGCATACCTCGTATGTGTGTGCTAGATTCAATGGGTAAGTACGTATGCATACCCTTATACACTTATAATTTGAATTAAAAAAAACTAAACTTGACACAATAAACATAATAAGTATGAAGAAAAACTAGTCTATATCTCTTCTAAGCTCAGCTAAGTTGAGCAGAACACAGATGGCATGGAGATCTGGTGGAGATCTGGTGGAGATTGTATGATGTCAAATGAGAAAGGACAGCATGATTACCCCAAAAGTTATCAGTTGATTATTATTTGTTTATAGTAAAATCATTTCCGGTCAATATTTATAGAAAAAAATATTTCCAATGCATTTTTATAGTAAAATCATTTCCAATGATTTTTATATAAAAATTTCCAATGTCTTTTTATAGTAAAATTATTTCCAATGTCTTTTTATAGTAAATCATTTCAATGCATTTTCATCATAAAATCATTTCCAATGCATTTTTATAGTAAAATCATTTCCAATGCATTTTTAAAGTAAAATCATTTCCAATGTCTTTCTATAGTGAAATCATTTCTAATGCATTTTCATCATAAAATCATTTCAAATGCATTTTCATAGTAAAAATCATTTCCAATGCATTTTCATCGTAATAATAATTTTCAATGCATTTTCATAGTAAAATCATTCCTAATAGATTTTCATCTTAAAACCATTCCCAGTCTACTTTCATAGTAAAAAAAAAACCCCCAATGCATTTCTATGATTCCTAAATTATTCCTAATACATTTTCACCTTAAACAAATTTCCAACTTATTCTTTTTAAATAGTAAAACCATTTCTATACTTAAAGAAAGCTAGGATATCAGCATCAAAACCAGAGTTAACGGCACATCAACCAAGCATTGAAAGATGAATTATCATTGAAGGATCATTTCATTAAATAAGAAGGATCCCATGTAGATATTATTGAAATGGATTCATTGCAGAAAAAAAGAAAGAAAGAAAGAAACGCACACACACACACACACACACACACACACACACACACACACACAAAGCTAGATTAAGTGTCTGGATAAAAAAAAAACACATCTGCCATTGAATAAGACAAAATAGTGAACAAGGATGAAAGCAAAACTGAACGACATTTTGATACAAGGAGACGCGCTTAGCGTAACGGTTATCGTCATAGAAAATGGAATTGGCAAACCGAGTTCAAGTACTGGACGAAAATGTTTGCGTTTTATTTCGCGCTAATGTCTTCGGAAAAGAAGGATCATAATTAAATTGTCGCAAAAAATGAATCAATACTATATCGCTAAGGGACTTGAAAGACCGGTGAGATCTGAACAAGTCCTTCAGAAGACGCAGAATTGTATTGGACACTTTTTGTGTTAAAATTCTAGTCGCCATTTTAGATGTTTAGTTCCCTTGCTGATAAATACTATAGTATTCCTTGAAATCAAAGGTTGAAAAGAATGTAGTTTCAGTAAATATTCCTTGTAACAGAAAGTCTGTTGTATTCAATGAAATCCTTCTCTATAGAGCTTGATCATAGAAAGTTCAATATGAAATTGATTTCAAGACAAATACCAACGACGTTGAGTGCATTCTATATCGTTTCTGATTGGTTAATTTTTATAGGAAATAGCTGCTGCTGATGTTAGGAAAGTCAATAAATATCAATGGCAATTTTGCGTACATCTTGTACTTATGAAATAATCCAACATTTTAGATTGAAAACAAAGACTGATAGACCATCGAAATAAAAAAAATAAGATAGGAGAACTAGAGTATCCAATGTCCATTACAAATTGAACGACTCGTTAAATAAGGAATGAATGAAAACTGGATTATTAGTGAAGAATCAATTCGTAAAATAAGGATACTTTATAGATCTAATATAAAAGGATGGGTTGTATTAAAAAACAGAAAAAATGACTTCGAAATGAACAAAAAGCATGTACGAAAATATTTCCTATGGAATAATGAAACAGTCTGAAAAATCAAAATTATTCACAAAAAATACTTTATATCTTCCAGTTTGAGGCATTTACAATATTCAATTTAACAAGTATTTTTTATGAATAATTTTGATATTTCGGACTGTATTCCTCATCTTTATTGTGGTATGTATAAACATAAATGTTCAGGTCACTGTAACCTCAGGCCTTTGTTTAGGTGTTTTTTAATTACCTTAAAATAAAGTCATCATCATCAGATGATAAACTTGGATTCAAACGTGGTTTCAGAGCTAAATTGAATTCAAGGTTATCGTCTGATGATGACTTTATTTTAAGTTAATTAAGAAACACCTAAACAAGGTCTGATGTTACAGTGGCCTGAACATTGTGTTTATACATACCACAATAAAGATGAGACAACAGTCCGAAATATCAAAATTATTTACAAAAAATACTTGTTAAATTGAATATTGTAAATGCTTCAAACTGGAAGATATAAAGTACTTTTTGTGAATAAATTTGATTTTTCAGATTGTTGTCCTCATCTTTATTGCGGTATGTATAAACACAACGTCAAGGCTGCTGTAACCCCAGGCCTTGTTTAAGCGTTTCTTATTTATCTTAAAATAAAGTCATTATCAGATGATCACCTTGAATTCAAACGTGGTTTCGGAGCTAAAATATCGTTGAATTAGTTTCAATCGCCCCAAGCAACATAAAATGTCACCAGACTTATTGACAGAAATGTGATTAATATATTGGTTAGATCTAAATTTATAGTAAATTCTGTTAAATGATAGATGTAGAAAAAATAAAACGGAAGAAAATTTTAAGGTAAATAAGAAACACCTAAACAAGGCCTGAGGTTACAGCGACTTGAACGTTGTGTTTATACATACCACAATAAAGATGAGAACAACAGTCCGAACTATCAAAGTTATTCATATCAAACCTCATGTAAAAAAAATACAAAAAATAATGGGAAACAGTGATATTTAAGTGTTTAACGATGTACTTTTAGGAGTAGTATCTGTGGACTTTTAGGACTCTAGCATCAGTTTTTGCATTCACACTGACACAGTATATATATATATTTACCAACCCCTCCGCACGAGCAGGATGAGACACAAGGTCAATTTCTTAAGCGGAGTTTAACATGTTTGAATTCAGAGTTTTCCTTCTCCTAGACCGATTGCCTAACCAAGGTTAAAGAGCCCAGTCTACCCTACTATTTACCCATAGCTGGAGGGAGAGTAAGATTCATACCTTTCCAAAGGGCATTAGCGTAAAGTGAAATGCAATTACCACGTCCAGGATTTGAACTCGGGGCGACGAGTCCATTTCCCATGACTTTAACCATTACACCCCGCGCTTCCTACTACTGACACAGTATAGGTGGTAACAGATCTGAATGCATGTTCATGATGAAAAGAAAGCGTGCAAAGATTATGAGACACTTGAAACCCTGACCTGTATTCAAATTTCTCGTGTCAAATGGAATAACCTCAAATGACATGAACCTTGAGGCCTTTAGTTTGGTTGATTTCAATTTCATAATAAAGAACATGAATTAGGAGAAATTGATGATGAAGATCCTTGAAACCCATGGTTTCTGATGCTACACGCTCGAATCTGATATTCATTAACGAGCCAGGGCAATATTACTGATTAAGATATTTATTAGAGATGTTTGACCTTTAGGCACCCCTTTAAGATCTCGATTCAGAAGGACATGTTTTTCATTTACACCGTCAATATCCGGTTGTTTTCAACAGACCATATTTAGATTTAAAAAAATTATAAAACTAACCCCTAACCCTAACCCCTAACCCTAACCCCTAACAAACAACCGGATATTGACGGTGTAAATGAAAAACATGTCCTTCTAAATCGAGATCGAAAAGGGGTGCCTAAAGGTCATATGGTCTGAGATGTTTAACCCTAGTTTTCTGACTGAATTGTTTGATCCTGACGGCTGACCCCCGCTTAAGAAATTGATACCCTTGTCACATCATGCACGTGTGGAGGCGTTAGTAAATAAATATATAGCCGAAGGTGAGATATTCCAGTATGGTGGATCTCCTTGTCTTACATCGACGGAAAGAAAGAAAGTTTTTTTTTTTTCTGATGAAGACGTTGTAGTGTTAAAAAATTTGACCGTCCAAATCTCCGGTCTTGATATAATCGAACTTATATGGAGAGACTTAGAGGCGCGGTGTGCAATGGTTATCGTCATTGAAAATGGACACGGTTACCCAAGTTCAAATCCTTCATGAGGCTTTTTGCATGTCATATAGCACTAATATCCTTGGGAAGGTATGAATCCAATTATTCCCCCTCCAACTATGGGTAAATAGTAGGACAGACAAGGCTCTTTATCCTTGGGCGAGCAACCGGTCTAGAAGAAGGAGAAATCTGAATTTAAACCAGTTAAACTCCACTCAAGAAATTGACCGTGTGTGTGTGTGTGTGTATACAGGGTGACCCCTCAAAAAACAGGCCTGACTTTCAAAAAAAGGCTGTTTTTTATCACCCTATATATACCTATCCCTCCGCTTGAATAGGATGTGACACAAGGTCAATTTCTTGTGGAGAGAGTTAATCGTTTTCTGAAACTTTCTTTAAACATCTGATACTCATAGGACTCTCAATTTAATAAAATAATTTCCTAAGGCCACCGCTGACAATATAATCGATATATCAATACTCGTGTTCCTTAATTGTACAATCGTTATCATCTTGCAACACCCTCTGGTTAAATATCAAACCGTCCAAGATAAAATGCAAAAATGTAAATCCTGCTTATCTGGTGTTGCTTCCCCGCCGAATTCTTCTTTCCTATGAATGTCATTACCTCAGCTAAATAATGGACTGTTATATATATATAGAGAGAGAGAGGTGAGCGTGCGGAAGCGATAAGGATATTCTGTTTCAATCGAACATAATGAAAAGATGAAAAAAATGTACCTTGATTTACGAGTTTATTTCGTTCCGCTCGTAACACAATTTCCTCGTATATTAAATCAATTTTTCCCATTGAATAAACTGAAATGCCATAGTCCGATCCAACCCCTTAAAAAATTTCCTCGTATATCAAATCAATTTTCCCCATTGAATAAACTGAAATGCTATTAGTCCGGACCCCCTTAAAAAATTAAAACCAAAAAAAACACCCAATTTTTTTGGCTAGCTTTTTAAAAATAAGAAATATACCACTGTATTTTATAAAAAACATAATAAAATATAATGTTGTGAATTATGTGTTGTAATCTATTAATAATAGAGATTCGCTTCCGGTTTTTGTCTGTAACAAAAATTACGTCACTGCTTACGCCACATTACCCAAAATCGTCATAACAGAATAAATACACTCAAAATTTGAACATGCAACATTAGACAGTCCTCATTGTTTTTTTTTAAAACAAGTTTTAATAAATACATGACTGGTATTATATATCAATATATAGTTTGTTTTATTTTAATATATATTTAAAGTTTACATTTCAAATTGTTTTATTTTCTAATCCTTTAATGAATTTGATGATTTTACTTACTTAGGGTACAAACTCGCTGACATTGAATTTTTTTTAACTCCCACCCCTCAGGCAATACGTTTTAAAAATTTATTTTTACATCGCCCGGAGGGTGTTTTTTATTTTGTACTAGTACGTTATAATGTTTATTTTTTTTATTATAAATAATGGTTTTCTTTGTCATCAGAGATTTGGAAACTCAAATGTTTTTAGTGAACTTACTAACATAGTGTATCTGAAGCTCGCTCATATCTCAAATTTTAGCTCACATCACAAAGCAAACAATCACCCGGGAAGCTCGTAAGTTATGGAAGTCGTAAATCAAGGTAAGACTATATATGTATATATATTATAACAACGAGCAAGAGTATGTGCCTCCGCGAGTGTAAGTATTTAAATTTTAAGAAAGACTAACGAAATTGAATAAAAACGCATATAAAAAGATTACTCTAGTTTTGATTATATTTTAATTGGTTTATGTATAAAATCATTAATATGATTGATTCTAATACGTTGGAGAATAAAACAATAATTATAGAGATCAATAACACCAAATAATTATTTATTAAACCCAGTTTTGTTAAAACCAGTATGCAAATTAACCACACCATATATTATGTAAACCTTTATTTCTTAATGATATATAAGAAACATGCAGGATTTTAAACGAACTAATAACCCGTCCTCTGGGGCGAGGGTCCAGTGACTTCGACCTCTGGATTGTTAGTGAAATTAACGGCGTGATCCCTGGGGGCCATCTCCCCAGGCAACACATGTCCCCTTGATTTAAAGGGACAGGGCTGGGTTTATTGCCCAATGCCTGAGGCGCCCAAGGAGAATGCCGATGGGACCAACGCATTTTTGTACCTACCACCCATGAGCTTCGGCTTGTGGGTGGGCTCACATAAAAATGTCCTTGTGTCGCGGCCTCATAAGTGGGATGAGAGGCAAATAACCTAATAACCCGTCCTTCGTGGCGGGTGTCCAGTGGCTTCGGCCTCTGGACTGTTAGTGAAATTAACGGGGTGATCTCAGGGGCCATCTCCCTAAGCAACACCTGTCTCCATGATGTAAATGGGCAGAGCTGTGTTTATTGCTCAGTGCCTGAGGTGCCCCCCCCCCCGAGAAGGAATGCCAACGGGATCTACGCATTATTTTGTGCCTGCCATCCTATGAGCTTCGGGTAGTCCCACATTAATACGACCCTGTGTCATACCCGCATAAATGGGGGGGGGGGGGCGAGGTAAATACCTTAATAACATGGGCTGTTTTGAGGCAAATCTAACTAAGATTTTCATAGAGACGTCGTTAATGAATAAGATTTATTCTCTGTATCAATATTAATGATTTTGACTATGAATTAAATACTCATTGCTAAACTTACACAATTTTTGAGGGTATTGTGACATAAGCAGTGATGTAGAATCGGTTACAGACAGACAGACACCGAATTTCCATTATAATAGGATATATTCATGAAGAAAAATTGGCTTTTGTCTTTTCGTGAATTTAATAACGAAAGAAACAGAGACAACTCGGAAAACTCATACGTTGAGTCACTCGTAAGTCAAGGTATCACTATATATATATATATATATATATAATATATATATATATATGTATATATATATATATATATATTATATATATATATATATATATATATATATATATATATATATATGTGTGTGTGTGTGTGTGTGTGTGTTTTTGTGTGTATCTACATATTAAATTATTTCAAATATGTAATTTTAGAAATTTTAAACCGAATCTTTATTCACTCCAGAGGGGAAGGTTTTTCTTCTTCTGTCCATGTTTAGCTGATATCTCATGTCAGCTAATTTATCCAAGTTAGATTTTCTTTGAGTCACTGCTTGTATGGATTGAACCCATGACCGTCAGGTAACTAGATATACTTAACCAACGCTTTTATTCATTGGCCAATTGTCCTTTAGAAAAAAAGTAACCTGTGATTCATTTAGTTTTTAAACTCTGACTGGCTTATATATCTCACTCTTAACATATTATCTCGATGGAGTTGTATTTATCTAATATATAACTACTTGCAGGACCTGTGAATATACCACAGTATGATAATTCAATTGTAACAACGTTTGATATGTTTACTTTAGAGCTATTACAAATTACTTCAATATATAAAAAGTATATTAATCTTGATTTAACTCTCTCTCGCCCTTTTTTTATTTCTTTCCTTCCTTTCATTATATTATATTGAAACAAATTAGCGTTATCGCTTCCCTCTATATTTGCCCAACCTTCTTTCTTCCTTTCTTTCTTATCATATTTTTCTGTGTAGCATGTCCCTTTTCTTCCCTTTCTTTCTTTATAACAAAAACGGAATGGTCCATTATTTAGCCGAGGTGACGACACTCATAAGAAATAAGAATTCGGCGGATAAACAACGCCAGATAATCAGGATTTGCATTTTTGCATTTCATCTTGGACCATTTGGACGGTCTCATTTTTAACCAGAGGGTTTGCAGGATGATAACGGTCGTACAATTAAGGAACAGGATTATTAATATGTAATTATTAGAGTCAAACTTAGACATGGTAAATGACTAGTAAATTGTGCATAATGGATTTAATACTAAAAATTAGCATTTAGTACTATGGGAGTCAAGTTGGGCTATAATTATTGATGTGACATTAGCCATAATTATTTCCATCAAAGCACAACTTTTGACTAATAAATCATATCAGTCCATCTTATAAACTTGACAAGTTGATGTTGATAGATGTGACAGTTGTGCTGACTAACTAGGGGTGGGGAAAGGAGGTGGGGGTCGGCTTATTTAGCGAACACTGACTTAATCCGGAAATAACATCACTTTTAATACAACACATACCATATATATATATATATATATATATATATATATATATATATATATATGATGATGATAGCTGTAAGAAGTTTCAGGTAAGGTGACTCGAGCCCTCCATTCTGAAGCGACACATGACGGACACCATGGAAACATTTCCTACATTGAAGTCTGACCTGTGTGGCAGCGCCTGTATGTCGAGGATTTCATATGTGTGATAGTGTACATAAAAAAACAAGCTGGATCCGTGGGCCATCTGCGTGCTCACAAATGCTCACATCTGGACTACTTGTAGAAATGGCCTTATTCTGTCAAGAAGCGGCAATCACCATATATATATATATTTGAAACATCTTCACCTGATGAATGCATAGCATAAAACCAATATGGTTTGAATGTTCCTTTGTCACCTAATAAATAGATATGTAGAACCTTTATATATTTATCTTATATATATATATATATATATATATAAGTCATCCACAGACACCGTGTTTTGACGTTTCACATCTCATCAGTGTGTTTAAACACAGAAACTAACTCCAACCAGGAACGAAACCAGACTGGCTTTACGTCTGCCCGATCCGTTAACCTCTAGGCCATCGCCAGCTGCCATTAAGGAGCGGTGTTTTAACTGTTTTAAATACATACATCTATGTATATACTTTACGATCAACAGATAGATTTAATCTGCAAACAGATGATCATTGCGTTATATTGACGGTGAAAGTCTATTAAAGTCGCTCCTACCGGGTTACGGGAGCGTATATATATATATATATATATATATATATATATATGGAGAAAATGTAGAATAAACACGGGATGTTACAATGGATGGAAATAATAAATTTCCATCCATTGTAAAATCCCGTGTTTGTTCTACATTATATATATATATATATATATATATATATATATATATATATATATATATATATATATATATATATATATATATATATATATATATATATATCACTAGGCTTTATATACAGCAAAACCAATGTAAGTTTACAGTTGATATTTGATACATACTAAGGTCTTATACGCAATACCCCATTTTGGCCCTTACTTAGGCTAGATGCACGTTCGGAGAGGCCCGCTCCGATCAATCGGCTTGTTACATTGAGTCCTAGTACGTATATGGCTGTCCCAACCCTATTGACCATATAGTAATCCCCCAACCCTTTTTATCATATATGTGCTAGAAGGCGGTAGCTGAAGGTCTTATTGTCCTGGAAGTGACGTTAAACTGCATCTAGTGATGAGGTTCCAATTCTTGAGTGTGGAGTACCCCTTCATCGTCATTACTCCCAAGTCCACTCTAACCGGGAGTGGGAGTGCCTGTTAAGATTAAACCTATACATTGAATAGATAAAAATGCGTTTTTTAAAGCGTTAAAAAAGTTTAAAAATTCAATACCCGACTGAACAAACAAAAAAGCAATAAAATAACCCAAGAGTTGACATGCCGTAAAAACCAACCAACCAACCAACCAACCAACCAACCATAAACGTCTTGATCAATAAATATATTGGGAACGCATCAATTTATAGCAAAACAGAATAAAGATGTCATTTTAATACGTATCTATCAATAATGGCGATTCGGTCTCTTTTTGTCTGTAACCGAAAATTTGTCACTGCTTATGCCACAGTCATTTTTTAAAAAAATCTATGAAAAATCAATTAACATTCAAATTTTCACAAAATTTTGATACTTATTCACCTTTAGATGAATTTACGTTTAAACTAGTTGTTTTCTAAAATATATCAGGGGAAATATTTGTTTTACAAGGTCGACCCCCCCCTTTTATTTTAGGAAATCCGGACAAAATATATTTTACTCGAACGATATTAAAATTTTTCTATAAAGATAAGAGTCTGAATGATTAAATCAGAAATTCTTAGAAACATTTTGGAGGTCCTTACTGTCGTAAAACAAAACAAATATCTCAATGGAGTGGAGTGAATATGATGCTTTTTAAGTAAGTAATGAATTTTCTTAAAATCTCAAACGTTTTCTTTTTTTTAGATTTAATTTTTCTCACCCCCCTCCAGCAATATCTTTCAAAAATGTATTTTTACACCACAGAGGGTATTTTTTTTTTGCTAATCTAACTAACAAAAGGTTTTCCCTGCCTTTACAATATCGAATTTACCCAACTTACAATCATCATTCGTTTGAGAATCTATACTTGTCGATGTAAAGGCACCATAAAGTGAGAGATGTATTAAACTATCCTGCATATTTTTGGGTCTGTTGTCCTCATCTTTATTGTGATACATATTTAGTCAGCCCCTCCGTACGTTTGAATTCAGTTTTTCTTCTTCTAGAAAGATTGCTAAACCAAGGTTAAAGAGCCCACTCTGCCCTACTATTTGTCTATAGTTTGAGGCTATTTTACTAAATATCAATAAAACATCCCCATTTTCTTATTTTTCACTTTTTGTCAATTTTTCAAAACAACACACACACACACAGATATGTGTGTGTGTGTGTGTGTGTGTGTGTGTGTGTTGTTTTGAAAAATTGACAAAAAGTGAAAAATAAGAAAATGGGGATGTTTTATTGATATTTAGTAAAATTTTCCGACACTGAGTGTTTCGATTAATGATCCACAGTATCAAAACATATTTGAAATAAATATGTATTTAGTATGTGTCTCTAATCTTCTTCAGGGTAATAGATATCATGAAGAATATTAGAGACACACACTATCGGATTTCCTTCCATTTTTTCTTGCCTACGTTCATATATACATATAAAACCAAGATTTGGTTAAAATAATATATTAAATGATATAAGATGGAAAATAAAGGAGAGAATTGCCATGAAAAAAATTAGAAACCGTGAAACCCACAGCATTTTTACTTTTTGATACAAAAGGCTGTGGTTGTGCACGTCGGTTGACAGTCATCAACACAAAAACATGGAAACGGCTGGCTGAATTCAATTTTCAACCGTCGCAGTTTACATCCACTTGTACTCCCCCTATATATCTATATGTATTGAAGCAGCTTACAAAGTCTAGCCACACGTAACAGGTCTAAGCAGGACTTTAGGGATAGAATGGTTGTCATTTACACCAGACACCACAATACTTGAAAGATGTCATCTGCCGAGTATTGAGAGTTTGATCCTTGGATTTCGTCTTCGCTGGTCTGGTCATCAAGTTCGCATGAATGATTGCCGAATCCCAATTTTACGGGGAAATCTCAACTGGCAAACGTCGTCAGTTGAGGCCAAATTGAGGTTTAAGGATTGCCTCAAGGACACTCTGAAGAACACTGCTATTGCTGTGGAAGACTGGGAGGAGCTAGCTTGTAATAGAGCTGGCTGTCTGTGGAGGAATTTGAGTCCAACCGAATTAAACACGAAAAAAAAAAAAAAAAAAAAATGAAGCGGGCTATTACAAAGGGTAACTTTCAGTCCAGCAACATTCAAAGTGGAGAAGTTCCAAATGTAGTTTATGTGGAAGAGTATGTCTCCCCAGGCTGGCCTGGTGAGTCATCTGAGAAAACACAAGAATCGAGTGTCAAATGCTACTGGCTCCTAACTATAATGAAAAAAACAAAAACAAAATAAAAAAACAGGAAATGGTCTTACTCGAACACGAGTTGACAGCCATTATATATATATATATATATATATATATATATATATATATATATATATATATATGCTCTTCACCTCTAGCGGATTGAGCTTTCAGGGAGAGAATTTCGCTGACGGATGCTGCTTATGCTGAAATTGCAATCTTTTGAGTTTCTGGTCGAAATAAATTTATTACGGAATAACGGTTTGTTAAGTTTTTCTTTCTTTGAAAGTTAAATATTGCTCTGTATATAATCTAATTTATTGATTATTATACATTGAGCTCTCTTTAGGGATTTATAAAAATCCTTGTATGAGTAGATTTTTGCACCTACAAGAGCATAGAGTATGGTTATATTTTATATTAAATCAGTGAGATTTTGAAGATCCCAAATAGAATCATCCCTTACAACCAGTCATTTGGATATCTTACACACACACACACACACACACACACACACACATATATATATATATATATGCTCTTCACCTCTAGCGGATTGAGCTCTCAGGGAGGGAATTTCGCTGACGGATGCTGCTTATGCTGAAATTTTAAGGCTCTCCTTAAACCAGATAGACTTCTCTGGTACCTTTACATATGTATGTATTTATCAGTAAAATGTCTCTTCCTCCTAGTTGGTGTTTTCTATATTTATAAATAAAGAATGCTAAATATCAGTGATAGAGCATATATCTAACTAAGGATAACGTAACAATAGAGCCAACCCCGCTCAGTGACAATCAGGTTGTCACCAGTGTGTTCGTCAGAACAAGATATGCATATATATATATATATCTTATTTTAATGGAGATTGTGTGCTTTTCTGTCTGTAACCGAAACTATATTACTACTCATATCACTATTCCCTTAGTTATTGACATCACATTTTCCATGATTGCATTTTTATTTAAACCTCAATTATTAATAAAATTGTTTTACATTATTAATACTGTTGACCATATCTACATACTGACAACATGTAATTATATTTATATATACAACAAAATAGCGGTTTACAGTGTGAACGGGAAGGCTAATTTGCATATTGATATTAAAAATGTGATTTTATTAAATATATGCTTAGTATTATTGATTTCTAATTGTTTGGTTTTATTTTAATGAATATAATCAAAAATCTCTTCAATGAATCTTAAATGAAATCAATTAACAAGAAGAAATAACTGTAATATTATTTTTTACTTCCTATTTTAACTAAATAGTTAAATTAAGAAAATTTACCAATGAAAGACGGGAGTAAGGAAAAATGATGGAAGAGTTAGTTTCAAAGTTGTTCTATTTTTCAATCATACCTCTTCTGTTCCAAATCTTTTTATCTGAATTCTTATTCAGTTTCATTAGCCTTTCTAATTTAACATGATATTTTATTATATTAAAACTTAAATACTTGCACCCGGAGGTGCATATATTTGCTAGTATATATATATATATATATATATATATATATATATATATATATATATATATATTGTGTGTGTGTGTGTGTGTGTGTGTATTTGTACCTTCACATACGAGTTTATTTCGTTCCACTCATAACATAATTTTCCCCATTGAAATAAAATTAAATTCTATTAATCCGGTCCATTCTCTCTCCCTCTTCAAAAAAGAAAAAAAAATTAAGAAAGAAATAACTAAAAATAAAGAAATAAAAAACCCAAAAACGTCCCAATTTTTGTTATGATTTTTTGTTACGAATTCAATTCCATTTTTTCTTGCCTACATTTACATCTACACATAAAACCCAGATTTGGCATTAAATAACCCACATAAGTTGATATGCCATTTAATCAAATAACCAACCATCCGATAAAATTCAATTTCATAATTATGATAATGGTGTTACAGATTGCCGTATGATATAAGATTGAAAATAAAGAAGAACATTCCCATTGAAACGTAAATAGTGTATTCGTAGCTTTTTGTGTGAAAAGATTTAAAAGTGTTTTGATGTTTTTATCTTTTTGGAAAGGAATCAGCCATTTTGATATTGACAAAGATAACTTAATGCATTTATTATTCTATTTTAGTCACGATGAAAGCGTTGATTTCTGCTACGTTACCGACGTTACGTCATGATAATACGTCATCAGCTTTTCGGAGCCTAAAATAAAATTGGGTTACTGTCAAGTCACGTTGAAAGCAACGGTTCCCGCTTAGATCATCGAAGTTAAGCAGCGATGAACCTGTTCGATACTTAGAAGGGTGACAATTTAAGCAACAGCAGGTACTGTGAGCAACCTGATATGAAAATGGTTGGTTGGTTGGATTTTATGGCATGTCATCCCTTTGGTTATCTATCTATATATATATCTATATATTTCAATATATATATATATTATATTTTTAAATTTTCAATATATATTTTTAAATATTTTATATATATTTTTAAATTTTCAATATATATTGTTCAATATATTTCAATATATATATATATTATATCTATCTATATATATATATCCCTTTGGTTATCTATCTATATATAAAGGAATTTGCATTAATTTTGTCCGGGGGAAACTTCGAAAACAAAAAAGAAGAAATTATTTTTAAAGAGATTTTAAATCTTTTGTGCGCTTAAATAATTTTTTTTTTTTAATTAAAAAAAAAACTTTTTTGTGTGTAAATATATATATACGCATTAAATATCACCAGGGCTTGGTTTTTGAGTAAAAAATAATAGATTTAATTTATATTCGTGAAGAAGATTAAAAAATAAAATTTAAATGATAACAGCATGGCTTTTTTTTTTCATTTAATATTTTAGATAGTAGACATTAACGTTTCTTTTCAGACTAGCTGGATCAATGCGAGGTCTATTTTTTTTTTTTTTTACATAGGGACTTAAATGGTGCATCCCACGAGGATTCAACTCACGATTGATCTGCGGGACTAACTTTAAAAAATCCCCCTCTACCCAGGTGACGCCGGGTAGCCGCTGCTAATTTTATATAAGACCTTTTGCTTTATTCATTCTTGTTGGGTATTCAATTTTAAAAAAATCAATCTAAAAAAAATTAAACTCATTTTAAAAATCTATTTAAGTCATAGATTAACATATACTATTACTCCGGGTCAGAGTGGACCTGAGAGTAATTTAAATTTAATTTAAAAATCTATTTAAGTCATAGATTAACATATACTATTACTCCGGGTCAGAGTGGACCTGAGAGTAATTTAAATTTAATTTAAAAATCTATTTAAGTCATAGATTAACATATACTATTACTCCGGGTCAGAGTGGACCTGAGAGTAATGGCGATGAAGGGTTACTCCACTTTCCCCAGAGTTCCAGAATTTTAACTTTACCACTAGATGCAGTTTAACTTCATACCCTAGACACTAAGATCCTCAAGCCCCGCTTTCTAGCATATATATGGTAAAAAGGGTTGCGGCTTGTCATAAGAACAATAGAGTTGGAACAATCATATAGGTATTAGGGTTTGACGTGACCAGCCAATTGATCAAAGAGGGCCACTTCGACTACCCGTCTAGCCTAAGTAAGGACCAAAGTGGAGTGTTGCATGTCATGGTCTGCTCCAGCCATCAGTAAGTAAAAAGTAAAGTAAAGTCGTCGGGGCGGCCTAATGTCAGTATCGGCCAGACAGCGAGGGAGTCTATCCCCTTTTCACTAGCGCTAGACCAAGGAGATTATTTTAGCATCTGAGGTGGAGCGCCACACCTACCATCAGCTCCTCACTTTACCGCACAGATCCCTGTGCTACTCATTCGCTGAGTTGGCGAGGGCCGGTAACGAAAAGAACCTTGTGATTCCTAGCCGAACACTCTACCGACTGAGCTAAACCGGCCTCAGTATTCTTTCCTTAAGTATCACGGGTCACCACCTACGACCAACAGGTGGCCCAATTGAGTTGTATGTGTATGTGTAGTGAAGCTTACCCCTTTGCATAGGTGAAGTCGGTATATACTACAGCCCTAGCCGACAGGGCTTGATATTAAAATGATATGATTCGGTATGACATAACCCGAAAAGGGTTGATATACTGTAAAGAAAAACAACCAGTGGTGAATACATTGAATAAACTACCATCATCAATAGTGAATGCCCCATCTCTAAACTCCTTTAAGGCAATGTTAGGTAATCTGTGGAAAGATTATAAATATTCTGTGGAATTAAGATAAATGTTTATAAGGAACAGCTGACAGGTCTCAGACCTAATATACTAGCTGAAAGGATATTATTATTTCACTCCATTCGAGTTTTTCACACCTGCAGAAGCCGGTGGTTCACTGGAGGCTGGGTGATAACAAGTCTCCTCAGGTCTCCAGGGCTCTTCTGAGTATTCCAGCCGATCTCAATAATGCTGTAGTCTGGATGGTCTCGACCCTTCCTCTGATTTCCAATTCATCCAGACCTTTTTCCAGCCCCCTGGGGATTGTTTATTATTATTATTATTATTATTATTATTATTATTATTATTATTATAAGCAACCAACTAAAATAAAATTAAAGATAACAAGAAACGCTCACTGCACCTTGAAATTAGAATTTTTTAAGAGGTTTATTTTATAATTTAGACATGAAAAAGAGGTGGCTGGGGGGTAGTTTTTTTTCACATGAAAATATTTTACAAAATGTATAATTTAAAAATAGTTAAAACTAATAAATACATTCGAAATTAGATGTTTTTTTCCCTTTCCCCGCGTAAGGCTGACAAAGGTAGCGTAGTTGACTGCTTATGAGACGACACGGGCATTTATAAGACTCAGCTCACTTGGAGCAGGCATTGAATATATGAATAAATAGGGTTAAACTAGGGGAACTGTTTTCGCCTAACATTTGTAGACCTCCTCCTCCAAATTATCAGGGTATTTTAAAAGTTTGATTTATATTCAGATCTTGTTCACATTTGCGTAATAATTTTCTGTAACATCTTTTTGGGGAAAAAAGTCCGTTTTCAGGCGTGAGAGCCAAGCAGTACGACATTGCCGTATCCAAATATCTAGAGGAGTGAATTGCGCCATTGCGCTGCTTTCCTCACAGACAGTGATTGCCTGATATATATATATATATATATATATATATATTATATATATATATGTGTGTGTGTGTGTGTGTGTGTGTGTGTGTGTGTGTGTGTGTGTACAGGGTGTATCATAAAAGTTTCGAGACCGGGGCAGTATTTACCAAGATAGAAATGAACAATGAATGGAACGTTAAACTTTTTCAGAATACAAGGTGTGTCAAACAGTACAAAAATCTCGATACTTTTTTCACACACCGTTTATATATATATATATATATATATATATATG
>CM042148.1:85970699-85975699 GCA_023376005.1 Doryteuthis pealeii
TCATCTAGACAAATGTATACAGGTAGATGCAAAAAAGTACATACGACTCCGACATGTACTTATGTAAATCTTTTTTGTCATCTACTCTGTCTACCTGTCTGTCCGTATATATAGTAACTTCAGGGTAAAGAAAAAAAGGAATAAAAATTAGAATTTAAAAAAAAATATAGATTTATAATTCGTATTCGTAGAATATGAGGTAAACCGCGTAATTTTTTTCCCCATAGTATAAATTTGTTATACTACAAAAGTTTAAATTACCAACAAAAATGCATGTTCTTTTATTTTTAAATATTTAAGTGGCCTTTTGAACAATATATATATATATATATATATATATATATATATATATATATATATATATATATATATAAATACTTAAGTGACTTTTTGAACAATATATATATATATATATATATTGTCGTATGAGCCAGACAGCGAGGGAGTCTATTCCCTTTTCACTAGTGCCAGACTAAAAATAGACTCTCCTTATTGAATGAACAATGAATAAATAAACAAAGGAATAAATCCAAATGAATAAAACCAAACAAACACTACAATCAACAATTCCCTGAGGACGACCAGTGAAATGGTTGAAAGCGCTCGAATTAAAAATATGGGACAATTTCTCCACTATCTGGATCTCGATCTAGGAAAAACTACTAGAATACTTAAACGTCTGCCACTGCAGATCATAATGAAGAAATATTTCATGGTATTTAACAATTCCAGCCTAAGTAATAAATTGCTGCCAAAATGCACTATATATATATATATATATATATATATGATCGTCTGTTTTTGACTGGATTTCTCTGGTGATCGTAAAATATATAAACAAATGTATGTATTTAATTGTTTAAACACTATCACATTTACGACAGCTGTCAAATGGCCGAGAGGTTAACGAATCGCCCGGACGAAAAGACCGTCGGATTTCGCTATTTGTCAAAGGTCGTTTCTATGTCCTAGCCACACTGAAGAGACGTGAAACGTCGAAACACGGTGTCTGTGTATATATATATATATATATTACTTTGTAATAGCGGAAGTTATTTGTTCACCTTCTCCTTTATACTTCCGTTGCTACGCCATGCACTCATTTTTTTGCATTGTCCGAAGAATATTCAATATTCATTAATTTCCTTCATCAAATTATTCTGACAGCACGGTTCTCCATGACATTTCCTCGTCACCCGTCCCTATTGCCTACTATCACTTCTGTCAGGTTCTCTGCACAGCATCCAGTATCCACGCATAAACATAAAAAAATAAAAAACAAGGCTTAAATATCAGTCATATAGACAGTTATGAATTTATTTCTCACAATATCTGGTATTCAAGAGAATTGGCTTCTCAGATTGCTATATGAATATCTATTAATAATGGAGATTCGCTTCTGGTTTTTGTCTGTAACAAAAACTACGTCACTGCTTACGTCACACTACCTAAACTCGTCATAACATAGAATAAATGCACTCAAAATTTGAACATGCAATGTTAGACAGTCCTCATTGTTTTTTTAAAACAAGTTTTAATAAATACATGACTGGTATTATATATCTATATATAGTTTGTTTTATTTTAATATATATTTAAAGTTATCAGAACTAAGCTTCCATTTCAACTTTTTTTTTACTCGTTTAATAAATTTATTTTATTTTTTTACTCCTTTAATAAATTTGATGATTTTACTTTACTTATGATACAAACTCTTTGATATTAAATTTTCAATTCCCATCCACTCAGGCAAAATTTATTTTACGTCGCCCAGAGGGCGTTTTTTTTATTTTGCTAGTAGTTATAATGTTAAATAGTTTAACAATTAATACTTCTCACGTTTCTAAACATTCTATTGATATTTATAATGAATACATGACACCTTTTCAACATTTCCTCGTGGGCCAATCATGTTTGGCTTTTCGATTTCACGTGTTCCTATCATTAATTTTCGCTTTCGCATGCAGTAATCACGTCATCAACATTCAACTATAAACGCCACTCAACTAACGGTAACGAACCTTTTTTCCACATATTTTTTCTAATTCAACGCATACAAAACATCCATCATCTTTTATCCACATAAATCATTGTTTTCTTCTCATTTTCACAGTCCTGGTGAAGGTTTCCATTGTAAACCGAAATGCTCGAGTATCGACTACAAATTTCCATACATCATAGCAACCTGTGTTTGCTTCTAAATTTTCTCCACATACTGTCGGTTTAATTTCCACATCTTATTTCCATTGCTATATAAGTAAGTTTCTCAACTATATAGTAGTCTGAAGAAGCCGGTTCTCTCGAATAATAGATATCGGTGTAAATAAATTTATAGCTGTTTATATGACTTATATTCAAGCCTCTTCTTGTTAAATATATTACTCTGTACTAGCAGTAGAAAACACCCTCCGGGCGTCGTAAAAAATAATTTTTGAAAGACATTGCCTGAGTTAAAAATTCAATGTCAGAGGGTTTGTATCATAAGTACACAAAATCCTCATATTTATTAAAGGAGTAAAAAAAATAATAAAACAATTTGAAATGAAAACTGAGCCCCGTCCCTCTCAAATAAAATGTTGCGTGCATGTAATAATTAAACAATTATTTTGAATATTTTCCACGTCAATTTTACACAAAATCGTAGGTATTTATTTATTTGTAAACATTTTAGTTAACTTCTTGTTACAGTAAAAAAAAAAAAAAAAAAAGGACGAGAGTAAAAAACAATTTTTAAAATTTCTTATTCAAATTTTGGGTGTATATAGCATAAGAATATTGTGACGTAAACTGTGACGTAGAGCGATGACGTAGTTTTTGTTACAGACAGAAATACGGACAATCTCCATTATTAATGGAGAAGATATAATTCCTCAATTATTATACATTGCTAATTGTTTCTAATTAGACCCTGAAATTTCCGTTTTCAGCTTGTTCTAAATGAATATGTTTGCATTTATTGTTATATATATATATATATATATATATATGTATGTGTGTGTGTGTGGGTGTGTGTGTGTGTGGCTGTGAGTGTGTGGTGTGTATGTATGTAAGTTAATGAAATACAATTTTATTTATATTATAAAAGTGAAAAAGTATTCGTACAAAATCATAAATTACATCTAATACTTTGTTGCATAATAATTATTAAGTTTTACAGCCAACACATACACGCAGAGAGAGAGAGAGAGAGAGAGAGAGAAGAGAGAGAGAGAGAGAGGAGAGAGAGAGAGAGAGAGAGAGAGATTTGGGGTGTATCACATTCGGTGCTGGAGCATGAGACTCCATCGGCCACACACACACACACACACACAGATATATATATATATATATATATATATATATATATATATATATATATATATATATATGAAATTCGTTCCTGTTCTTTGTGTAGAAAAAAATTAATTCCTTACTCTTTTTTAGTCCTACATTTCCTTATCCCACCACCCACAACACGTGAAGAAAGATTCACACACACACACACACATACACACACACACACACAATATATATATATATATATATGTATATGAAAAAAAATTTCACACTGTCGGATTAAGTTCCATTTTTATTTCACTTACTTGTCTATGAAAAAACTATACATATGGATGTTTACTCCTCTGAAGATATTTATCCATAAACACCACGAATTTACCTACACATTGGTTACTTATTTAATAGTTGGAGTATTACGAACAATTTTGATATTTTAATATACACTTTTTATATAATTATACACTTTTTTAAATAATTTTACATCAGGCTCTTTTGAGTCTAATTATAAACTATAATGCTTCTAATTTTTTTTTAAATTCCAAAATAAAATTCATTTTCCCGTCTTATTTTTTGTTGAAGACCGATCCACATGCGGTCGATACAGATATTCCGAGGGACCTCACATCAGTGAGGGGGATGGGGGCGATGTTGCTTTTTAAAACCGTTGAGAGGAAGGCCCCGAAACGGTTGCACATTCTCTCCTGATGATCCCATGCTTTTGTAAACATCTTTTGTTTTTTCAACATATCAATTTCATATATGTATATGTATTACAACAGTTTATGGCTATCACTACGATCTCACTTGGTGAATTAGTGATGGGTTAATATTTGCGGCATTATTAGGGGAATGCCAAATATCTGTGATAGAGCTACCATATAATATATATCCATGTAATTAAATGTATTCAAGGTGTGTCAAAAATGTATGGAGATTTTTTCTACTTTTTTACACACCTTGTATTATGGGAAAAAACGTTCCATTCATTCTTCATTTCTTGGTTGGTAAATACAACTTTAAACTTGGTAATTTTTTGACACATGTTGTGTCATTAGTGAATTAGTGAATGGGACGTTATTTTCTTTCAGAATACAAGGTGTGTCAAAAAGTACAAAAATGTCAATACTTTTTTGACTCACCTTATATTTACAAAAACTAGTATATATATATATATATATATATATATATATATATATATATATATATATATGTGTTCGCGATAAATTTGACAGTTTCATAAGGAAAAAGAAAAGTGCTTGGTAACTACAAAATTTAATGGACTGTAAAGAAATTCAACGGCGCAGATCATCATGATACAACTTATTCTCTTCCATGATTCAGGTGGATTCCAGTCATCCATTTTATCTGCCATCGCGTATATGAATGAAGAAGGGTCCAAACTTTTAAATGATGTGTAGTGTACCTCCAACCTACGGAGAAAAATAACCAAATATAAGTATGTCAAATTTATCCCGAACACCCTGTATATATATATATATATATATATATATACTTTAGGGTGATTCAAAAGTTTTGCAATATTCTGGCAACATGACGTCCAACTCGGCAGCTCCGGATGTCTTTGTCGAGGTCGTGAAGGTGACGAACCACAGGGGACTGTAAAATGCCGAGCTCGTCTGATACGTTCTGGATGCTACTCGCCGGATTGTCCTGTATGGCTTGAAGCACGACTTCAGAATTCACGGTTTTAGGCTTACCTGACC
>CM042148.1:85980699-86030699 GCA_023376005.1 Doryteuthis pealeii
TATATATATATATATATATATATATATATATATATATGGTTAAGAATTAACGCAAAAATGAACGTATATAATAAAAAATGGATGGAATGAATAGAATTATTGAAAAAGATATTTTCCGAGGAACCACTCACAAAAAAAAAATAAATAAATAAAAAATAATAACTTTTCTTTTTTTTCTTTTGGGAGAGGTCCCTCGGAAATATCTTTTTTCAATTATTCATTCCATTCATGTTTTATTATATTCGTTGGTTCATTTTTGCATTAGTTCTTAACTAAATAATTTAGAAGCATACGCGAAGATTCATATATATATATATATATATATATATATATATATATGGTATACAGTAATAACCAACTCGAATTTCACCATAAGGATCTTCATAAAGTGCCACCATAAGTTTCTCCATAAGGATCTTCATAAAGATCCTCATGGTGAAACTCGAGTAGGTTATTACTGTGTACCATTATAATAATAAATCTGTTCTACTCACGTATTGAGCACCTTATATTTGTTATATCGCTGTCTTATCATTGAGAAACTTGCATCAACTAACCATTGTGACCAATTTCACTGGTAAGTCACCTTTTTCATATAAATCATATATATATATATATACCAACCTCTCCACACGAGTAGGATGTGACACAAGGTCAATTCCTTAACCGGAATTTAACGGGTTTGAATTTAGAGTTTTCTTTCTTCTGGTCTAGTTGCCTCTAACCAAGGTTAAAGAGCCCAGTCTGACCTACTATTTACCCATAGTTGGATGGAGAATAGCTGGATGGAGAATAGTTGGATTCGCACCTTTCTCAAGGGTATTGGCGTTATGTGAAATGCAAACTGCCTCATCCAGGATTTGAACTATGTTCGACGAATCCATTCCCTAGAACGATAACCGTTATATGAAAAAGCCTCCTTCCTTTGATTATTGTTCTTCACAAACTTTTTGTTTAGTTTGTTTGGTTTTCACGGCATGTCAACCCTTGTTGGGCAATTTTATGCCGAAGTCGTCCTGTTCCATTCATGCCTGATGGATATTTAATTTTTTTTTAATTCAGTTTTTAACACATTTTTTCAAACTCATTTTTTTCTATTTAACCCATAGATGGGACCCTAACAGGTACTACCACTCCAGTTCATAGTGGACCTGAGAGTAATGGTGATGAAGGGATACGCCACACTCCCCAGCGCTCCAGAATTGGAATTTCAGCATTAGATGCAGTTTAACGTCATACCTAGGATACTAACACCCTCAGCCAACACCTCTTAGTACATATATGATAAAAAGGGTCAGGGATTGCCTTAAGGCCAATAGGGTCGGGACAATCATATAGGTTCTACGGCTTGACTTGAACAGCCAATTGATCGAGGAGGCCTCTCCACCCGTCCGCTTAGCCTAAGTAAGGGCCAAAGTGGAGTGTTACATGTCATCCACCAGGGTTCATCCACCAGGGTCGCCACTCATGCCCAACAGGTAGCTTCATTGGGGGGGGGATTTTACCCATATGTAGAGGTGCAGTCGGTATATTTTTCTGTTCTGCGGACAGGGTAATTGTTTGAAGGCTTCAATTCTCATTTGACAGTTTAGTGTGATCTATACTTTAATATAAAACACTAGTTCCCAAATCTTCTGCCCGTTATCATCTTGCAACACCCTCTGATTACAAATGAGACCGTCCAAATCGCCCAAGATGAAAATCAAAAATGTAAATCCTTATTATCTGTTGTTGTTTATCCGCTGAATTCTTATTTCTTATGAGTGTCGTCACCTCAGCTAAATAATTTTTTTTCATAAAGAAAGAAAGGACATGCTACACATAAAGAATGTAATAAGAAAGAGAGTAGTCAAAATATAGAGAGAGGGGGTAAGAAGGTGAAAACAATAACGCTAATATGTTTCAATCGACGATAAAAAGAAGGAAAAAAGATAATGAATGAAGAGAGAGAGAGAGAGAGAGAGAGAGAGAGAGAGAGAGAGAGAGAGAGAGAGAGAGTCTCTGGGTGATATATATATATATTTAATCCAGCTTATTAAACATCTTACATATTGAACTATTTGGCAATAGCTCTTAAGTAATCATATCAAACGATGTAATAATTAGATTATCATACTGTGGTATATCCACAGGTCCTTCTAACTTAACAATATTAAGGTTGCATTTTTGACCTGAAAGTTGCGATATCATATTTTTGTTGGATAGCATAATTATTACTTTACTTATCTTATACCCAGCCCTCGGGGCGGGGGTCCAGTGGCTTCGGTCCTGCATCGGTTAAGTAATTAACGGCGTAGATCCCATGGGGCTACCCTCAGACAACTCCTGCCCCCTTGATTTAAAGGGACAGGGCTGGGTTTATTTCTCAATGTTTGAGGCGCCCCCCCCCACGAGGGGTAATGCCGACGGGACCTACGCATTTTTTCACCCACCATCCCATGAAATTTGGTTCGTGAGTGGTCCAACATTAAAAAGACCTTGTGTCACACCTGCATATGTGGGATGCGAGGTAAATTACTAAATCACTACTACTTTACTAGTTCCACCATTACACTCTCTTACTCCTCCCCCTCCTCCGACTTTTGGATCGTAGGATGACTTTTATTGATATCAGAAACGACCTAATAAAAATTAACGATAGGTGGGACCACCATAAAAATTGTCTAAACTAATTTGAACATGCGTAAAATGTGACCAACAAAATGCCGCACCCCTTCCAACAGAAGACATGAGCACATTCAATTAGTTAAAGTTGTGTAATAAGTAATTGAAAGTTACCTCCTCTATTTTATGATTACCTCCCCTTTGGAGAACTGTCTAGGGAATACTAGACTATATAAACTCTTAATAAGTGTACCAATTATTCTAAGTAGAATAAAGTTTTCCAAAGTCTATGCGTGTTATCGTTTGTCATTACATAGAGTTAAATATGGGAGAGTGGTTTAATTTGATATCAAGCGATGAATCGAATTTGAATATTAGCAGAAACGTAAATGAATATATATATATATATATATATATATATATATATATATATATATATATATATATATATACTATACGCGCTGCTTTAGAGTAAAAGTGAATATCTTACTTCATTTCTATTAATACAGACACTGGCAGGACCTGTGGATATAGCACAGTATGATAATTGAATCATTACGTTTGATATGTTTACTTATGAGCTATTGCAAATAGTTCAATATATAAAAAGTATAGTAATCTTGTTTTAACTCTCTCTCTCTCTCTCTCTCTCTCTCTCTCTCTCTCTCTCTCTCTCTCTTATTTTTTCTTTCTTTCCTTCTTTTCATCTTTTTATTATGTTCGATTGAAACAGATTAGCATTATCACTTCCGCGCACTCATTCCCCTTTCTTCATATTTTCCCTACTCTATTTCTTTTCTTTCTTTCTGTTATGTTTTTACATACAGATAAAATACGGAAGACTGGATGATAATGCAAGACCAGGTTGTTGAAAAGTTAAGGTTTTATTTAACACAGGGTAGAAAATGCTTCTACCCTAAAAGTGACTTGACTAGCTCACACGTATTGTAAGCAGCGTCCACTCAGTCCGAACCCCAATCCAAAAGTGACATGGTGGAAACCCCACTTGAGGGTTCCCATCAGTCCCCTACCGATCAAGGGGAGAAACTCTATTTTCGTTAGGTCTTCCTAACACTTTCTTACTTTCTTATATTTTTTCTGTGTAGTCTGTCCTTTTTCTTTCCTTTCTTTCTTTATATAAAACGGAATAGTCCATTATTTAGCTGAAGTGACAACACTCATAAGAAATAAGAATTCTGCGGAACAGCTACATCAGATACTCAGAATTTACACTTTTGCATTTCGTCTTAGCTGATTTGGGCAGTTTCATTTTTAACCAGAGGGTGTTGCAAGATAATAACGGTTGTACAATTAAGGGACACGGGTATTGATATATAGATCATACTCCTACTACTTTTACATTGTAAAGTTCCACGTTAAGAACTCTCCTACAGCAGCTGTCATTATGACCTTTTAGTTTAATAAAAAAAAAAGTTAATTTCTGAGACTATAACAGGTAAAATTGTTTCGAAGAATCCTCACTTAGTAAAGACAATTGTCAATAATGTAAAGACAGCAAGGTTAAAGGTATCGACAGAAATAGTCATTAGATGCTTTAATCGGGAAAGTTTTTCAAGCCTGTCGTCCAAGGAAAACTCCATTGCTTAAGGAAAACTCCATTGCTTAAGGTTAAACACTTAAAAGTCAGATTAGCTTATGCTAGAAGCCATGAGTGATAGAGCAATTGCATTTGAACTTATCTAGGGTTATTTTATGCCTAGATCTGTTACATAATTAATAGGCATAGCCTATTATTTTTGTAATGAAGTGTAGGATTTAGATTTAACGGTTAGATTCATGGAAAAATATTGTTTACAAAATATAGCCAACAGTTTTAATTTGACAAGCTTTGACCCCATGATGACCTGGAATGGGATTCGCCGGTTGATCGAAGCACGGGACCGAGCAACGCATGGGACAGTTGTTAGAATCATAGAGGATCGAAGAGAGAGAGAGAGAGAGAGAGAGAGAGAGAGAGAGAGAGAGAGAGAGAGAGAGAGAGAGAGAGAGAATGGACACATAGTTGCCTTGTGTTAATTTCTCCCCCGCGCTCGAGTTATGGGTATCGGGGAAATAAAGATATGTGTACACCAAAAGAATATGTCTCAGTGTCCCTAATTAAGAAGTAAGATGGAAACGGAGAGAGACCACATCCAATACCAACCGATGAAAAAGAAGATGGCAGACATTAGAAGACCTAAAAGACAAGAAGAAATAAGAACGAACATCCAACAGTTGTTAGCGAATCGCGTTCATTGTACGTTCATATTTACGTTTTTGTTTAGTTCTATAAGAATTAGCGAGGTATTACCTCGTAGCTAACACCCGTTTCTCATACAACATTAGGTTATCTAAAAGAAAGTAACCTAACACAGAATATTCGGCAGAAAAAAATAAGACAAGTCAATTAATATATGTGGTATAATTAAATGCCATATAATAACATTTAATTGTACCACATATAAGAAGGAGACTAAGTTCCCATCCTAAGCTATACAATGTGTTCGGGGAGCATGAAGAGAAGACTCAGTAACAAAGGGGTGAAAACCACTTACAATTTCTCAGCTCTGGAAACCAAGACAGGCACCATGTGCGTCGCTACTGAGGAGCGAATGACCACGTCTGTCACTTCACAAGAGAGTGATTCTAGGGTTCACCTTGTCACGTGACCAAAAACGGACTCGTGGCGTGGGAGAGTTCCTCAAACCCCGTGACAAGGGAGACCACTCCATTTTGTCTCCCAACAGTTGTTTCTTAAAAGTGTCTTTTGCATACGGTCCAATGGAATACGAATAATTTTTAAACTGATCTATTTGACCCAAAGATGGGACCCTAACGGATACAACCACTCCTATTGTATGGGCTTACAATACACTGAACGCATTCTCTGATGAGTGGTGAGACCTCCTCCCAAAAGGGCGTCCTTGACTAAACTGCATCTGTTGGTGAGATTCCAGTCATGGAGATCTGAGGAGTGTGGAGTACCCCTTCATTGCCATTAATCCCAGGTCCACTCTGAGCAGGTGTGGTAGTACATGTTAGGCTTCCATCTATAGGTCAAATGGATTTGTTTAAAGTTACTTGTATTCGATAAGACCATGTACAAAACATCTCAAAATATAATGATTTTACCTCTAAAATATGTTGGGGTGACAAGACTTTAGGATCAGTCTGTATGTTAATCTAGAGTGTGGTCCGAGAGTCTTGTCACCTCTACATAATATATTAACTTTCATTACTTTTTGTTTTACGAATACAATAAATAAGTTATGTAATTACATAATTGTTTAAACACAATTAAGTTAAAACTGATTCTTTTCCAGGAACGGCAGTGCTTGGTTGGTTGTTTTGTTTTACGACTTACCAACCCTTTTAGGGTCATTTAATGCCGAATCAATTCATTTTGATATCAGGTTGGTTGTTTTTTTTTTAACGGCATATCAACCCTTTTCGGGTCATTTAATGCCGAATCAAGTCATTTTGATAAACAAAGGACTCAATTTGTTTACAGTACCTGCTGCTTTATTCGATTTTTTTATTAGATTTATGCTGTTACTGTTGGTGTTGCTGTCATTTTGATGAGAATAAGAATAATTAAAGTCTTTATTTGATTGAAAATATATTACACGCGAAATTGTGTGGATATTTATTAAGTGGAATGGCTATCCGGCCTCACCGTACACTAGCAGCAGTCCCTTAGGGTCACATGATGCTAACTATAAAAGAGGGGGCACCGAAGAATTCGGCCTCTTTTTGCCTCTACCCCTGGCTAGCAATGCTTGTCCGTATCGTTAGTAGCCCAAGACGGCGACGACTCGGAATCATCACCACGTAGAAGCTAGAGCGACAAACGCATACCAAAAACCATTTCTACAGCGCTCAACAAGTTACGAGGAACAGAACTCACAAGGATTACAGCTAAGTTCCGTAGGCATTTTTATCTGCAACCTTTAATTACCTTTAATTCCCTTTAACTACATTTAACAACCTTTTACCTACCATACACTTCTAAACTCTTTTGAACTCTTTTGGACTCTTTTGGACTCTTTGGACTCTTTTGAACTCTTTTGAACTCCTTTGGACTCTTTGGACTCTTTTGAACTCTTTTGGTTGTTTTACATTGTATATATCCCTGTTTGATATTTGTTTATACGTAAAGTAAAAAAATTGTCGTATAAAAAGTAGTTTGTCTCCTTTTCTTCAAAAGCGGCACCCATCTCCTCACTGTATTCGAAGTACGTTTTATTCTCCTATAAAACTTAGGGTCTAAACAGTGCTTTTCCTGGGACAAAAATCCCCACAATTGCAATGTAACAGAAAATTGGCTTTATGTTATTTAAATTTGTTATTATTTTTCAAAAGTTGTCTGACTTCATTCACGTTGGTTTCATTTTTCATTTATTATTTTCTTGTTGATTCTACACTCCCAAATATTTCGTCAATTTTATTGATCCAATTCACTCAACCAATCGATGAACAAAAATGTTACAATCTTTAAAAAGGATATTAAAAAATGAACACAAAACGCCTTTCAAGTAATAAAAAACGTCAACAAGTCAGACAATTTATTTAAAAGCAAAAAAATTACCTACAAACGCTTATAAATCGTACATACAACAAAAAAGATTATATATATATATATATATTTATATTTTTGCTTGAAGGCAATTACATACAATGCGCACAAACAATGCGCACAAAATTCGATAATTATAGAAGATAATAATGACAAGTGTATTTCGGTAAAGAATTATTCGGTGTGTAGAACATCGTACAGACTGTTTCAACTTTATTAAGTCTCATCAGCGATGTATACTAACGATTTCCCTCCGACAGAAATCGAAACCGGGCCTTCAGCAGGATAATCAGAAACTATACTACCTCGGCCACGATACAGCAAGGGACAATCCTTGCGAAATTAACCTGTCAATGATACTGATACGTCTCTACCATATGAGGTAAAGAGACGTTGAGTGAATAATTACAAACCCAGGCATTATATATTATTATTTATATTTTTGCCCTCAAGCAAAAATATAAATAATAATATATACTTTATTCAACAATGCTTCTAAAAAACATCCAAAAATCTTATATATATATATATATATATATATATATATATATATAAGAAAATAACAGATGAGAAAGAATCCAACAAAATATAATGAAAAGTATTGGAAAAATGGATTACAAACAAAAAATTACATTCGATCAATATTTCTCCTCGGTTTTGGAAGCTTTATCATTCTGATGAAGCTTCTAAAACCAACAAAGGCGAAATATTGATTGAATGTAATCGTTTGTGTTCGTTATTTACTTTTCCAATATTTGTCCTCTCTCAACATCGCGCGCGACAGTCCTTTCCCATATATATATATATATATATATATATATATATATATATATATGAGAATTAAGGTAATTTGCTTTAGAAGTATTGTTGAGTAAAGTATATTATTATTTATATTTTTGCTGGCAGGCAGTTACAATGCGTATATCGTATAAAATTCAATAATTAATGAAAATAATCATGACAAGCGAACTCGGCAAATATTGCCCACTACGTAGAACATCGTACAGCAGCTGTTTCAACCTTTTAAAGTCTCATCAGCGATTTATATTTACGAATTCCCTCCGACAGAAATCGAAACAGGGAACTCAGCATGCAGAGTCAGAGACTTTACCACTGGGCCACCGATAAGCAGCGAACGATATATGCAAAATTAGCTTGTCAAGGGTAAATACGTGACTATTACTATTACTATACAAAGCAGAGAGTGGAGGTTAAGATTGCAAATTTTAGGCCTAGCTCTTATATATATATATATATATATATATATATATATATATATATATATATATATATATAAGTAAAGGAATAACTAAAGACAAATTGTCTAAACTCCCTGAAATAGACTATAATGCTAAATCTCTAAGTCTTTAGTTATTTCTTTACTTATATATATATATATATATATATATATATATATATATATATATATATATATATATATATATATATATATATATGAATTTTTAAGAATCAACTGTTTTGAATCAGTTTTCTTTCTACGGCTAAAGAATCCCATCTTCCCTTCTATTTCCCCCATAGATGGATGGAACGAAGAAGAGATGAGTTCACGCATTTCCCAGGGGCATTAGCGCGAAATGAAACGCAAACAGACTCGTCTAGGATGTGAACTCAGTTCGCCGATGTTCTTTTCTTTCTTTTCTTTCTTTCCTTTATTTCATGTTTTCGTTGTGTTCGATTGAAACAGATTAGCATTATCGCTTCCGCACGCTCACATCCTCTCTCTATATTTCCCCAACTCTCTTTCTTCCTTTCTTCCTTTCTTATTATATTTTTATGTGTAGCATGTACTTTTTCTTCACTTTCTTTATAATAAAAACGGAACGGTCCATTATTTAGCTGAGGTTACGACATTCATAAGAAATAAAAATTCGACGATTAAGCGACTCCAGATATCAGGATTTATATTTTTGCATTCCAACTTGGACAGTTTGGACGGTCTTATGTTTAACCATAGAGTGTTGCAAGATGATAACAGTCGGAAGATTAAGGAACAAGAGTATTAATATGTAGATTGGTCGACGTTAATCTTTTGTCTTAAAAATGTAGACTTTTCTCTAAAGACAAATATGTGCGGTCTATCACGTCATTTCAAAAGTGCCCGGGTGAGGTTTCAATCCTGGAGCTCTGCGGAATGTGGAGTAGCCTTTCATCGCCATCACTCGTAGGTCCACTCTGATCCGGAGAGGTAGTACCTGTTAGGGTCCCATCTATAGTTAAATAGAAGAAAAAAAAAAGAGTTTTAAAAGGATTGAGTTTGAATATCCATCAAGCATAAATAGAACAAAACGACTTCGGCATAAAATAACCCAACAAGGGTTGACATGCCGTAAAACCCAACCAACCAACAGGCAAGTTACGCTGAGAGTCAAACACTACATATGGGTTGAATAGAAAAATGAGTTTTTAAAAAATTGAGTTCAAAAACTTTTTTTTTAATACCATCAAGCATAAATAGAACAAAACGTCTTCAGCATAAAATTACCCAGCAAGGGTTTGACATGCCGTAAAATTTAACCAACTAACCGACCAACAATCTTGAGTTAAGCACTTCGGCATAAAATAACCCAACAAGCATGCCGTAAAATCCAACACCCCCAAACCATACCAAACCATTTCGAAATAAATTTGACAGTGTAATCGACGCTGCACGTGACTAAAATGCGTCTATTTCGAGGTCACATTCCGGGAATAAAGTGATCGCTTTTTTTTTTTTAAACGAGGGCCATTGGAAGTGGGGGAACTATTTGGGGTGAACGCCTCACCTACTGAACTCAATAGACTGGCGACACTTCCATGGTTGATGGTTTGTCGCTAGAAAGATGTATGCAAAGGAAAAGAACCCCTTTTCGTATGAAATGTAACTATCTTCCACGTCACTGAACCCAGCGAATATGAAACTGGCTCAGGACACGAAACAAAATAGTCCGGAGTTTTTATTTTTTAAATTTTTTAAACATTTTTTTTGTAAAAGACTTCTTAGTTTTTTTTGTAAAAGACTTCTATTGCTCTTATGGCAAGCTTTAGAATTTACCGACTGGACCTCTGCAGAGGGGTAAGCCCCTTCCCCCAATGAGGCCACCTGTGGACCGTAGGTGGCGACCCGGGATCCTTAAGGATGGGACCCTGGTGGCTGAACAGTCCATGACATGCAACACTC
Organism: Doryteuthis pealeii; assembly: GCA_023376005.1. Classification (NCBI taxonomy): domain Eukaryota; kingdom Metazoa; phylum Mollusca; class Cephalopoda; order Myopsida; family Loliginidae; genus Doryteuthis; species Doryteuthis pealeii. The sequence goes on from CM042148.1 coordinate 85,991,058, forward strand.
AACATTGGTCCTTACTTTGACAAGACGGGCGATCGGAAAGGCCCCTTCCGATCAATCGACTTGTCACACCAGGCTTTAGCACCTATATGATTGTCCCAACCCTATTGCCCTTAAGGCAAGCCCAAACTCTTTTTATATATGTGCTAGAAGCCAGTAATGTCCTACGTAAGACGTTAAACTCTATCTGTGGTGAAGTTCTAATTCTGGAGGTCTGGGTAATGTGGAGTACCCCTTCATCGCCATTACTCCCTGGTAAACGCTGACCTGGAGTGGTAGTATATGTTAGGGTCTCATCTATGGGTTAAATAGAATAGATAATTGAGTTTCAAAAACTGAGTTTGAAAAAAGTTTTAAAAATTGAACACTTTTTGAAATACCCATCAAGTATAAATAAAACAAAACGTCTTCGGTATAAAATAACCCAACACGTGTTAACATGCCGTAAAATCTAACCAACCAGCTTCTTAGTATAATTGAATCAAGAACAGTTGGGTTAAATGGTTCTTTCATTTAATGGCCCATCAATCCTTGTGGGTTATTTAATGCCAAATCTTTTTTGTTGTATGTACGATTTATAAGCGAATAGTTTGTAGGTAAATGTTTTGTTTTTAAACGAGTCCGAAACAACAGTTGGTAATCAATTTTTTTTTTATTATTGTGTGATCCAATGCCAGTCACGGTACTTGATGAGATGTCTCGGTTCCATGATTACTACATATGTCTCCGGATAGCTGCTCTTTTGATGAATCTGTTCCCACGTCGTGTTCCTTTGATCTACAGGACTGGGATCGACACAAATTGGTCCGAGCGTCTTTGTGGCGGATCTGGAGATTAGTGGAAATGAGCTGCTGTAACTGTTGACAACTTTAAATATGAGACAACACACAGCTAACAATAACAACGGCTTTTTATTAAATATAAGGGAGAGGGATATGTTTTGTATACTAGGTTGAGGAGAGAAAACACGACGAGGAGTTTTGTCAGGCGATTTGTTTTATGCTAATTAGCATTGAGTAATTCAACAAAGGTGCACTGGGCTGTGTCAGTTTTTTTTTTATTGGAGTTTTTCTTAGTGGCAAGGTATATTTCTTTTAGTGGCAAAGATTTCTTATTTTAGTAATTTGAAGTCATGTGGTTCTCCTGACAACCTTTCCTCTGGTTCTCCGGTCTGACTGACGTTTTTAATAACTCAGACTATTCTTTATATAAGAAAACTGTGCCGTTTTTGTAATCGTTAACAAGTGTCAACTGGTGCTATTCCCCGGCCCCCAAAATCAAGTCCACCCCTGGGACTTCCGACAGTTTTGATAAACTCAAGTGAGGTGTCAAAAATGAAAGTACTTAAAAAGGACTGTAAAAAAGTTTGGGATTATTTATTCGGTCATTGTCCGGTAAACAAGCTATAAAAGTAAAAAGTAAAGTCGTCGGGGCGGCCTAATATCGGTATCAGCCAAACAGCAAGGGAGTCTATCCTCTTTTCACTAGCGCTAGACCAAGGAGATTGTTTTGTGCGTCTGAGGTGGAGCGCCACATTTACCATCAGCTCCTTACTTTACCGCACAGATCCCTGTGCTACTCATACGCTGAGTTGACGAGGGCCGGTATCGAACTAGGAACCTTGTGATTTCTAGCCGAACGCTCTACCGGCTCAGCTAACCCGACCCTTAAACATGCTATACTTTCAATAAAAAAACCCAGCTAAAACGTAAATACTTATGGACCAGCGTGGGTCACACAAGCTATCGGATCAAGGACAGAGAAAAACGAACAAAAATCCATGCTGTTGTCATTTAAATTTTATTTTTTGATTATTTTCATGAATATGAATCAAATCTCTATTATCTTTGCTCAAAAAACAAGCCCTGGTGATATTTAATGTGTATATATATTTACTTTGTCGTTAATTGTTTTATTTTCGAAGTTTCCCCCGGACATACGCATACACACAACTGCTCTTTATATATGTATAGATAGTCCGTTAACCAAGCTATATTTTCAATATAACAGCTAAAACATAAATACTTATTGGCCAGCGTGGGTCATACGAGTATTCGGATCAAAGACAGAGAAAAACGAACATGTTTATTGGGAAGTGGTTTGCAATTACCTTTGATTGAATCTGTAAACACGGTTATCGGAAATCTGATAGAGAATTATCTTCCCCTGTCGCTAGAGGGCGAATCGCCAATACGATGTTGGCGCCAAAAACCAAACCCCGCCACTTATCAGGGAGCAGTTACCGAGATGCTAAAATAAGCGCTCCCATCACCTTGCCCTTAACCAGCATACCACTGAAGGCTGTTTCGACAGCATACTTATCATAAGGCTGAGGAACGAGAACAGACCTGACGAAGCGTCTTAACAACATTCAAAACCAGCGAGTAGAACACCTTTCTAGCGCAGTTCACCAAGAACTTTTTATTTTACCTCTCAGATAAGTCTGTAACAAATGCCATTAAAATTTGCAACAATTTTGTACTTTTTAATAATACATGTGTCTGCATTTTATATTCGTGTTTGTTTCCTTCTTTCGTCCGAACAATAACCACTAACGGAGAATAAGGGCTCCAACGAAACCCCGTAAATACTCTTACGGTCAGCGTAATCAAAATGCAATATTTTGATTTTAATGTTTCCCATTTTAACAAAACCATTTCCTCTGACCAACAAAAAGAATTTTGACGCATTTCCTCTTTCATTAAAAATAGTAATAAAAAAAAAGAATCTCGCCGTCTTACAATTGTTATTATTGTTATTATTTCACTCCATGCTAGTTCATCATACAAGTTTTAACTGATATTTTTTTTTTACTGGAGTCTGAGTGACAGCAAATCTCCTAAACTCTTCTAAGTATATTTTGAATAGTATTTTTCTCTAATATCTTAAACCTTAACTGCCAACAATCTACAACAATAGAAGTAACAGAGAAGATTTTTAAAAAAAAATCATATTCAAACACCATTCGTAGAACTTAGCTGTTTTGTTTGATTTGTAAAAATGTATTGCTGTGGTTGTTGTTGTTGGTGGTGGTTGTTGGTGGTGGTGGTGATGGAAGTGGAGGTGGTGGTGTTTTTTTTGTAAGAATAAAAATACTTTATTAAGAATAATAAAATACTTTATTTGATTTAAAATACATTACACATAAAATTGCAATGTAACAGAAAATTGGCTTCATGTTATTTAAATTTGTTATTATTTTTCAAAAGTTGTCTGACTTCATTCACGTTGATTTTACACTCCCAAATATTTCGTCAGTTTTATTGATCAAATTTACTCATAAATCTTAATAATTTTTACACAAAAAGCAAGAACCGGTGATATTTAATGTGTATATATATTTACTTTGTCGTTAATTGTTTTATTTTGATAGTTTCATCAGGACATACATACATACATACATACCAACTACCATTTATATATGTATAGATAAATACTTTTCTAAAGTTTATCCTAATCTGAACGAGGCTACAAATGTGTGCCATACTTTCATAATAAAACTAATTACAGTCCGGTTTAGCTGAGTCGGTAGAGTATCCCCAATGATCCACAAGGTTCTGGGTGTGATACTGTCCCCGCTAACTCAGCGCATGACTAGCACAGCTTGGATCTGTGCGGTAAAGCAGGGAGCTGATGGTAGGTATTGTGCTTCACCTCAGATGCAAAAACAATCTATCGGACAGTTAAAAACAAATATATTTACGAGGTCAAAAACGAAAATATCCTCAGGAGGGTCAAAATACTTTTCATGCTATCGATTCGAAGCCGGACAAAAACGAAAATAATTATCGGGTGATCAATCTTTCGGAAAAACACGGATCAATAACGAAGATACATTTTGGGTCAGTTGGTTAAACAAGATATCATGCCAATAATTAGTAAGGAGGGTCAAAAACTAAGATACTTATCGGGCCATCGTCGGTCAAACAAGCCATCAGCTCAAGTAAGGTTTCAAAAACGAGAATAGATAAAAAGGAGTATCAAAAACGTTTGGATCAAAGGCTGTCAAAAAGGAAAATATTTACTAGGTCATGGTCCGTTAAAAAAGCTATCCTGTAAATATTTAGTTCGGCTCTAGCGACTTGATGTCAATGGAACAAAAGCAAACAAGAATGGACTCTGCTAGGAACAAATGAAGGGATGATGATTTTAATATAAGCTACCATTGTAATTTGAACACTCCTCTAAATAGCTACTGGTTACTAATAGTGGGTATTTTCAGTTTCTATATTATATAATAATTGTAAGGCATAAAGTTATAAAGGACATGACAGAAATATATGAATGTTGTGAGAATAATAGCAACTTTTATCATGCCATCAGATTAAACTGCTATACATAAGAACCCTTTGAAGTAAAGAAAGGCCTCATTTCATGGCATAAAACTTTTGTAATGTTATGCCTAAGCCTTGCTACAATTTCATAGACCGATTGAGAAGCTGCAGTTGTTAATTTTACTGCCCTTTCGACCCTTTGTGAGTGTTAAGGTAAATCAGGCAACTCTAATTTTGTCCCACTCTTTGATGACTCCAGAAGTTCATAATCTGAAAATTCTTCTATTAATACAGGCTCACAAACTCCATTTTGAGACAGGTCGATCAATTAAGACCAATGTGTGGCATCGAAATTTATTTTTGGCATTTTTAGCCTCTTTTTCGTTAGCTCCCCTCTTCCGAAAAAAAATCAATTTATTGAATTGAATTAAAGATTTAACCTTACTTGTCATAATTTTTAATTTTTACCATGAAATTAGGATATTATTTAAAATGAAACTATAAATCGATGAAATCATTTTATTAAATTTTATATGAATTACTTACCTAATGGCTAAAATTATTTTCATAGTTTCGTCACTCACCTCCAGTTCATCTGATTTAAACATTGAATACAACATATTTTCTGGTAGGAGACCTAAATATTTTTGAACGCGATCTCCTGAATTTCAACTGATAGCTTTTTGATTCTTTGCAGCATATTGAAAATATACAGTTGCTGGTTATGAAATTTATTGTCTCTTTTAATTTCAAACCAACTAAATGCATACACTGCAACAATAAACTGGATTACGCTTTATATTTAAAAAAAAAAAATTTTTCAGGTTAAATGCCTTGAGTCCACAAACACATTAGTCTGGTGGCTAACGTCAACCATCTTACCCAATTTTTCAAGCAGCATATCTAGGGTTGACTAGTTCTTTAGGATATTGATTGATTGGATGGATTTAAATACATACCAACCCTTGTTGGGTTATTTTATGCTGAAGACGATTTCGTTTTTATTCATTCTTGATGGTAATCAATTTCATTTAAACTTAATTTTCCTTATAAACATATTTTTAAACTCATTTTTTTCTATTTAACCCGTAGATGGGATCCTAACAGGTACTACCACTCCGGGTCAGAGTGGACCTGGGAATAATGGTGATGAAGGGGTACTCCATTGTGACGGAGAACGAGAAAGGAAAAAGAGCAAGACATTGTCTTGCCTGCTGGGATCAAACTCGCGTCCTCCCGCATGCAAAAACAAATGCGTTTTGGGCACTGGACGGACGCGAGGTTCGACTGATGTGCCCGGATGTTTGGCTAATATGCCCATAAAATAACTAGTGAGTCAGCAGTCAGGGACCAGCAGCAGTAGAAGCAGTCGACGACGAAGCGCTTTTCAGTAAAGAAATTGATTTTAGTCGAACAGAAACAAAACTAAATAGGAAATGTGATTTTGAACTGCTAAAGATTATTTCGACTACGACGACGGATTTTCCAGCTGCTAGACGAAGAATGTGTTGACCAACAGAGGGTCTGGCTTGTGAGAAGACAGAGAACTCGCTTGTTTTTGGTTTCCCCTCGGCGGGAGCTTGTTGATTCGGAAATCTATTTCGACCCATATATTTCTCCACCCCCTTTTTATTCCTCAGAGCTTAAGAATTGGAACTTCACCATCAGAGAGACTTTAACGTCATAACCAGAACATTAAACCCCCCAGCCACTGCTTCTATATAATAAAAAGAATTGGGGATTTATCATAAGAGAAATAGGGTTGGGACAATCATATAGGTACTAGGGCTTGACGTAACCAGTCGATTGATCAGAGGGGGGATCTCTGACCGCCCGTCTAGCCCAAGTAAGGACCAAAGTAGAGTGTTGAATGTCATGGACTTCTCAGTCAACATGGTTTCACCTTTAAGCATCACGAGTCGTCACCCACAACCAACAGGTGGCCTCATTGTAGGAATCTTACTCCTCTGCAGAGGTGCAGTTGGTGTATTCTAAATCCTCAAACAAAACTGTATGACGCTTGTAGCGATATTAGCGAGCACTGAAAATCCACAAGAAACAAATGCAACGTGAAACCCCCCCCAAAAAAAAACCCTACATATTTCAAAAATATATTTATAGATCATCCTCTCTCTCTTCTCTCTCTCTTTCTCTTTGTCGTTCTTTCTTTCTATATTCCCCCCTCTCTCTCTCTGTCCCTGGTCTCTTTTCTTCTCTTATTCTTTCTAAAAAATTTAGCCCTAAAATGCAGACTGTGACGCATTTTTTCTTCTACGAAGCCATGGTGACGTTCATTTCTCGTCCTGGAAACATTGCTTGAATCAATCACCTTTAGCCAATGGGAAACAATCACAGGTGTGTCGTAAAAGCGTCAATCCTTAACAAATAAAAACACACACGGATGTCAGTGTGTTAAGGTGGATAGATTTACGTTCGACAATTGATTCACTGTCGGGTGACTAGGACTAAAAAAAATATTTTATGGACGGAGATTCATTTCCGATTTTCAAGGTTAAAAAATGCAACGTGAACCCCCCCCCCAAAAAAAAACCCCTACATATTTCAAAAATATATTTATAGATCATCTTCTCTCTCTCTCTCTCTCTCTCTCTCTCTCTCTTTTCTCTTTGTCGTTCTTTCTTTCTATATTCCCCTCTCTCTCTCTCTTTCCCTGGTCTCTTTTCTTTTCTTATTCTCTTTCTCCTTTTCTGTATCTCTCTTTCCCCCATTATTTACCTTTTCTTTCTCTTTCTTTTCCTCTTTTTTCTGTATCACTCTCTTCTTCTCTATTTTAATCTCTATTTTCCTTCTTATTCCATTTCACCCTCTCTCGCTATCTATCTATCTATCTATCTATCTATCTATCACTGTCTCCTACTCTATTTCTACCACTATTTCACCTCTTATTCTTTTCCTCTTTTTTCTGTATTTCCTTCTCCTCTGTTTATATCTTTATTTCTACCCTTAGAAAGAGAAAAACAGAGAGACAGAGACAGAGAGGAACACACACTCACACACACACACACACAGAGAGAGAGAGAGAGAGAGAGAGAGAGAGAGAGAGAGAGAGAGAGAGAGAGAGAGAGAGGGGGAAAGAGATATATTAAGAATAGTTACTTGAAGCTGTGATTGTTTACTAAGGATCATCATTAATTAATTGAAAACAAATAAATGTGTGTAAACAAATGACTATTATAAAATTGAAATAATTACTTGAAGCCATATAATTATTAGTATTAGGTAGGAATACTTGAAACCATAGAATTGTATGCAAAATATTAGTATTAAATAGGAACACTTGATATCATATAACTGTGTGCAAAAAAAAAAAAAAAAAAAAACTCTTGAGAAACAACTATACAGAAAATGTATATCCGAACGTACAATGAAAGCAATTCTCTAACCTCTAGGCATTATATAATCCTAGACAGGTCGACATACCGTTAAAATCAATCAATCAATCAATTCATTCCTGGAGAAGTAAGGATAAACTCATTAGTGACATTCTTCTGTGGAAGCCATCACATGGGCACACCAGAGTAGGCCGTCCAGCAATGACGTACATAGACCAACTCTGCGCGGATACTGGGTGCTGCACAAAGGATCTCCCAGGAGCAATAAATGATAGGAACAGTTGGCGAGAGATTGTCATGGATATCCATGCTGCTAGCGTGACATGATGATGATGATGATTTATACTGTTATCTTTCCTTTTCTCTCATTCTTTTCTGTATCTATATATCTATATATGAATACTCGTGTTCCTTGGTTGTTATCATCTTGCAACACCCTCTGGTTAAAAATGAGACCGTCCAAATCGTCCAAGATGAAGTGAAATGAAAAAATTTAAATCCTGATCATCTGGTGTTCCTTATCTGCCTAATTCTTATTTCTTATGAGTTTTGTTGCCTCAGCTATTAATGGACCATCCCGTTTTTATTATAAAGAAAGAAAGGGAAGAAAAGGGACATACTACACAGAAAAAATATAATAAGAAAGAAAGAAAGAGAAAAAGGGAAAGATAGAGAGAGGGAGGGAGTGCACGGAAGCGATAACGCTAATCTGTTTCAATCGAACATATTGAAAAGATGCAAAGAAGGAAAGAGAATAAAAGAGAGAGAGAGAGAGAGAGAGAGAGAGAGAGAGAGAGAGAGAGAGAGAGAGAGAGAGAGAGAGAGAGAGAGAGAGAGTTAAATCAAGATTATTATACTTTTTACATATTGAACGATTTTGCAATAGCTCTTAAGTAAACATATCAAACATTGTAATGATTAAATTATTATTGGTGTGGTATACCCACAGGTCCTGCTAGTCTTTACAATAACACACGCACACGCACACATAAACATCCCCGCGCACATGCATATACACAAACACACCTGCTTCTTTATTAATGATATCTGTTAGGCATAGTATCGTTTCGCACATGGACACATATGAGGAGCCTAAAAGCTTATGTTACTCTTATAATTCAAGTAGCGATAACCTGCCCAGAAAATCAGCATTCGTAACACTTGTTAGTTTAGCTTGAACACCAATATCTGGATTTATATCAATCGGCTGGTCATGTCAAGCTCTAGCACCTATATGATTTCCCCAACCCTATTGTCTTTATGGCAACCCCCAATCCTTCTTATCATATGGGTGCTAGAAGGCGGTGGCTGAGGGTCTATATATCGTGGGAATGACGTTAAACTCTATCTGATGGTGAGGTTCCAGTTCTGGAGGTTTGGGGAATGTGGAGCACCCCTTCATCACCATTGCTCCCTGGTCCACTCTGACCTGTTAGGGTCCCATCTATGGGTTGAATAGAAAAACATGAGTTTATAAACAAAATTGTATTATGCATTAAGAATTAATTTATTTCACCACTTTGTCGGCATTAAATGACCCACCGAGGTTGATATGCCGTAAAACAAAACAAAACAAACAAACAAACAGGCTTTATAGCAAGAGAATGGGCAACTATCTCATTAATAGAGGTGCGTTGTGTAGTGCATAGGGTCGTAGAAAAACGGTCTCGTTAACCCGAGTTCAAATCCTGGACGAAGCTATCTTAGCACTAATACCCTTGAGAAGGGTATGAATCCAACTACTCTCCCTCCAGCTATGGATAAAACAGTACGGCAGACTAGGCCCTTTAACCTTGGTTAGGCAACCAGTCTAGGAGAAGGAAAACTCTGAATTCAAACCTGTTAAATCCACTTGGGGTGGTCACTACTAGAATAGGCTCAGTCTTAATTAGTGATCTATTTCACTAATTTTAATGTTTAATTTTAATAATGAATCTCATGTTGTCGTTTACTGGCATAAGGCCAGGGGTATGCGGCATCCAGTTAGAATTGAAATCATTAACGATGGTTTGATAGCCTAGCCCGCTGAAAATTATAACAGGCGACGCGCCTACTTATAAATCTCATGTTAAAACTAGCAGGAACATGTTTCTTCGCTTGTTTTAGCCAATAAGCATAGAGATTCTTGTGTGAAGAATATGAAAATTATGACTCAAAAAAGAGGAAAAAAATCCCGGAGAAGCGGTAATTATTTTTAATAACAAGGAAAATCGTTTAGGTGTGTTTTTTATGCTGTTAACAGATTAAGTAAAATCCGATGAATCAGTAGGCACACACACACACACACACACACACACATACACATATATATATTATATATATATATACAAGGTGAGTCAAAAAAGTATCGAGATTTTTTGTACTTTTTGACCCACCTTGTATTTTGAAAAAAATGACGTTTTATTCATTCTTCATTTCTATCTTGGTAAATACAGCTTTAAACTTAGTACTTTCTTGACACACCTTGTATTGTGAAAAAAAAAAAATTAATGAATGCAACGTTAATTTTTTCAAAATTCAAGGTGTGTCAAAAAGTACAAAAAATCTCGATACTTTTTTACACACCTTATATATATATATATATATATATATATATATAAAAGAAGGTCCGCAAAATAGTTTATGTGTTTAGAAAATTTTTAACATTTTTATCTTACATTTGCGACACGTGTTTATTAATAAATACCTATGATTTGTATAAAATTTATGTGTGAAATATTCAAAATAATCATTTAATTAATAATCGATAGATGCACGCAACATTTTATTTGACGGGGACAGAACTAAGTTTCCATTTCAAATTGCTTTATTTTTTTTTTACTCCTCTAATAAATTTGATTTTACTTACTTATGATACACACCCTCTAACGTTGAATTTTTAGCTCACACCCACCTCAGGCAATATCTTTCAAAAATTAACTTTTACAACGCCTGGTGGGCGTCTTTTCTGCTAGTATTCTTAATAATTCACTGATATTTGCATATGTTGCCAATATTTCAAAAACATCATTGAAAAAGTAATTTGAATAAATTGGTGGTAGAGTTGTTGTTGTTGTTGTTGTTAGTAGTAGTAGTAGAAGTAGTAGTAGTAGTAGTAGTAGAAGAGCTGCGGCTACTATTGCTGATATTACAGATAACCAAAGTAAGAATTCTTATAACATGTGAATCATTAAAATGCTAATTCGAAAGATGGACATTTTCTTTATAAATCTATATATCAATACTCATATTCCTTAATTGTACGACCGTTATCATCTTGAAACACCCTCTGGTTAAAAATGAGATCGTCAAAATCGTCCAAGATGAAATGCAAAAATGAAAATCCTGATTATCTGGTATTGCTTATCCACCGATTGCCTATTTCTTATGAGTGTCGTCAGCTCAGCTGGACCATTCCGTTTTTATTATAAAGAAATAAAGCAAAGAAAAGGGACATGCTACACAGAAAAATATTACAAGAAAGAAAAAAAAACAACCAAAGAAAGAAAGAGAATAGGGGAAAATAGAGAGAGGGTGTGATCACGCGGAATTGATAACACTAAACTGTTTCAATGGAACATAATGAAAAGATGAAAAGAAGGAAAGAAAGAAAGAAAGAAAAAAGAGTGAGAGATCGTTAAATCAAGATTATTATACTTTTTACATATTGAATTATTTGGAAATAGCTCTTAAGTAAACATATCAAATGTTGTAATTGAATTATTATACTATCGTATATCCACAGGTCCTACTAGTATTGCCTATTCTTAACCTGAAAAAAAGTAAACTTTTTACATATTGAACTATTTTGCAATTGTTCCTAAGCAACGGTATCAAACGTTGCAATAATTAAATTACCATACTGCGGTATATCCACAGGTCCTGTTACTATTTTTGTATTACTAATGAGCTGATTCTTTGAGTTCTAATCAATGTGCAACAGTCAACTGACCACCCACAACGCAAGGTCCCTACATAATCCGTTACTGTCTCACAGTCACGTGACAGGTCCATAAAAGGTCAAATCATTAATAGAACAGAAATACTTTAAAAAGAAACGGCGTCTCTTTTCAATGTTTCGACATCGTAAATATAAATTCAGAGCGTACACCAAAGTGTATATAAATAACTTGAATCTAATGTTTAAAATTGTTTTGAAAGACACAAATTCCCCACTGGACAACCTTTGTGCAACAGAGTTTCAGATTTCAGCTCTGGGTCACTGTGGGTCACCCATTCCAACGACCGAACTGTTTAATTCACAATGTTCACATTCCTAATACTCAGCAGTTACATTTTGTTTAGTGGAGGCGTGGCTTGCGCAGTGGTTATCGTCGTAGGAAATGGACTCGGCGACGCAAGTTCAAATCCTGAACACGGTTGTTTGTGCTTCATTTCTTGACCCAGTTTAATTGGTTGGGTTTTACGGCACATCAACCCCTGAAGATAATTTGTCTTATTCATTCTTGATGGGTACTCAATTTTTTTAAAGCACATTTTGTTAACTCATTTTCTTCTATTTAACCCATAGGTGTGACCCTAACGGGTACTACCACTCCGGTTTAGAATGAATCTGGGAGTAATGGCAATGAAGGGGTACTCCATATTCCCCAGAGCTCCAGAATTGGAACTTCACCATCAGAGTTTAATGTCATACCCAATACATTAAGACCGTCAGCTACCACCTTCTAGCACATATATAATAAAAAGAGTTGGGCTTGCCATAAGGGAAATAAGGTTGGGACAATCATATAGATGATATGGCTTGACGTGACCAGCCGATTGATCAAGGGGGGGTCATGTCACTGGGAAAGGCATGAATACATCTCGTCATCCTCCAGATAGAAGGGATTAGTATAGCAGAATGGGCTCTATATCTTTCTAGATAGAATAAGGAAAACCCTGAATTCAAACTCCCTACTAAGGGTTCTGTGATCATTTAAATAAGGTAATTCCTTGCTATTGGTACCAGGTAAATCATTATTTGGTTGTTTTGTTTTTTTACGGCATACCAATCCTCTTCGGGTTATTTAATGCTAAATCAAGTCATTTTGATAAACAAATGACTCAGATTGCTTATAGTAAAATAATATAGCTAAATAACGGACCATTCCGTTTTTATCATAAAGAAAGAACGGGAAGAAAAAGGGCATGGTACACAGAAAAAATATACTGAGAAAAAAGAAAATAAGGAAAATTCAGAGAGAGAGAGAGAGAGAGAGAGAGAGAGAGAGAGAGAGAGAGAGAGAGAGAGAGAGAGAGAGAGAGAGAAGCGATAATACTAATCCATAATGAAAATATGAAAAGAAGGAAACATTATTATACTTTTTACATATTGAACTATTTAGCAATGGCTCTTAAGTAAACATAACAAACGTTGTAATAATCAAATTATCATACTGTGGTATAACCACAGGTCCTGCTAGTCCCAACATATTACTTGATAGGTACCGTCGAGTAACCCTCCCATTGCCATTGACTACGACGATAACCACTGCGCCAGCCACGCCTCTACTAAAGAAAATGTTACTACTGAATATGAAGAATGTGAACATTGGGTCGTGGGAATGAGTGACCCACTGAAGGTGAACTATTTAGCATGGTAACCCGAAAATGTGAAGATTTTGCTGATTAGTAAATAATATGTAAATGTATTGGTTACACATGCGGACTTTTACAAATTACTAATTTTCTTTTTCTTTTTCTTTTTTCTTTCTTTCTTTCTTTCTTTCTTTCTTTCTTTCTTTCTTTCTTTCTAGACTTCTCACCGTCTTCTCTCTTTTCTTTCTTTCTTTCTATTCGGTTTAAATTCAACTGTAGTTTTCAGTAAAATTCTGGGAATTTCTAACCAACCCGCCTCTTGCCCTTTCGGCTGGGTCTGTAATATACGCCGACTACACCTCTACAGAGGGGTAAGAAACCCAACCCAATGGGGCCTGGATGCTTAAGGACAGAATCCCGATGGCTGAGCAGTTCACGACTTGCAACACTCCACATTGGGCCGTACTTATATGGTTGTCCCAACCTTGTTGCTCTTATGGAAAACCCCCAACCCATTTTATCATATCTTCGCTAGAAGGCTGTGACTGAGGGTCTTAATGTCCTGGGTATGACGCTAAACTGCATCTAGGTGTGAGGTTTCAATTCTGGAACTCTTGGGAGTGTGGAGTACCTCTTCATTACCATTACGCCGAGGTCCACTGACCCGGAGTGGTTACCTTTGAGAGTTCCATCTATGGGTTAAATAGATAGAAATGAGTTAAAATGTGTTTGAAAAATAAATTGAATACCAATCAAGAATTAATATAACAAACGTACTCAGCATAAAATAACCCAAGGGTTGACATGCCTTAAAAACCAAAAAAAAAAAAAAAAGACAACGACCCCCTTCACACACTTTTGAAACAGTTTACCTGAATAAACCGTTCTTACTTCTGCTTTTCCATGTGAGGTAAATGGTGTTAGTAGGTACTTACCCTACAAGTTCGCCGCGGGTAAGATGTGACACAAGGTCACGAGTATAGATCATCTAATGTGGGTCGAACTCACTATTCAGGAATAATGGATCTGCAAGACTAGCTTACTAACCATTATATCAGGATAGGATGTTCTAAGGTAAATGGTGGTAGTAAGACCATTTCATGAAATAAACAATGGAGATTTCGAAATAATAGATAAATACAGGGGTACCTTGACTTACGCGTTTAATTCGTTCTGCTCGTAACTCAGTTTCCTTGTATATCAAATCAATTTTCCCCATTGAAATAAACGGAATTGCCATTAATCCGTTCCAGACCCCCCCCCTAAAAAACACCCTACTTTGGTTACGTTTTTTTTTAAATAAGAAGAATTGCATTTTTTAATTTAATTTAGGTTTCATCATTTCGTTTCTTTGTAAAAATAATTAAATCCAATCATTGTTTGGACTATTGGTCTCATTCTTTATACCTTTACTACCATAATGGATACGCGTGATGTAATGTTTAGAGTAGGAGGACATAGACTCGTTAATTCGACTTCAAATCCTGGACGAGGCTGTTTGCATTTCACAATTGGCTAATACCCTTGAGAAAAGTATGCATCCAACAACACTCCCTCCAGCTATGAGTAAAAATTAGGGCAGACTGGGCTCTTTAACCTTAGTTAGGTAACCAGTTTAGGAGAAGGAACATTCTTAATTCAAACCTGTTAAATTCCACTTAGGAAATTGATCTTGTGTCTCCACCTACTCATGCGGAGGGGTTGGTAAATATATACACTGTAACGACCATGTTCTGGTCGGTCTATTCTACGTCCTTTTCAAGATGGACAATCTATATGGAAAGAGAGGGGATTTTTTTTTCTTGTGGAAATATGGATAATCGAAGGAATCGACGGAAAAAAAAAGAAAAAGAAAAATAAGAAAAAAAAAAAAAGAAAAGAAAAGAAAAGGAAAGAAAAAATAAATTAAACAAAACTAATCAGATCAGTAGTCAAAATTATTCTTGGATGGATAAGTCCAAACAAAATTACAGAAAGAAATGTGTAGAAAATTTAAAGGGAGAAAGTATTGCGTGAATTAAACAATACAGGAACTCGAGGAATATCCACCCCCCCACCCCAAAAAAAGAAAAAAGAAGAGCAAAAAGAGAACAAAGAAGGACTAATTGCAACAGCCAGTAACATAAATATTAATGGAAACAACTTGAGGACAAATAGAGAAATAACAACAAAAATGGAAAGAAAAACAACTGTATAGATATTTCAAGCTACAAACTATGTTAATTCCAATAAAATAGGAAGAAAAAACTACTGTATGATTAATTCAAGCTACAAACTATTGAAATTGCATACAAGATGACTTGGATATGGCCAAGAAGGGGAAACACCAAAAGAGAAACTGAATCTATTAATAGCAGCACAAAATAATGTCATAAAAACTATTTATATCATATAAAAAATTGAAAATACGCAATAAGAATAGGAAGTGTGTTAACTGACAATATAAATAGATATGATATATAAAGATATCTAATTGAAAAGGGATTGGCTGGAAATTCTAAAATCTGAAATTAAAAGTATTCTATTTTCATGAAATCAAGATCAAAATTTCCTTTTTTATGAATTGATTTCTTTACTTTTTAATAGAAAGAAAAACAACTGTATAGATATTTCAAGCTACAAACTATGGAAATTCCAACAAAAATGGGAAGAAAAACAAATGTATTGATAATTCAAGCTACAAACTAATGAAATTGCATACGAGATGACACGGATATGGTTAAAAAGGGGGAACACCAAAAGAGAAACTGAATCTATTAATAGCAGCACAAAATAATGTCATAAAACTATTTATATCATATAAAAAATTGAAAATACGCAATAAGAATAGGAAGTGTGTTAACAGACAATATAAATAGATATGATATATAAAGATATTTAATTGAAAAGGGATTGGCTGGAAATTCGAAACACTGAAATTAAAATTATTGTACTAACAATACATTAATGAGAAGAGCTTTTTATTAGAAACTAACTATATATACTCGGCCTTGCTCAGATTATATAGTATCCGACTTAATTTAAGTATTCACTTTTTAAATCTCATATTGCTCAGCATTGGGTTTATTTTTCCTATTTTCTCATAACCTCAGGTGATAATTTGGTTCCAAGTGACTCCAGTCGAATTCAAGGGGAATTTATAAATACCACCACTGGATTCCTCGTAAAATTATACAGTAGAAAAGTTTTATTTGATCTGTGTAAAGGGCTTTGTTTTGAATTGCATTCCCGGACAGATATGCTTATTGTGAAAATAGCACAACGGAAATTTGTGCATGTTACACTTATTTACCAATAACGCATTTATACTACTTTTTGAAAGGGAACGATACACAATATCAACAGAGTTGTTATTAATTCAAGTTATCCCAATGAACAGAATGCTTGATATAGAAATTCTTTGAATTTGCAAATTCATCGAAGTTATTCTCATTAGAATTGGATGTTGTATACCCATCTTGGATATATAAACAATGTTCTTTTGAGAGAGAGAGAGAGAGAGAGAGAGAGAGAGAGAGAGAGAGAGGGGGGTATTTCGACACATGCATATTTAGACAATGCATAAATGCATAACTTACTAGTACTTTCTTTCTTTCCTTGGCCATTTGTGATCGTCTAGTCTTCTTCTGTTCTTTCTCGGCCGGTCTCTAACTAAAAGGCATGCGCAATCATTTCACAACGTCTGTTGTCTTTTTTAAAATCTTTTATTCTTAACTAACTTTTCTGACTAACATAGCGCGCACGGAGATGAGTCCAGCCAAAACAGAGACGTCTCTTCTGCTTAACATCCTGACTGGAACTAACGATCTAACTAGATCTCACGTGATTTCTCGTGATTTGCGGTTTTTCTCTGTGGGTCAAAGTTGCCCAAAAGTCTGTAACTTTCCATTTGGGCTCCTTGCATTTTCACCCCCGGAGAGTTACAGGGTGTTGCCAATAATCCACACTACCGATGGATTATGCCACACCGGACAAAATACACAGCACACTTTTCTTGGGCTGCACCCTGATCACTGCTAAGGTCCCCATCTTTATCATTTAGAATGTAAAAACAACGAATACTACTACTACTACTAGTAGTAGTATTCGTATTTACACTAAGATACTTTCCAGCATTCAGCGTGACTACGAGTTCCCCGGCGTCTAAAAAGCCAGGCTCTTATATACTATGGGAGGAAGTAAGCTGTATAGTTTAGTGCTTCCTGTAGAAGCTCCCATTACTTAATAGGACAGTCCAATTCTACTCTACACACCACTTGGTGTGCCTTATCGATGTGTATCTGTAAACCAAATTTCAACTGTTTAGATACTCTGCTGAGCAAGTTATGTCTGAATATACAAATAAACACACAAACATATATACAGATGTCGTATTTTATATGAATATATTACTGAGAAAGAAAAAACAGTTTTCTTTTTTGCTTTGATTCTTGTAAAGTCTTTATAGTAAAAAACAAAACTCTAAATAGATTTAGAAATGTGGTTACATTAAGGTATTTATTCATTATTCAGTATAATACTCGTGTTCCTTAATTGTACAACCGTTATGACTTTGCAATACCCTTTGGTTAAAAATGAGATCGTCAAAATCGTCCAAAATGAAATGCAAACATGTAAATCCTGAGAGAGAGAGAGAGAGAGAGAGAGAGAGAGAGAGAAGAGAGAGAGAGAGAGAGAGAGAGAGAGTTAGATAAGATTATTATACTTTTTATATATTGAACTATTTTGCAACAGCTCTTAAGTAAACATATCAAACGTTGTAATAATTAAATTATCATACTGTGGTATATCCACAGGCCCGACTAGTTATTCAATATTTTTCGTGTTATCTTCTTTTGCAAATATCATATTTACTTTATTATAATTAGGCTTTTGTTTGTCGCCCATATCTAGGTTGTTACTCGCATGCATTTAAATATATATATATATTATATATATATATATATATATATATATATATATATATATATAAGTAGGCGTCTACCGTTTTTGTTTCCTATCTTATGCAAAGTGAAAGATAACAAGTGGTTTTCAGTTTGATTCTACAAAAGCTTTAAATTTATTTTATCTTTACTTATGGCATAAATAAAAAACAAAAGAATACGTTGACTAAACTCCACTTTTATAATCTGGCTGTCATCTGCAATGCTCTCCAGTTGCAGTCACCAAGTCTGAGTGAAGAAAAATAAAATAAGAAGAAATACAAAACAAATCATTGCAAATGTACCGAGTCTTGATTTCCAGCATTGACCTTGTGGCAACAAAGATTTGAATTTCTCTGTGTTCAAAAAAACAACTTAAATAAAGTTTTATTCCTTTTCCATAAAACGAGTGTAGAAAAAAAATGAGATGTGGAGATCTAATATAGAGCTAACTATTCACTAAATTTTATCTAGATAAACCAACAGATTTTTGATAGACCAACACTTGTGTTGCACAGTTTGTAGATCTAATACAGAGCTATCTACCCACCAAGGATAATTTAGATAGGTTCTTTAATAGCCAAACACACGTGTAGAACAATGAGACTTGCACAACTTAATATATATATATATATATATATATATATATATATATATATATATATGTGTGTGTGTGTGTGGTGTGTGTGTGTAAATTCATATATATATAGATATATGAATCAATCCATATAAACATATATACATACATATAATATCAGTTCAATATATATATATATATATATATATATATATATATATATATATATGAACTGATGATATAATGTATAGTAGTGGCATGTTTATCCTTGACAAGTTAATTTCGCATGTATCGTGTGCTACGGCCCAGGGATAGAGTTTCTGATTCTGCGTGCTGGGTTCCCGGTTTCGATTTCTGTTGGGGGGAAATCATAAGTATAAATCGCTGATGAGACTTAATAAAGTTGAAACAGCTGTACGATGTTCTACGTGGGGCGCGATATTTGCCGAGTTCACTTGTCATGATTATTTTCAATAATTATCGAATTTTATACGATATACGCATTGTAATTGCCTTCAAGCAAAAATATAAATAATAATAATAATAATAATAATAATATAGTATAATATATATATATATATATATATATATATATATATATATATATAATCAATTTATATAAATACATATATACATATATATAAGATCAATTGATACACACACAAATATATATATATATATATATATATATATAATATATATATACATACATATATATATAACTTGGTAGCATGGATATGAAGTCAACGACACCAGGTTACTGACAGTTTCTTGCCTATGCAAACTATAGCCCAAATCATTTGGTCTAAAAAATCGCATATAAAAATCGCAAACTATCATTATAAATGCTATATCAAGGTTATTGAGAACTGTTTACTTATAAATGAAGCAGCCATATTATGTATAATATATATATCCGTAAGTGGATTACCAAGTAAGTTAGTATTAGGATGATTCTAAGCTAGTCCTTTCAACGGCGGAATGTTAGAGAGTTCAGGTCCAATTAGAGAGCTCGATGTTCAATTTTTTGAACAGAGCAATATAATTAGTACAGAAAAAGGCTTAAAAATCGGCTAGTTATGGATCCATTTCTGCTCACAGGCATCTGAATATACCCATGAGTTTTATCAGACCGCTAACTCATGGGTATATTCAGATACCTGTGAGCAGAAATGGATTCATAACCGCAAAATAGCCGATTTTTAAGCCTTTTTCTTTACTATATATATATATATATGTAATAAGTTAATCCACAGACAAGTGTTTCGAGGTTTCACCTCTCATCAGTGTGGCTACACGTTAACAGCTACCTCTACCCGGGATCGAGACCTGACTGAATTTTCGTCTGCCAAGTCTCTTATCCATACGGCTATTAATTATTTAATTGATACATTTCTAAGCGGAAATGAATTCACGAGTCCTCTAACTTTGTAAACAAAGTGGGGGTTAGCTATACACCAGACGGCGAATTTACAATTAAATCCCTATTTAGAGAACTTAACCAAGAGGGAGTATATCTAATAAATAAGTTAATCTACAGACACGTGTTTCGAGGTTTCATCTCTCATCAGTGTGGCTACACTTTAACAGCTACCTCTAGCCGGGATCGAGATTGAAGACATTTGATTTCAACCAGAACATGGTTTTCATTCACCAAATGGATATGCCACATCACCAGTTTCGTCACTTTCTCTAGTGGCATATCAACTCCTTAAAAATTCTTTTAAAAATTAAAAAAAAATTACCACAAAACCTGAGATCGAAACTAGTTAAGAACAATAGAAATAATAAATAACTTGAAATAAATATTCCTATTTGTCTTATCCTTTTTATTCTCTCTCTCTCCGTCTGTCTGTCTGTCTGTCTGTCTGTGTGTCCCCCTCTATATATATATATATATATATATATATATACATATATATAAAGTAAAGTAAAGTCAACGGGGCGGCCTAAAGTCGGTATCAGCCAGACAGCGAGGGAGTCTATCCCCTTTTCAATAGCGCTAGACCAAGGAGATTGTTTTTTAGCATCTGAGGTGGAGCGCCACACCTACCATCAGCTCCTTACTTTACCGCACAGATCCCTGTGCTACTCATACGCTGAGTTGGCGGGGACCGGTATCGAACTAGGAACCTTGTGGTTTCTAGCCGAACGCTCTACCGACTGAACTAACCCGGCCCTATTTTGTATTGGAGAAATGAAAATAAAGTTCTCGGTTGCGGGTGTAAAAGCTGTATATATTTGTCATAAGAGGCGATTGTTACCATTGATTTCAAATCAGTGTTATAGTCATTTATCACCAGGACAACGCGCCCGGAAAAGGCATTACAGTTATGCATGTATATAGGTGTATACATTTCGCTGAACCGCTCTTGCTCTTATATCCATCCGCACTTAGCTAATCCAGTGGCTTCGGATTTGGCGAAAAATAGTGCGCTAATTGTCCCTACGTGCACACCTTTTTTGGTTGCTTTATGTATACGCACACCCACACCCACACCCGTATGTATGTGTGTGCCCCATGTGTTATCCACATGATATGTGGCAAGTACGCAGCTTTGAAACCAATGGTAAACGATCGCCTTTTAATTGTATTGTACACACACACACACACACACACACACACACACATATATATATATATATATATATATATATAGAGAGAGAGAGATAGATAGAGAGATAGAGATAGATAGAGAGAGATAGAGAGAGAGATAGAGAGAGAGAGAGAAGAGTGGAGGGAGAGAGATGAAAGTATCCAATCAACAGTTAAGTTGGGGTCGATTCTATTTGGGATTATAAATACATCCTTCGTATATCCCCAATGCATACCCATGTAGCACGTATAGATTTATAAAAAGGGGTTTTCTGTCTTTTTCTCCATTTTAATATATTTTCTTATTCATTCTGTAGTGGCTATCTGAGGAACTTGGCTCATTTATCGAGTTACCGGGCGAAATAAATTTGTAATAGCCAAATGATGGTTTATTGAGTTTTTTCTTTCTTATTCAAAGTATATATAAACGATCATTGCTTATATGCTTAGTAGTGTGGGTTAATTTAAATTACCAATTAGAGAGCTCATACCAAATTTATGGGAACATATATATATATATATATATATATATATATATATATGTGTGTGTGTGTGTGTGTGTGTGTGTGTGTGTGTGTGTGTGATACCTTTGATAATCAATAAAGCGACTGATGATGCCGAGCTCAAAGCTCTAGCGAAATATATCCTACATACGTTTGTCTGAGTTTTGTCCTTGTGTTCCTCATATCCCTACCATATATATATATATATATATATATATATATATAACCACCAGAGTAGATCTGACTCTTCAGTGTTACTGAACACAACTGATCTAGAAGATGGAACACTCTTACCAGAAAAGCCTGAGTTCACTCGTTGATTGGGTTTGTAGCATTTCTTGCACTAATTATCTTCTATCGACTGTGCCAAAAAGCGCGGTTGGCCCAACACAAACCTTCATCACTATAAACAAAACGTTGGGTGGCTTGTTTATTGGATCAGTTGATGCCTAGTTTGTTTCTCTTTGTGTTGCTGATTTTGAAACTTAGTCAATTGGCAATAGAGTTATGGTGACGGGGACAGGTAGAGGATACTACTCGAAGTCCTTAGCCAGACCTCTGCACAGTGGCACCCTTGCACTGAGCGTGTGTGCAGTCTGTTTCCTCCATTAGCGATGTAGCAGGTCTATTTAGACGTGACATTGCTTTCATCAAATGAGAGGGGATGATGATCTTATGAACCCTTGTGCGTCGAAATCGACAAGAGAGTCCATCATATAACCACGAAACAATATATTTGCATTAAAGACATGATAATACAATAAAATTTCAAGAAAGGAGAAAAAATTCCCGCTTGAATCATAAATTATCAGGCGTGTCAGAAGAAACAAAAAAATGTGGGTGGGTCTGTTTAAATTCGTTTTCCTTCGTTCTATCACCGAGATAAGTTTGAAAAGGAATGCTTTGATGATTCATTTTTTACCCGGATCCCGGATATATATATATATATATATATATATATATATATATATATATATATATACCTTTAATGGTGCATTTAATTTGATCAAAAATTTATTAAAATAACATTATTTAATTTATATATCAATACTCGTGTTCCTTAATTGTAAGACCGTTATAATCTTGCCACGCCCTCTGATTAAAAATGAGACCGGTCAAATCGTCCAAGATTAAATGCAAAAAATTTATAAATGCAAAAAAATAAATCCTGATTATCTGGTGTTGCTTATTCGACGAATTCTTATTTTTTATGAGTGTTGTCACTGCTAAATAATAGATGATTTCGTTTTTATTATAAAGAAAGGGAAGAAAAAGAAAATGCTACACAGAAAAAATATAATAAGAAATAAGAGAGTAGGGAAAATATCGAAAGAGAGAGAGAGAGAGAGAGAGAGAGAGAGAGAGAGAGAGAGAGAGAGAGAGAGAGAGAGAGAGAGAGAGAGAGAGAGGGGGGGTTAGGTAAGTGCGCGGAAAAATAACGATAATCTGTTTTAATCAAACATAATGAAAAGATGAAAGAATGAAAGAAAGAAAGAAAAAAAAAGAGTGCGAGAGATTATTATACCTTTTACATTTTGAACTATTTAGCAATAACTCTTAAGTAAACATATCAAACGTTGTAATCATTGAATTATTATCATACTGTGATATGTCCTGCTAGTATACATAATAATATACATAAACAGTGGCTATTGATATCATTAAGAGAATATAAACTCAGATAAAACAGAGTTCGTGTGTTTTAAAAAAGATAGTAGTCTTATTATAATGGGTTTTAATGTAATTCATTCCATTCAAAATAGATTAACAAAAACGAAAAATTATTTTAAAAATCTTGTCATAATTCTCTGGCTCAGAGTGATAGTACCAGGAAAACACAATCTCGAGCCAGGAGAATTGGCGAGAATGGTTACCGCGTATGTAAATCTTTTCGTGACCAGCTATGCATAATTCTTATAATTAGATTAATAAAAAAATATTTTAAAAATCTTGTCATAATTCTCTGACTCAGAGTGATAATACCTATTAGGGTCTCATCTATGGGCCAAGTAGATCTTTTTGAAAATTATTTGAAGAGCAGTACCGGGTAATACCTTTTACATATTGAAGTATTTAGCAATAGCTCTTAAGTAAACATATCAAACGTTGTAATAATCAAATTATCATACTGTGATATATCCACATGTCCTGCTAGTTATATTATATTATTCGTTATGTCATATTATGAATATGATATGATATTATATATTTTATTTATATTATAAAAAGTTGGCATTAAATAACCCACAGGGTTGATATGCCATTAAACCAAACCAAAACCAAACCATAATTCTCTGAGCCGGAGTGAAAGTAACTGTCAAGGTCTCATCTATGAGTCAAATAGATCTGTTTGAAAATTATTTGTACAGTAGTACTGAAAACTGATCAGAGTAATCGCATTCCTAATTTTTAATGTCTGAGGACAAGGGTCTCCGTTTGCAAAAATATCACAGCAGTCTTCAACCTATTCGCAATACCACGTTCCAAAGCGTCTCAGTTTTCTCCTCTCGCGCCTGGTGTTTTATGCATAACTGATCACGAAAAAAATTGCATAGGCGCTAACCATTCTCACCAATTCTCCTGGCTCCGAGATTGTGTTTTTTTTTAAAAAGGTGTTAAGTAGTCTTATTATAATGGGTTTTAATGTAATTCATTCCAACCAAAATAGATTAATAAAAAATAAAATTTATTTTAAAAATCTTGTCATAATTCTCTGACTTTGAGTATTAGTACCTGTTAGAGTCTCGTCTATGGGTCAAATAGATCTGTTTGAAAATTATTTGTACAGTAGTACTGAAAACTGATCAGAGTAATCGCTTTCATAACTTCTAAAATCTGACGACAAAATCTCTCCGTTTGTAAAAAATATTCAACCTATTCGCAATACCACGTTCCAAAGCGTCTCGTCTTTTTTCCTCTCGCGCCTGGTGTTTTATGCATAGCTGATCACGAAAAAATGTGCATACGCGCTAACAATTCTCGACAATTCTCCTGGCTCCGAGATAGTGATTTCTTAAATCAAGGTGTTAAGGCAGCCATATTTTCTTTTTTCTTTCGAGCTCTTCACTCCTTTTGCAGGCAAGACACGTTCGCAATCGCTTTGAGATCCGAGGTGAGTTATTTCTCTCGCTACATGTACCTTGACTTAAGAGTGTCACAACTTACGAGATTTCCGAGTTACAGCTGTTACTCAGTCGATGTTTTGCTTTGACGTAATAAATAAATATATTACAACACTTAATTAACAAGATTCTATTTTATTATGTTTTTATACAATACAATGCTATCTTTCTTATTGAAAAAAAAAACGTAACAAAAAATTAGGGTGTTTTTTTTAAGGGGAGGGTTCTTTGAATATATTAACGAAATAATGGCATTTAATTCTATTTCAATAGGGAAATTGATTTGATATACGAGGCAGTTGAGTTATGAACGGAAGGAATTAAACTTGTAAGTCAAGGTATTACTGTATTATACATACTTGTTACCATATATATATATTTACCAAACCTTCCGTGTGAGTAGGGTATGACCCAAGGTCAATTTCTTAAGTGGAGTTTAACAGGTTTGAATTCAGAGTATCCCTTTTCCTAGACTTGTTAGCTAACCGAGCTTAAAGAGCCCAGTCTAGCCTACTATTTATCCATAGCTTGATGCCATATAACTGTAAATTATTTGTATTAAGAATAATTACTTGAATCTATTGTGGTACTATGGCCCCCCTCTACTGGGGTGCAGATAAAAGTACAATGGTTGGTGCATGTGTGACTCTATAACCGTTTGTAGTATAGATATATCTACGAGGGAGTGAGCGTTTCTATGTAAAGGTGTGTGTATGTATATACATATATGCAGGTAAAAAAAAGTCTGTTTTCTTCGTCTCCTGTTATCTCTACAATTAATAGTGAAAACATCGGCCTCTATGTGAACTCCGATAAAACTGAGTTCATGTGTTTCAAAAGCAAAGGAGAAATTTCCACACTCGACGGTAAGCCCCTAAAGCCAGTAGAACAATTCAGATGCCTAGGTAGTAATATTTCATCCACAGAAAGCGATGTTGATACAGGAATAGGAAAGGCATGGTCGGCTATAAACAGATTATCAGTCATATGGAAATCCGATCTCACTGACAAGCTAAAACGACAATTCTTCCAAGCTGTGGTTGTATCAGTGCTGCTGTATGGCTGCACCACTTGGACCCTAATGAGGCGCCTTGAGAATAAGCTCGATGAGAATTGCACAAGAATACTGAGTGCGGTCTTGACCAAGTCGTGGAAACAGCACCCCAAAGAAAGCAGCTGTACGGCCACCTACCCCGTATCTCACAAACTATCCGAGTAAGACTGACAAGACATGCTGGACACTCCTGGAGGAGCAAGGACGAACTCATAAGCGACGTTCTTTTGTGGAAACCAACACATGGACATGCTAATGTAAGCCGCCCAGCAAGGGCCTACATTGACCGATTCTGTGCGGATACTGGATGCTACGCAGATGACCTCCCTGGGACAATGAATGATAGAGAAGGTTGGCGAGAGATTGTCATGGATACTGCGTGACATGATGATGATGATGATGATATCAAAAGAAAGATGCTGGATGGGTTATATATATATATATATATATATATATATATATATATATATATATATATATATCACTCATTCTCCGGGTAGGATTTGACACAAGGTCACGAGTATGGGACATCCAGCAAGGATCGAACTCGCTGTTCAGTAGTAAGGAACCTGCGAGACTAACTTGCTAACTATTACACCACGACGCCTATCATTTACTCTACTGATAAGATTTAACACGAGGTCACAGGTATGGGGCATCCAGGGAGGATTGAACTCGATATTCAGTAGTAATGGACCTGAGAGACTAGCTTAGTAGCTAAGGTGGTAGACGGAATGAGAACGACAGAACAAGAGAGCGAAAACGATAGGAGAACAGAAAATATCAGACCAGTGTGAATTATTGAGGGTAAGACAGCAGTTTGACCCCGGAATTAATTGAAGGAAGTTGAACTACACCCATGCTGGGGCAGGTCGACTGTGAGTTAAAGGACCGATCCCGAATAGGTTGCGTTTCCCCCTCTGACCCTCATGCACTATAGCAGAGTAGGGAATAGTGCTAGACAGCCATAGCAACAGAAACAGTTTGTAATAGTGTCACACATCCCTTCTCTATTAAACAAGACACACAGAAAATGTGTTTTCTTTTCTTGTTTTTTTTGTTGGCCTTTATGAACTTGTCTCGTAGCTCGTGCATCGTGAGGCCGACATCATTGCAAAGAAAAAAATCGCATTAGCTGTAGGCAGATGGTCTCACACTATACTTGTTTACGAAGGATTATTATTAGTTACTTGAAACCATATAAATGTACGCAAACAAATGACTATTATCATATTGAAATATTTACTTGAAAATATATAAGTATTAGTATTAGATAAGAATATCTTGATATCATATAACCGTGTGTCAGTGGTGTAATATATTCTATTCGTTTCAAGGATGGCTACAAATTAACTCTTAAGGTTCACCCAATAACAACACTCGTTAACCACAAGATGGCGGATTTAATATTTATTGTAACAATCATACAATATGCGGTGCTCACTTCGGTCGGTGTTCTTAGGTTAAAAGTCCCGTATCAATATTATATCAAGATACGACAATATAAGACACTACAGAACAAGAAGTAGTACAGCGACAACATTTGTGAACCCGACAACATTTGTGAACCCGACAACGTTCCATATGTCATTCTAATGTTGTCCACGTTACAACAGTGACCACGTTACAACAATGACTACATTATGCATTCGGTCAGGAATATTTTGATTGTAAAATTAGAATATATTTTCATTAAAATCAATATCATATAATTTTTATTGAAGAGAGCCGACCCAACCAGCATAGAAGAGGCCACATACCGTGTTTCTCCGAAAATATGTTAGTGAAGATTAAAACCAAGAAGATATAGGGTTGGTTGATTAAATTTTACGGCACGTCAACCCTTGGGTTATTTTATTCTGAAGACGTTTAGTTTCATTCATTTTTTATGTCATTCAAAATTGTTTATTTAAACTCAATTTTTAAACACTTTTTAAACACATTTTTTCTATTAAACCCATAGATGAGACCCTAACAGGTACTACCACTCCAGGTTAATGTGGATCTGGGAGTAATGGCGAGAAAGGGGTACTCCACATTCCCCAGGGTTCCAGAATTGGAAGCGCTAATACCCTTGAGAAAGGTATGAATCTAACTATTGTCACCCTCCAGCTATGTGTAAATATTAGGGCAGACTGGGTTGTTAGACCTTGGTATGGCAACTAAGAGAAGGAAAACTCTGATTTCAAACCTCTTAAAAATTGACCTTGTGTCACATCCTGCTTGTGGTGGAGGGTTGGTAAATACATCAAAACTTAGCCAAATTAAAATTGCAGTATTCAAGGTTTTGCTATATACCCCACAGTATTCAATCACACTAACTTTTTTCTTAGTTTACTGCAGGACACCAAAGTGTGTAACACATTGAAGGAGATAGAATATAACAAAGATTAAAGAACAGATAAGAAAGAAAGAAAGAAAGAAAGAAAGAAAGAAAGAAAAGATGGATAAAAGAAAGAAAAAAAGAAAAAAGAAAGAAAGAAAGACAGAAATGAAGAAGGAAAGAGAAATAGAGATGTGGGGTGTAAGAAAGAAAGAAAGAGAGAAAGAAAAGGTGGATGGATAAAAGAAAGAAAGAAAGAAAGAAAGAAAGAAAGAAAGAGAGAAATAGAGATGTGGGATGAAAGAAAGAAAAAAAGAAAGAAAGAAAAAAAGAAAGAGAGGAATAAAGAACAAATGAACTAGAGTAATGTGCCTTACTTTTTCACGCTGTCCCATTTCCCAGAAGGAAAGAAGGAAGAAAGAAAAAAAGAAAGAAAAAAAGAAGAAGAAAAGAAAAAAAGGAGACAGAGGGACATAAATGGAGTGAAAGAAAGAAGACAGAAAAGAACAAAATAGATAAATAAAGAAATAAAGAAATAAATAAAGAAAGAAAGAACAAATGTAATGGGCCGTACTTTTTCATGCTGTCCCATAAAAAGATGGTAGGATATTTAATTCAGTGTGAAAATACGTATAAAAAAAAAAGTTGAAAACCAATGACTAAGCAAACGAAATTTTATTGATAAATTTGACATTAAAAAAAACTGCTCATGACAAGCTATGCGCAGCAACAAAGCAAAATGAAATTTCTATTTTTTTTTAATAACTTGAATCGACCTATTGTCAATAGAATAAGCTCACTTGAGACTTATTTTGATGGAAATGGCGTTGGAAGTCATCGGGGCGGCCTAATGTCGGTATCAGCCAGACGGCGAGGCAGTCTATCCTCTTTTCACTAACAGTTTACCAAAGAGATTATTTTAGCATCTGAGGTGGAGCGCCACACCTACCATCAGCTCCTCACTTTACCGCACAGATCCCTGTGCTACTCATACGCTGAATTGGCGAGGGCCGGTATCGAACCAAAAACCTTGTGATTCCTAGCCGAACACTCTACCGACTGAACTAAACCGGCCCTTCCCAAAGTTTATTTACTTGGGATAGACGGTCGGTCGGAGAGGCCCACTTTGATCTATAGGCTGGTCACGTCAACCTCTATGATTGTTTCGACCCTATTGTTCTTATGGTAAACCCTGACCCTTTAACTCCTATCTAATACAAATAATTTGCACACAGTTGTATAGTTTTAAGTCTTCCTAATAATAATAAGTATATAGTTCCAAAAATTATTTCAATTTAATAATAAGGATTTGTTTGCACACACTTATATGGTTTCAAGGTTTGTTAAATATCAAGTGGTGGCAACATGTTTCAAACAAGACCATGCTGAAGAGAACTGGACTCACTAGCATGCACAATATTTGTCCAACGCAACCTGAGATGGGCTGCCCACTTAAACAGACTGACAAAGCAAATGTTGTACTCTCAACTGAGAGAGGGATCACGTGGAATCGGTAGACCAAAGCTCAGGTACAAAGACAATATCAAAAGAAACCTGAAGGACTTTAACATTCCCATAGGCAGTTGGCAAGACGCAGCCAGAGACCGAATAAATTGGAGGAAAAGAATTCGCGTGGTGTCATTATCGGATACGATGGACAGCAAGTAATAATAATAATAATAATAATAATAATAATAATAATAATAATAAATGCCATAAGGACAAACTATATCAAAGCGAAAATTGATAAGACCCAACAAAATCTCTTTGCGGTAATAGAGATGAGACTGTAAACCATGTACTATGCGAATGTAGCAAACTAGCACAACGGGAATACAAAACTAGACACGACTGGGTTGGGAAGGTGATCCACTGGGAATTATGCAAAAAATTTAATTTTGACCATACAACAAAATGGTATATGCATAAACCAGAATCTGTTCTTGAGAACGAAACACATAAAATTCTCTGGGACTTTGAAATAAAAACGGATCACCTTATTCCAGCAAGAAGACCAGACCTAGTGTTGATAAACAAAAAAGAAAGAACTTGTCAACTGGTCGATTTTGCAGTTCCAGCAGATCACAGGGTGAAGCTAAAGGAAAATGAAAAAATGGACAAATATCTGGACCTTGCTAAAGAACTGAAGAAGTTATGGAATATGAAAGTCAAAGTTATACCAATTGTAGTTGGTGCACTTGGAACGGTCCCAAAAGGATTGGAAAAGGGTTTGGAAAGTTTGGAAATCAGAGGAAGGATTGAAACCATTCAAAACACTGCACTGCTGCAATCTGACAGAATACTCAGAAGAGTCCTGGAGACCTGGGGAGACTTGCTGTCACTCAGACTCCAGTAAAAGACCATCAGCTAACACTGATGTGAAAACTCAAAAGGAGTAAATAATAATAATATTTAGTAAACAATTATAGGTTTAAGCAACAGTTATACGATATCAATTATTCTTATCGAATATAATAATTTTTAAACATATCTATTTGACCCATAGATGGGACTCTAACAGGTACTACTACACCGGGTCAGAGTAGCCTAGGAGTAATTGTAATGACGGGACAGTCCACACTCCTAATATTTCAGATACAGTTTAGTGTAATACTCAGGACACCCCTTTTGAGGAGGTCTTACCCCTCTGTAGGGGACAGCATATTCCAAGCCCTGTTAATTGACATGAATAGGGAGTCCTCGGGGCGTTGTGTTTAACCTACTGGACTGTGCCATTGTAGTATTGCCTTTACCACAATGTCACATGAAGTCGTGTGGTATAATAAGAATAAAATATTAAAACAAGGACCAAATATTAAAACAGGGACCATTTAACACTGGAAGGAGGCTCGTGGTTCAATGATTAGAGTCGTAGGAAATTGACACGTCGACCCGAGTTCAAATACTGGATAAGGCTGTTTGCATTTCACACATCGCTAATACCTTTGGGAAATATATGCATCCAGCTATGGATAAATAGTAGGACAGACTGGGCTCTTTAACCTTGGCTAGGTAACCAGTCTAAGAGAAGGTAAACTGTGGATTCGCACCTGTTACATTACGCTTAAGACATTGAACTTTTGTCACATCCTGTTCGTGTGGAGGGATTGGTAAATATATATATACTACAATGTCACCACCCACCCAGCGCGTTGGACATTACGACCCGGAAACTCTCCGGCGAGTAGACAGGATATGTAGCAAATAAAGAAGAAAAGACGACGGTTATCACATCCATTCTCAACACACATATATCCTTCCCCTATAGAAGGCGCGTCGTCTAATGGTTAGAGTTGTAGGAAATGGACTCGTCAACCCGAGTTCAATTCCTGGATGAAGCTGTTGGCATTTCACATGGCGCTAATACCCTTGGGAAAGGTATGAATCCAATTCTCCTTCCAGCTATGGGTAAATAGCAGGACAGACTGGGCTCTTTAACCATGGCTAGGTAACCAGTCTTGGAGAAGGAAAACTCTGAATTCAAACCTGTAATCTCCGCTTAAGAAATTGACCTTGTGTCGCATCCTGCTTGTGCGGAGGAGTTGGTAAATATATATATCCTTCCCCTATTCACGGCTATTAACGGGGCTTAGAATATACTGTCTCCCCTGCAGAAGGATAAGACCCCCTTCGAAAGGGGTATCCTGGGTATGACACCAAACCTTATCCGAAATCTGAGGAATGTGGAGTGCCTTCCGTTCCCATTACTCACAGGTCCACTGTGATCAGGAGTAGTAGTACCTGTTAGGGTCCCATCCATGGGTTGAATAGATCTGTTTAAAATTAGACGAGTTCGAATTCAAGTCGCGCAATCATCAACAAGTATGGCTTTGGCATTAAATAACCATGAAAGGTTTATATACAATTAAACAAAGAAAGCCAGCCCTACCCACCCATTCCTGCTGCTGTGTGTCGCAACAGGATAGCAGGCGATGGTGGAGGGTGGCCAGTGGTTGTAGCATAAAAAGACGACGACTATTACAATCTCGTAAAGCGTTGTTATAAAATAATGGCAGACAGCAAAGGAGAGGGAATAACGAACGAGAAATTAAAATGGCTTAAAATGGTGGAAGGTGGTAGAAGAATAATGGTGGCGCGGTGGTAACCCAACAGCTCAAGGTCGCCAATATTAAAAGTCTGACGAAAGGATTGTGTGTGTGTGTGTGGGGGGGCTGTACAAGTGTATCAGTGTTGTTTTCAGCTTCATGAATAAATGTCTGAGAAGGCGTTTCACTTCAAGTGCAGGTGGGTGAGGTCAGTGCAGAAGCAACGTGTACTGCAACAGCAACTGATTTTCACTAAATCTCTGATACACTATCGTCCAAGAATAAGTAAGTAACTCAGCACACAAGTTCTCACGTTCCCCAGAGATCCAGTACTGAAACTTCACTAGTAGATTATTTTAACGCCATACCCAGGACCATCAACCACCGCATTCTAGTACAAAAGTGTTGTGGTTTGCCATAAGGGAAATAATAGGGTTGGGACAATCATACAGGTAATAGGGATTGATCGTAACGAGCAAAAGTGGAGTGTTGCATGTCATGGACTGCTCAACCAATAGGATACGTTCCTTAAGCATCACAGGTCGCCACTCACGGCCAACAGGTGTTGCCATTAGTGGTGGGGGGTCTTCCCCCTCTGCAGAGGTACAGTCGGTGTATTCAAGTGCAGGTGGGTGAGGTCAGTGCAGAAGCAACGTGTACTGCAGCAGCAACTGATTTTTACTAAATCTCTGATACACTATCGTCCAAGAATAAGTAAATAACTCAGCACACAAGTAGCACAGCATGGATCTGTGCGGTTGATGGTAGATGAGGCGCTCCACCTCAGACACAAAAACAATCTCTCTGGTCAACTTTTAGTGAAGAGAGGATAGACTCCCTCAACAATAGGCCTCTCTGCTGACTACTACAACGACCTGTTTGAGAATGTTAGGGAAGTTTGGAATGGAAGATAGGAAACGTAATATTCCTTAAAAGAAAAGTGAAGATGATATCAGTTGGGTTTTTAATACCTTCATTTTTTTTGGGGGGGGGCGGGGGCGCTAAACATTGATATGCAAAGCTAAATTAGTAAATTTACATATAAAGGAAAGTTAATTTGTTTTGGGATTGAATAATGAATTTCTACAGAAATGGTTGATTTTAGAAAGTTGTTAATCCTCTAGATAAAGAGACAATTTATTTTGATCTGAAATCTTTCACAAATTTTCACATAGGATAAATTACTGTAATATTTGGATCTGTGTGGTAAAGTAGGAAGCTGATGGTAGGTGTAACAATCCACCTCAGACACAAAAACAATCCCTCTGGTCAAGTGCTAGTGAAAATGGGATAGACTCCCTCGTTTGATGGATACCAACAATAGGCCACTCTGCTGACTACTACAAAGACCTGTTTGAGAATGTTAAGGAAGTTTGGAATGGAAGATAGGAAACGTAAGATTCTTTAAAAGAAAAGTGAAGATGATATCAATTGGGTTTTTAATACTTTCATTTTTAGGGGGTGGCTGAGCATTGATATTCACAAGCACGACCTGTGGATATACCACAGTATGATGATTCAATTTAACATCGTTTGATATGTTTATTTAAGAGCTTTTGCGAAAATATGTAAAAAATATAATAATCTTGATTTAACTCCCTCTCACTCTTTTTTTTCTTTCTTTCCTTCTTTTCAACTTTTCATTATGTTCAATTCAAACAGATTAGTGTTATCGCTTCCGCGCGTTCACACCCTACTCTCTTCTTTCTTTCTTTCTCTTTCTTTCTTTCTTATTATACTTTTTCTGTGTAGCATGTACTTTTTCTTCCATTTCTTTCTTTATAATAAAAACGGAATGGTCCATTTTTACCTGAGGTGACGACACTCATAAGAAATAAGAATTCGGCGGATAAGCAACACCAGCTAATCAAGACTTACAGTTTTGCATTTTATCTTGGACGATTTGGACGGTGTCATTTTTAACCAGAGGGCGTTGCAAGATAATAACGGTCGTATAATTAAGGAACACGCGTATTAATTTATACATAAGCTAAATGAGTAAATTTACACCTAAAGGAAAGTTAATTTGTTTTACTGTTTATAACAAATAAAACTAAAAAGGAGGCAGTACTTTAAGAAAGGGGCCGGTTTAGCTCAGCCGCAAGGTTCGGGGTTCGATACAGGTCCTCACCAATTCAGAGCATGAATTGCTCAGATTGGTAATCTGATCTGTGCGGTAAAGCATTTGGGAGCTGACGGTAGATGTGGCTTTCCACCTCAACAGAAAAAAGGACAACATCCTAGGTCTATCGCTACCGCGAAGGGGACAGACTCCCTCACTGCCTGGCTGATACCACCAATAAGCCATTCCGCTGACTTTACAACATATAAAAAATACCATTGGCTATGCATTTTCGACCATCATTGACACATCTTGCTCATAAAAGTCTGCACCAGCGGTGCTGACCAACTTCTTCACTGCAGCGATTACGAGGTCGTTGTCAGAAAAATGCTGCGCGCGTAGTCCGTCTTTCATCGGCCCGATTCGCAAGGATGAGATGATCGTTACGTTCTTCATTTCGGGAGCTGTTTATAACAAATAAAGGCTAAAAAGGAGGCAGTACTTTAAGAAAGGGGCCGGTTTAGCTCAGCCGCAAGGTTCGGGGTTCGATACAGGTCCTCACCAATTCAGAGCATGAGTTTCTCAAATTGGTAATGTGAACTGTGCGGTAAAGCATTTGGGAGCTGACGGTAGATGTGGCTTTCCACCTCAACAGAGAAAAGGACAACATCCCAGGTCTAGTGGAGGGTGGCCAGTGGCCGCATGAGCTTCGCTTTTTGTTTTGTTTTGCATACCTACCTAAAAGAGTAAGAGATTGAATAAATCCGACAAAATTTGGTTGAGAGTAGAGGAAAATGTGGATATAACAACACAAAACGACTATGTTTAAGCACATTGCTGTATCTAATACTGAAACAGATTGCCCACCTAACTGTGTTCACATTCATTGTTTGGTTCTCATACAGAAATGTTGATGTCGATGAATGTCAGTGAGTGTATTTTTTCTGTATGGACGAATTCAATCATTACCTGTCAATTGCCATTTGCAGCAAGGCAAAAAAGGAAGAATTATTGGTTGAAAGGTTCAACACCTACTGCCATACCAATAACGTCCGCCACTGATGTTATGGGACAATGCAATAAAAAAATAAAAACAAACAAACAAACACATGAATATGTAGTAGTCCAAAAATAAGCCCATAGATATATATGTTTATGCAATTTTATTACTGGTTACACAGGTATTGTAATTTTATTTTTGATTTTTAATGCTATAAAATTCGATAAAGAACCATACCTAATAATATTCGGTTTTAGCGTACAATTTTACACTAGAAATGCAATTCTGGTATTTGCATATTCATGGAATTTTATTTCTGGTTACAGAGGTGTTACAATTTACAGAGGTATTACAATACACACACACACACACACACACACACACACACACATATATATATATATATATATATATATATATATATATATATATATTATTCTCTTAATGTAATTCAAGAAAATAAGAAGAGCTATTTTATACAATTCAACATTGTTTATGTATTAAATTGTTTGTTTATTAAACAAACTGTGTATATTTTGAAAATATATACCCTCTAGTACCTACTGGCATATACACATTTATACAATGAGAAAATATTTATTAGGATATTATTCGTGAAAAAACATAGTATATAACAAAAAGCATAATATTTTATATTTCACACGCACGCACGCAAATACACACACACACACACACACACACACACACACACACACACACACACACACACACACACACACTCGATTTACCCCCACAATTAATTTGGACCACGCATTTTTTTTGCACTGGCCATCGCATGAGCTTCAGTTTTTTTTGCATGCTTACCTATGTATAAAATACTTTTTGTTAATCCAGCCTGGTGGGAGGTCAGGAAAATAAGTAGCAACAATAAATTTATCTCTGTTGAACATTGTTTTTCATATAAAAAAACGTTTTAGAGAATAGAAAAGGACAAATATATATTTACCAACCCCTCCACAAGAGCAGGATGCGACCCAAAGACAATTCATTAAGAGGAGTTTAACATGTTTGAATTCAGAGTTTTCCTTCTCCTAGACTGGTTACCTAGCCATGGTTAATAAGCCCAGTCTGGCCTGCTATTTACCCATAGCTGAAGGGAGAATCAGATTCATACATTTCCCAAGGGTATTAGCGACATGTGAAATGCAAACAGTTTCGTCCAGGAATTGAACTCGGGCCGACGAGTCCATTTCCTACGACTCTAACCATTAGATTACGGGCCTCCATTGTTTTTAATATAAAATGTTCTAGAGAATAGAAAAGGACAAATATAAGTGAATTACTCAATTCAAACCAGGAGACCAGATTTATTCATCATAATAAAAAAAGAAAAGAATGGAGAGTTCCCGTGGCGTAGTGCTAGGCTGTGTCATCGTAGTAAGCGAGTTTGAATTCCAGTCGCGCTATTTCGCTCACCTTTGGACTAATCTCCCTGGGAAAAATCATGAACCGCCTTATCCCACCAATATGGCGGTCACCTTGTTGGTTGGTTGGTTGGTTGGATTTGACGCTATGTCAACCTTTAGGTTATTTTATGCCGAAGACATTTTATGTCGTTATGGTATGAAACCAACTATTTCTCCCTGGTCAGGAATAAATAGTAGGGCAGACTGGGCTCTTTTACCTTGGTATGGCAACCGTTCTAGGAGAATAAAATCTCTGAATTCATACCTGTTAAACTCCACTTAAAAATATACCTAGTGTCACACCTAAATATTTTTTTTATAATTTTTTTTTCAGTTTGATCTTTATTATGATATTATTATTAAACGGTTCTGTTGTTTGGTTGGTTTTTATGGCATGTCAACCTTTGTTGGATTATTTTATGCTGATGATGTTTTCTTTTATTCATTCTTGTTGGGTATTAATTTTTTTTCAAACTCACTTTTTACGCATTTAACCCATAGATGGTACCCTAACAGATACTACCACTTCGGGTCAGAGTGGACTTGGGAGTAATGGCAATAAAGAGGTACTTCACACTCTCCAGAGCTCCAAATTGGAATCTCACTATTAGATGCAGATTAACGTCATAACTAGGACATTGGGACCCTCAGCCACCGCCTTCTCGCACAAATGTGATAAAAGGGGTTGGGGTTTGCCATAAGTTCAATAAGTTTGGGGCAATTATATAGGTGGTATGGCTTGACGTGACTAGCTGGTTGATAGGAAGGGATCTCTCAAAATCAAAGTAAGGGCCGAAGTGGAGTATTGCTTGGCCTGGAATGCTCAGCCACCAAGATTCCGTCCTTCAGCATCATGGAGCACCACCCACAACAGACAGGTGGCCCTATTTGGGGGGGGTCTTCTACTGTCCCACCGATAGGGCAGGCGGTCGTCTGGTGAAGAAAGCGAATCAACAAATGAACAATCTGAAAAACTCGGGTGGTGTAATGATTAAAAGGACAATTGTTAGTGAGATTGATTCTTACTGGGTGCCCAATACTTCTGGAATTATGCTAAGCTAAGCTAGGTGTCTTGGTGTAATGGTTAGCAAGCTAGGCTAAGATGACCATTGTTCGTGAGTCCGATTCTCCCTGGGTTCCGAGGAAGTCCCCGTAGTATAGTGGCTAACGTTCTGGTCTGCATCATCGGAAGTAAGCGAGTTCGAACTCCACTCTCTCTATTATCTTTACTTTCGGACAAATACCCTTGAGAAAGGTATGACCCCCCCCCCCCCACACACACATACCTAGCTAAAATAAACATTGAAAGAAAAAGAGACAAATTTCTTTCTGTATTTATATTAAAAGATTATACAGAAGTTACATCACATATTAACAATGCCCTGGTGATGGTTTAATATATAAAAACAACGAAACATTTAACGGTGGTTAATACTTCTATGTCTAATAAAGCATCCTCTGAATATCTCATTTTCATATTTCTTATATTTACATACAGTCGGATTTATTTTCATTTTCCCTTAATATAAGTATAAAATCTCAGGTCAAACATCTATGCATTAAGCAAGCCATTCATATTCATGCTCACCCTGGGGCAGAGGGATGCGCCAACTGGACCTCTGCAGAGGGGTAAAATCCCCCAACCCCTATTGGGGCACCTATTGGCCGTGGGTGGCGACCCGTGTCGCTTAAGGATGGAACCCTAAGCAGTCTATGACATGCAACACTCAACTCTGACCATTGCCTGGGCTAGATAGGCGGTCGGAGAAGAACCCTCAGATCTGTCGACAGGTCACGCCAAACCCTAGCACCTATATGATTGCCCCAATTGCCCTCAAAGCTACCCCTAACTCGTATCATATATGTGCTAGAAGGCGGGGAATGAGGGTCTTAGTGTCCTGGTTATGATGTTAAACTGCATCTAATGGTGAAGTTCCAATTGTGGGGCATTGGGGAGTATAGAGTACCCCTTTCTCGTCATTACTCCCAGATCAACTCTGACTCGGAGTGGTAGTACCTGTTAGGCTCCCATCTATATTCTAAATAGAAAAAAAAAAGAGTTTTAAGAAATGTATTAAAAATTGAGTTAAAAAATTGAATATCCATCAGGCATGAATAGAACAAAATGTCTTCGGTATAAAATAACCCAACAAGCGTTGACATGCCGTAAAATCCAAAAAACCCAAACAAACAAACCAATCATATCCATGCTTACTATAGAATGTTCATTTAGATGTTTGTAAAATCTGCAATATTTGTTTTTAAATTGTTTATTATTCATATATTTTTGAGCTTATAGTGTTCAGATTGGCAGATACTTTATACAGATAACCAAATTTATAAATTAAGCATTATCAATTCTCTCACATTTCCGCCCTGTAGGCTGGGGCGTTAGAATACACCGTCTGCACCTCTGCAGAGGGGTAAGATTCCCCCAAATGAGGCCACCTGTTGGCCGTGGGTGGTGACCCGTGATGCTTAAGGACGGAGTCTTGGTGGATGAGCAGTCCATCTGCAACACTCCACTTAGACCCTTAGTTAGGCTAGATGGGCGGTCAGAGAGGCCCCCTCCGATCAATCGGCTGGTCACGTCAAGCCCTAGAACCTATATGATTGTCCCAACCCTATTGCCCTTATGGCAAACTCCAATCCCTTTTTATCATATGGGTGCTAAAAGATTGTGGCTGAGGGTCTTCATGTCCTAGGTATGACGTTAAACTCTAACTGATGGTGAGGTTCCAGTTCTGGAGGTCTGGGGAATGTGGAACACCCCTTCATCACCATTGCTCCCTGGTCTACTCTGATCCGGAGTGGTAGTATCTGTTAGGGTCCCATCTATGGGTTAAATAGAAAAATGTTTTTATAA
>CM042148.1:86033199-86040699 GCA_023376005.1 Doryteuthis pealeii
CTCACGACATCCATATATCCGCATAGAGCGGATCAATATAAGCTTTTGCTGGTCGAACCACTCTGGTTCGTCCATGCATATGTGTCCACAGGAGAATGTCACTTGTGACCTCGTTCTTACTTCTCCATCGTGTCTTTTTTTGTCTTGGATGTAAGTGTTTTTTTTTGTATTGGATGTAAGTGTTCATACAGCTGCTTTTTTTGTAGGGTGCTGCTTCCAGGATTTGTTCAAGACAGCACACAGCATCTTTATGTATCTTTTTTCCAAAAGTTTCGTGAAAGATCAATTGGTGCAACCATACAATAGCACTGACACGTCCACAGCTTGAGAGAATTCTCATTTTATATTATTAGAGAGTGTGTCATGAATTGTTGACAAACCCTGTAGCTGAATAAGAGGCTGTTGGCTTTGAGATCAGGGAGTGGAAAACTACCAGGACGGTTATATCCCCGCCCCTGATCCCTGAAGAACACGTCACGAGAAACACGTGATTAGATTTTAGATACAACCTGACTTGAGCAGAGAGGATGTGCCTCTTTCTGCTGGGGTTGATATCTCCCCCCCTCCCCGCGTGGAAGAACACGGGCTAAATAAAAGCTTGATCAAGAAAAAAATGTCTTGTGAATTTAATTAATCTCAATTATTAAGCCTAGGAAAAGAAGCCCTTAGTTAAAAAGAAGAAGCAGTTAGAAGAACATAGCAACTAGACGACAAAAACAGCCAGATAAGATAGCAAGAAGCAAGTAAGATCTCCCAACCAAGTAAGTCTCTTATCACTGTCTCTCTCTCTCTCTCTCTCTCTCTCTCTCTCTCTCTCTCTCTCTCTCTCTCTCTAATATCTCTCTATCTCTATCACCGAGAACTCTGAAGTCACTCTCTCAAGTATATACACAATGAAGGTATATAACAAGAGATCACGTTTCCATTTGATCGATAATCTATCTATAGCAGTCTACGCCTTTTTTATGCGTATATTGAAATCGATTTATGTAGGTATGCGAAGTGGTCTACGAGTTTGAGGAATTTAGTATCCAGTATGAAGGGGACATCTCGTAGCGTAGAGGCTAACGTGCCGGACTGTGACATAGGTGTAAAATGTTCTTATAATACGTTAGAAAACGTAAGTGAAAAGATTCCCAATGAAGTCCGAATGAAGCAACAAGAAGATAACACATACAGACTTTATTTGTCTGGACGTACACGGAGGAATACACATACTCATGACAAGGTACAATATAGACATAGAAACGGGTACATAAAGATACACAAAGGATGTAGGACTAAGTAGAAGACAATGCATGTAATGGCAACAAAGATGTTTCTATTGATATTCCATAATCCGACATTAAAATTCAGGACCAATAATATTGACGATTCTTCTTTGGTTTTTATCTTGAATATCAACAGAAACAGAAGATTAGATTTGCCAATGAAAGTTATAAAGCTTCACACAGAAAGAAGAACTATTTCTTATAAAACTAGAAAAACTAATTCAGATTTATGTCTTGTTATGTCAAGTGAGGCCCATGAAAAGGTTAAAGATATGCGATAAATCTAAAAATTGACAAAACAGAGGCCCGAGCAGTCATAAAGTATCTGGGTGAACTTTTTGAATGATATATATATACATATATATATATATAATATATATATATTATATATATATATATATATACACACACACACACACACACAACACACACATAATATATTATATATATATATATATATATATATATATATATATATCCTGTCGTGTTGGCAGCACGGATATCCATGACAATCTCTCACCATCCTTCCCTGTCATCCATTGCCCCTGGGAGGTCTTCTGCGCACCATCCAGTTTCCACGCAGTGTTGATCTATGTACGTATTTGCTGGGCGACCTACTCTGGCGTGCCCAGATGATGGCTTCCACAGAAGAACGTCACTTATGAGCTCATCTTTGCTTCTTCAGCAGTGCCCAGCGTGTCTTGTTCGCCTCACACGGATGGTTTGTGAGATATGGGGCTGGTGGCCATACAGCTGTTTTCTCGTGGGGTATTGTTTCTACGTCTTGTTTAATATTGCACGCAGCATTTTCGTGCAAGTTCCATCTAGCTTATTCTACAGGCGCTTCGTTAGAGTCCGTGTAGTGCAGCCGTACAGTAACACTGATACAACTACGGCTTGGAATAAAATTGACA
This sequence comes from Doryteuthis pealeii, assembly GCA_023376005.1. Lineage (NCBI taxonomy): Eukaryota > Metazoa > Mollusca > Cephalopoda > Myopsida > Loliginidae > Doryteuthis > Doryteuthis pealeii. The sequence goes on from CM042148.1 coordinate 86,035,385, forward strand.
CAGTGTCAATTTCTTAAGAAGAGTTTAACAAGTTTGAATTCAGAGTTTTCCTTCTCCTAGACTGGCTGCCTTACCAAAGTTAAAGAGATCAGTTTCCCCTACTATTTACCCATAATTGGAGGAAGAGTTGGTGGATTCATACCTTTTTCAAGGCTATTAGTGCTATGTGAAATGTAAACACCCTCGTTCAGGATTTGAACTGGCGACGACGACTCCATTTCCTATGACTCTAACCATTATACCACACACCTTTACATTGGTATATAAGACATCTCAATACCATAATGGTTCCTAGTACTAAGTGGGTGTGGTGAGGCACATAGAAGACATTTGGATTGACCATTTACCAAGCTCGTTGGCCACAGGTAAGATATGACTCAAGGTCACAAGTATGGCGTATCCAGCGAGGATCGAACCTGCTATTCTGTAGTAATGGATATACGAGACTAGTTTGTTAAACATTACATTCCGATGTGTAAGACGAAATTTAGAGTAAAAATGAATTCAAACCTGTTGAACTCTGCTTAAGAAATTGAACTTGTGTCACATCCTACTTGTGCGGAGGGGTTGGGTAAATATATTTTTGTGGTCTACAGAAACGTATTAAGTGCATTGACAAGAAAGGCGATTATGGTGAAAAATAAAAACTTGTTTTTTATCATATGAATTATTGAAATATTGGTACATGGTACTTATTGAGGGTGTGTCGGGGGCGTTACAACCAAAAAACTGAGCTGCAAAAATGACCGTTAGTACCCACACATGTGTAGCACATGTGTAGGAGGCACCTAGTGATATAATGGTTACCGTCATAGGAAGCGGACACGATGAGACGAGTTCAAATCCTAGACAAGGCTGTCTGTATTTCACATGGCACTAATACCCTTGGGGAAAAGTATGAATTCAATTCTCCCTCCAACTATGGGTAAATAGTAGGATGGGCTCGGCCCTTTAACCTTGGTTAGGTAACCAGTCTAGGAGAAGGAAAACTCTGACTTCAAACCTGTTAAACTCCGTTTTAGAAATCAACCTTGTGTCACATCCTGCTCATGTGGAGGGGTTTGGTAAATATGCACATGTGTAGCACCTGTCTGATGACCCCCCTGTTGTAATATCACCCGGTGGGGATATAGGTGTTACGTGTCATTGTTGTTGTCTCTTCAACTTATCTCACCATTTAAATGAGATCAAGAAAGACGCCATTGTAAATATGGCACAGACGTTCGGGCATTTTTTGTTTGTTCTCTTTATTGCTTCGTGTCTCTCAAGAATTCCCATAAAAAGAAACTGACGATTAACTGAGAAAGGAATTTTTGGTGGTGGCCGGTCATGAACCCGAACGAAAGAGGAAAAGAAAATTTAAGAATAAATAAGCCAAAAAAAAAAAAATGAGTCGAATACAGAGTCTGTTTGTTTGTTTGTTTGTTTTACGGCATATCAACCTCAGTGGGCCATTTAATGTCGGCAAAGGATAGTTTGGAAGAATTTTTTTAAAACTCTATTTTTATTTCGTAAACAAATTTTCAATTTAACCCATAGATGGGACCCTAACAGATACTACTACTCCGAGTCAGAGTGGACCTGGGAGCAACGAGAAAAGGGTACTCCACATTTCACAGGCCTCCAGAACAGGAACCTCACGATCAGATACTTTACAGTCATACCCATTCTGTCTGTAGAAAATAGAAAAACACAAACTATTCCAAAGAGATTATGTTTATTCTTGATGGTGAAGTCGACGTTATAACGTTTCGGTTTTTAGTAAATCAGTACTTTAACTTTGCCGCCATGTCGGCTTGACTGTAGAATACAACAGCTGCACCTCTGCAGAAGGGTAAGACCCCCCCGCCGGAATGGGGTCACCTGTCGGCCCTGGGTGGCAACCCGTGATGTTTAAGGATGAAACCCTGATAGCTGAGCAGTCCATGACATGCAACACACCACTTTGGCCCTTACGGGCGATCTGAGAGGCCTCCTCCGACCAATCGGCTAGTCATGTCAAGCCCTAGCTCCTATATGATTGTCCCAACCTCTTTGTCCTTATGGCAAAACCCAGCCCTTTTTATCATATATGTGCTAGAAGGCGGTGGCTGAGTGTCCTGGGAATGACAATTTTGGAGCCCGGAAGAGTGTGGAGTACCCCTCATCACCATTACTTCCAGGTCCACTTTGACCCAAAGTGGTAGTACCTGTTAGGATACCATCAATGGGTTAAATAGAAAGAGTGAATTAAAAAAAATGAGTTTTAAAAATTGAGTATAAAAAGATTTGGATACACATTATTATTATTACTTGCTGTCCATCGTATCCGATGATGACACCATGCGAATTATTTTCCTCCACTTTATTCGGTCTCTAGTTGCGTCTTGCCAACTGCCTATGCGGATGTTAAAGTCCTTCAGGTTTCTCTTGGTGTTGTCTTTGTGCATGAGCTTTGGTCTACCGATTCCACATTATACCTCTCTCAGTTGAGAGTACAGAATCTGCTTTGGTAGTCTGTCATCCCCAAGTCTGTTTAATTTTGAAAGTTAATTAATAAATAATTAATTAATTAGGCGGGCATACCTATTTGAATGTAACGCTAAACAAATCGAGAAAAATCAATCTCTGTATGTACATTTCGGCCTATTAGGCCTCATCAAGAGCTATAGATAGGAAGACCGCCTTGCGTGATTCGAACCTTGACTGTCAAGCTGACAGGCGAGGACCGTAACCCCTACACCAACCGGACTTTCTTAGATGTTTCGTTTTGTTTAGAAGTAGGTTTTTATTCCTCTTATAGTGACTATTTACACGACAGTATGAGAAGTAAATACACAAGCGATGTATTTTGATATTGCCTTTTTTTGTTTAGTCTTACATTTAAATAGGTATGCCCGCCTAATCAATTAATTAATTATTTATTAATTAACTTTCAAAATTAGGTACGACATCAATTAAGCACATATTCTCCCAAAAATTGTCGGCTAAAAAAAAGGCCATATCAAAACACATCGCTTGTGTATTTACTTCTCATATATTATATATATATATATATATATATATATATATAATATATATAATGTACTTATTTTTCAACTGTTTTAGTATTGTATAGTTTGATAAACCCAGTTCATATTCATTATGATAGTATAAATTCCTGATAGAAATGATAAACTCCAGGTGTCTTTAGTTTAGAATAAAATTAACCCACAATTTTTTGCTCAGTCAGTTAATATATATTTTTTAACGTGAGTTAGTCACAGCCATTAATTTGTCATAAATACCGACATCAAACACTTCAGTAAACTCCTATCCAGTTTCTTTTTTTTAATTAAAAAAAATATGAAAACGAATAAAAGGAGTGAATCAAATACTAATAGTCTGGTAGATAATAAGATGGACCGGGAAAAATTGTTACCAAGCTAAATGTGGTCATTTTTGAAAGCTTAGGGTATCCTATTTTGAAATTTGAAAGCTCCTCTTTTTTGACCCTCTGGGGAAATTTTTTAATTGGGGTGTGGGGTAATATGCAAACCAGATATAGTCTAGTAGATAAGAAGATGGACCGGGAAAAATTGTTACCAAGCTAAATTTGGTATTTTTTGAAAGCTTAGTGTATCCTGTTTTGAAATTTGAAAACTCCTCTTTTTTGACCCCCTGTGGAAATTTTTTTATTGGGTGGGTGGAGTATACAAACCAGATTTATAATAAATATCAATAGATAGCGGTTGGTTGGTTGGATTTTACGGCATGTCAAACCTTGGGTTATTTTATGCTGAAGGCGTTTTGATTTTATTCATTCTTGTTGGGTATTCAATTTTTTAAATCTCATTTTTAAAAGTCGTTTTTAATCTATTTAAGCCATACTACCTGGTCCTAGGAGTAATGATAATGAAGGGGTACACCACATTTCCCAGAGCTCCAGATTTGGAACCTCACCACTAGATGCAATTCAACGTCAGGAAAAGACCACCAACCACCGCCTTCTAACACATATATGAAAAAAGGGTTGCCATTAGAGCAATATGGTTGGGACAATCATATACATGCTAAGGCTAGACGTGAACAGTCAAGCACTCGTCTAGCTCAAGTAAAGGGTAAATTGGAGTGTTGCATGTTATAGACTGTCACCAGGATTCCATCCTTAAGCATCATGGGTCGCCATCCACGGTCAACAGGTGACCCTATTAAGGTGGTTCTTACCCCTCTACAAAGGTACATTCGGCGTATTCTACAGCCCAAGCCGACAGGACTGAATTCATAGTGGTTAAATGTTTTCGGCCCGACTAAGAAGCGGACGACCTGTGCATTTAAGCCCTGTCGGATGGGACTTTAGAATACACCGACTGCACCTCGGCAGAGGGGTAAGACCCCCAAATGGGACCACCTATTGGCCGTGGGTGCCGACCCATGATGCATGAGGATGGAACCCAGGTGGCTGAGCAATCCATAACATGCAACACTTCACTTTGGCCCTTACTTAGATGGGCGGTTGGAGAGGCCCCTCTGATCAATCAGCTGGTCACATCAAGCCCTAGCATCTATATGATTGTCACAACCCTATTGTCCTTATGGCAAATCCTAACCCTTTTTATCATATGGGTGCTGGAATGTGGTGGTTGAGAGTTTTTATGTCCCAGGTATGACGTTAAACTCTAACTGATGGTGAGGTACCAGTTCGGTGGGAGGTCTGTGGAATGTGGGGTATCCCTTCATCAAGATTGCTCCCTGGTCCACTCTGACCCGGAGTGGTAGTACCTGTAATAGAAAAATGTTTTTTTTATTAAAAAAAATGAGTATCCATTAAGAATGAATTCATATAAAAACTTTGCCGGTATTAAATGACCCAGTGAAGTTGATATGCCGTAAAACAAAACAAACAAACACAAATCTCCTGTTGTAATTTTTAAAAAATCTAAAAATTGTCTGTTAAAACAACCGGATATTGACGGTGTAAATGAAAAACATGTCCTTTCTTAATCGAGATCAAAAAGGGGTGCCTAAAGGTCATATGGTCCAACATTTTATTCGTCTACCTGCTTGTGCCTTTTCATGACATTCTTAGAGGCCAAACTTCTATTCTCACCAAATGGCTAGGAAGCCGTTGAGAAATTCTTTAAAAAAACATATCTGGTTCCGGGGTCTCAGATCCACAGGCAGCACTTCTTAATTACACCGTTTGCGGCAAAGAAAAAAGGATATAGTGGTGGGTGGGAAGGGGCACTTACCCACATTATTAAAAGAGGGCATGCACATCCTGTTTGGCTTTTATACAAGTTACAACCACCTACCCACCTATATACATACATGGTGACGCGTGGTGTAATGGTTAA
>CM042148.1:86045699-86053199 GCA_023376005.1 Doryteuthis pealeii
AAAATAGGTTCGACTTCATTTAAGCACATATTCTCCCAAATATTGTCGGCTGAAAAATAGCCATATCACAAACATCGTCTGTTTGTTTACGTTTCGTAAGTTCGTGTAGAGGTCACTTAAGAGGAATATAAAATACTACTACTTAACAAAGCGAAGAAAATTCTGCTAAGTCCGTTTGGTGTGGAGGTAAGACACTTGCCTGCTAATTTGACAGACAGGTTTCGAATCACACACGGGGCGGTCTTCGTATCTATAGCTCTGCTGATGAGGCCTAATAGGCCGAAATGTACATACAGAGATTGATTTTTCTCGATTTGTTTAGCCTTACATTTAAATAGTTTAATCCCGCCTATTAATTATTAATGAATTAAATTTCAAAAAATAGGTTCGACTTCATTTAAGCACATATTCTCCCAAATATTGTCGGCTGAAAAATAGCCATATCACAAACATCGTCTGTTTGTTTACGTTTCGTAAGTTCGTGTAGAGGTCACTTAAGAGGAATATAAAATACTACTACTTAACAAAGCGAAGAAAATTCTGCTAAGTCCGTTTGGTGTGGAGGTAAGACACTTGCCTGCTAATTTGACAGACAGGTTTCGAATCACACACGGGGCGGTCTTCGTATCTATAGCTCTGCTGATGAGGCCTAATAGGCCGAAATGTACATACAGAGATTGATTTTTCTCGATTTGTTTAGCCTTACATTTAAATAGTTTAATCCCGCCTAATTAATTATTAATGAATTAAATTTCAAAAAATAGGTTCGACTTCATTTAAGCACATATTCTCCCAAATATTGTCGGCTGAAAAATAGCCATATCACAAACATCGTCTGTTTGTTTACGTTTCGTAAGTTCGTGTAGAGGTCACTTAAGAGGAATATAAAATACTACTACTTAACAAAGCGAAGAAAATTCTGCTAAGTCCGTTTGGTGTGGAGGTAAGACACTTGCCTGCTAATTTGACAGACAGGTTTCGAATCACACACGGGGCGGTCTTCGTATCTATAGCTCTGCTGATGAGGCCTAATAGGCCGAAATGTACATACAGAGATTGATTTTTCTCGATTTGTTTAGCCTTACATTTAAATAGTTTAATCCCGCCTATTAATTATTAATGAATTAAATTTCAAAAAATAGGTTCGACTTCATTTAAGCACATATTCTCCCAAATATTGTCGGCTGAAAAAGCCATATCACAAACATCGTCTGTTTGTTTACGTTTCGTAAGTTCGTGTAGAGGTCACTTAAGAGGAATATAAAATACTACTACTTAACAAAGCGAAGAAAATTCTGCTAAGTCCGTTTGGTGTGGAGGTAAGACACTTGCCTGCTAATTTGACAGACAGGTTTCGAATCACACACGGGGCGGTCTTCGTATCTATAGCTCTGCTGATGAGGCCTAATAGGCCGAAATGTACATACAGAGATTGATTTTTCTCGATTTGTTTAGCCTTACATTTAAATAGTTTAATCCCGCCTATTAATTATTAATGAATTAAATTTCAAAAAAATAGGTTCGACTTCATTTAAGCACATATTCTCCCAAATATTGTCGGCTGAAAAATAGCCATATCACAAACATCGTCTGTTTGTTTACGTTTCGTAAGTTCGTGTAGAGGTCACTTAAGAGGAATATAAAATACTACTACTTAACAAAGCGAAGAAAATTCTGCTAAGTCCGTTTGGTGTGGAGGTAAGACACTTGCCTGCTAATTTGACAGACAGGTTTCGAATCACACACGGGGCGGTCTTCGTATCTATAGCTCTGCTGATGAGGCCTAATAGGCGAAATGTACATACAGAGATTGATTTTTCTCGATTTGTTTAGCCTTACATTTAAATAGTTTAATCCCGCCTATTAATTATTAATGAATTAAATTTCAAAAAATAGGTTCGACTTCATTTAAGCACATATTCTCCCAAATATATATATATATATGATGAGGTAAATATATATATATATATATATATATATATGATAGGTAAATATATGTATATATGTATATATATTGATGAGGTAAATATATATATATATATATATATATATATATATATAATATATGAGGTAAATATATATATATTATATGATGAGGTATATATATATATAATATATATAATGATGAGGTAAATATATATATATATATATATATATATATATATATATACGTGATGTTATGGAGTCAACGTATGCTTCTTAGTCGGTAAGATAATGTGGTGAGTGCTGGGAAAGATGTTGGTTTGTCTTAGAAGCATGGAAAGTGTAAGGATCAAAATCAAAATGATGAATAACATTTTTAGTCTAAAAATGAACCTTTGAGAAAGAGGTAGGTACCTTGAAATATAAGGAAAATAGATAAGATTAAGAACACAATATTCATCATTTTGATTCTGATTTTTACTCTTTTCCATGCTTCTAAGACAATCCAAAAATGTTTTCCCCAACACTCACCATACACACCACACACACACACACACACACACACACATATGAATATGTATCAGTCCAAAAACGGATATTATAAGGTATTTTTATTACCAAAACTCTACAGCATTGAAACTCTGTAACCAAAATATGAATATGTATCAATCCAAAAGGATATTATTAGGTATTATTTATTACCAAACTCTACAGCATTGAAACTCTGTAACCAAAAATATGAATATGTATCAGTCCAAAAACGGATATTATTAGGTATTATTTATTACCAAGCTCTACAGCATTGAAACTCTCTAACCAAAAATATAAACATGCAGCAGTCCAAAAATGATTGATTGATTATTGATTTTAATGACATGTCAACTAGTTTGGGGTTATTTTATGCCTATATGTTAGGGAATCACAAACATTTGAGAAAGAGGAAGGTACTTTGAAATATAAGGAAAATAGATAAGATTAAGAACACAATATTCATCATTTTGATTCTGATCTTTACTCTTTCCCATGCTTCTGAGACAACCAAATTTTTTCTCAACACTCACCATATATATATATATATATATATATATATATATATATATTATATATGTGTGTGTGTGTGTGTGTGTGTGTGTGTGTGTATTGAAAAGTAACCTCTCAGCTGCAAATATAGATCACGCTACTTTTGAGAGCACAGCACTCGATCGTAAAACGTGGAGGACTTTGTGTTACAATGGTATCAAGAATTTTGCAGCATCGGAGGTCACCAAGCTGCGTCAAGCTAGAGAAAGGCTTAGAGCATTGGCTAGCGTCCCAGCGATACATTCTAATGATCCACACTCTTGTTCCATCAGTGGACTTCTTTGCAAATCATTGACAGGGCTGAAATGTTACCTGCGATTAACACACAAGGTTAAATGAAAGAGGTTGTCGGAACCTCATACGTCGAAATCGACGGGAGAGTCCATATATATATATACACACAACAACTACCATTAAATCCACCAAGCAAATAAGTATACAATCTTATTTACTTCGGCATTTTTTCACTAAAACCGATTAAAAAGTGCTCAATATAAAGAGCCAAAGAGACGATTAAAATCGAATGGTTTAAAATACCTACTTAAATTTCTCACAGTAGCGCGAACCATCGGGGTATTTTTTTCCTACCATCGTTATGTATTTTATAGCTAGGTAGTGCTAATTTTCAATACAGCGGGTGTGCTACACACCCATCTTCGCCCCTTATGTAACACCGGAATTTACTAGGCAGAGCTTGTGCTTATTTTTATGCCTACATCTGTTTGTTAATTCTGCTCGCGAGTTCAGTATCTTCTCTGGGTCACTAAATTCTACCATTTTTTATTTTTCTTGCAGGTACAGTATGTATGGGTTATCATTCCCTTTGTGTGATGGTGATTTCTTAATAATGTTCCATTTTACTTCTGGCCCACTCTTGTGCTTTTCTTTCAATGACCACACGTTTTGCAAGTGTTGTATATATATATATAATATTCGTGAATCGCTCTAAAAGTAAAATGTCCATTAGCATCGTTGGATAAAGCAAGTATTTAACAACGAACTCAATGTTTCCACATAGCCACCAATATTCACTATGCATTTTCGCCAGTGATGAACATGAACCTGTATATTTCACTCCAAAAGTAATGCTTCATATATTATCCTACAACATCAGAGACGGAGGTTGGGGGTATGCCATAGAGGTTGAACCTTTCAATATCTGTTTGCCTCATTACAGATAGCAGCTGAACGACAGTCCGGAAAAATGACGTCTGTCATGAAAGTATATATAACATATCACTCAATAAGTCCCGGGCCTGACATATAGATCACGTCACTAATAAAAATCCATATCATTTTTATAAAGTACTAACCTTCAAATGGCACGTGTTAAAATTTGAGCCGAACCGGATAATTAGTTTATTAAATTATAATTAGTTAAATTACAGTTATTCAAGTGAAGCTACTGTTGCACATTTTTAAAAACGATGGAAAAATCTGAATTTCGTGTGTTGATAAAGCATTGCTTTCTGATGTAAAAAAAAAAATACTGTTCAAGCAAAGCAATGGCTTAATAAGTGTTATTCGGGCTCCGATGGAAACCATGGTTAAGAGGTGGTACGCTGACTTTAAACGCGGTCGTACAGACACAAATGTTGCTGAACGCTCAGGTTGCTCAAATTCGACAGTTGTCCCGGAAAACACCAAAAAAAAAACTCCACAAACTCGTTTCGGCCGATCGTAAATTGAAGTTGCTTGAGATAGCAGAGGAGTTGAAGATATCAACATTGTATTCACAATTTTGCATGAACATTTGTCAATGAGAAAGCTGTGTTCAAAGTGGGTGCCGCGTTTTCTCACAGTCGATCAAAAACAACAACGTGTTGACAATTCAGAGCCTTGTTTGCAACTGTTTCAACGCGACAAAAAGGAGTTTTTGCATAAATATGTGACAATGAATGAAACATGGATCCACCACTTCACTCCGGGGTCAAATTGGCAGCCAGTTGAGTGGACAGCAGCAGGTGAAAGCCGTCCAAAGCGACAAAAGACGCAAACATCTGCTGGCAATGTTTTGGCCTCCGTGTTTTGGGATGTGCAAAGTATTTTGTTCATTTGGGGAAAAGTAAAAAATTGTTGTCGGTGAACTTTTACGACTACACCAGTCCCAATGTTTGACTTCCGAACTCCCCAGATCTTAACCCCATGGGTTATTATGTATGAGGCGCTGTTGAGAAAGGCTATAATCGACGCTAATGGCGATTATTTTGAATCAAACTTGTTGACAGTAGTGTAATTTCCGTTCCTGTTGAATTCTTTACAATCCATTAAATTTTGTAGTTACCAAGCACTTTTTCTTTTTCCCCATGAAACTGTCAAATTTTTCACGAACACCCTATATATATATATATATATATATATATATATATATAATAGAAGACTCATATATATATATAATAGAAGACTCAAAAAAATCCTTTATGTAATCCGGAAAAATATGGTGGGACGGCTTGAAAATAGTGGGCATGTTCCTTGGTATAACTTTTTCGAAGATGCAGTTCTTAAGAAACATTCTTCTATTTTGTAAGGAGTATGCAGAAATTAGTAGGTTTTTTTTATAAAAGTCATACCAAGGAACATGCCCACTATTTTCAAGCCGTCCCACCATATTTTTCCGGATTACATAAAGGATTTTTTTGAGTCTTCTATTGAAGACCTATGATTGTCAGAAAATTCCACCTTTGACAAAGCGATATATATATATATATATATATATATATATATATATATATGCTCCCATCCCCTAGGGTTGAGCACTCTGGGGGGGATCTTGCTGACGGCCGCCAACTCAAGCATAAACGCAACGCTCTTCTAAGGAATGGAGCACTTTGTGACGGCCTTTACACGCAAAGCGATGTGTGTATTAAAACAGTTAAAATCCCCTTCCCATTCTGTAGGTGAAGACAGCCTAATGGTTACGGTGCCGGACTGACACCCAACCGATCGGATTTCAATTCCGGCTGTAGGTAGCTTACAAAATGTCTAGCCACACTGAGGAGACTTGATAAGTCGAAACACGTGTCTGTGGATGACCCTATATATATATATATATATATATATATATATATATGGGTGATTGCCGCTTCTTTACAGAATAAGGCCATTTCTACAAGTATTTCAGTTGTGAGTAGTTGTGAGCACGCAGATGGCCCGCGGATCCAGATTGTTTTTATGTACCCTGTCACACATGACATACAGGCCCTGTCACACAGGTCAAACTTCAATATGGGAAATTTTTCCATGGTGTGTCATATGTCGCTTCGGGAGGGAGGGCTCGAGCCACCTTAACTCCGAGTTCTTACAGCTACCATCGGCCTGTCTTTCCATGAGGATGTTTATCCAGCCCGCCCCCTTCTGTCAATAGGTTCTTATCACTAAAATTGACTTCCGCAAGGGCATCGATGTCGGCCCCATATCGAGATGCTCCTTTTTCAAGATATCAGTACGTAGTTTGGTGTTTCCCAGGTTCCCATGATCAGGAAGTGTCCAGACATTCCAGGTCGCTATTCTTTGCCTTGTTTTGTGTTGTATTATCTTGTCTTCAGTTCAGCTAATGTGGACATCAGTCGAGACGCTAGTTTCTGGCCAGCTTGGCAGGTGAACAGGCATTTTTTTAGGTCACCTTTTCTAGATTCTTCATTCACCCACAACCTCGCAGAGAAATGTTGCTGTTCGATCAGCAAGGTGGTGACGTTAAGTAGGTTACGAGTCACGCCGTATGTAGATTCACATCTGCGTGCTTCTGGCACATCAGGCCTGCACAACTCACAATTCCTGTCACTGAGACTTGTAGAAATATCTGTACGGTTTTTGTTTTACATGTTGTGCGCTTGTGCGACACGCACCGCATGCTCTCCTTCCCCAAAGTCAAGTATCAGTGACAAGCCGAGGCAAGATGACTGAAAGACTTTGGGGAACGCAGGTTGATGATCTGGCGAGATCTACGGGTCCACCATACCGTAAAAAATCTAAGTTTTAACTTAGTATAAGTCCACATGTTCCATTTTCTATTGAAAATGGTGATTTTATATATATATATATATATATATATATATATAGTCATCTGCAGACAGTCCTGTTTCGGCGTATCCCATCTCCTCAATATGACAAGACTTAGCAGGCTACCTCCTGACGGGATCGAAATCCGACCGATATTTCATCTGTCAGAGCCCCTATCGTACCAGCAACACACCCATCAGCGGTAGAGAATTTATAAATACCCTCCAGACTGCTCAACCTACCAGGGGTAGGGAGCATATCTCAGTACATCTTAGTACGGTTATATATACATACACACACATACACACATACATACATACACACACATACACACACATATTCATACATACACACACACACACACACACAACACACATATATATATATATATATATATATATATATATATTGTCAAGGGATCTGATAATAAATAGAAAACATTTTTGTCTTTTCGTTCGGTACTTAGACACTCAGTTCATTTGTTTGTTTGTTTTTTAG
>CM042148.1:86055699-86095396 GCA_023376005.1 Doryteuthis pealeii
AACAAAAAGTAATCTATTGGTACAGTATTTGCCAAAAGAAAAACAATTTATATGTATATATATATATATATATATATGTATATAAGATATATATATATTCATATAACCGCTAGGAGAATAAGCTAATAAGTAAAAAGTGCTCAATACATAAGTAGAGCAAATAATAAAGATAAATCTAAGTCAGATCTTAGCCAGCCCTGAAGAGCATTAAACGAAACTAATAGTAGGTTCATTAGATTTATCTTCATATATATATATTATATATATATATATATATTGGGAGAATATGTGCTTAATAGAGTCGTATAATTTTGAAAATTAATAATTAATAATGAATTAGGCGGGAATGCCTATTTAAATGTATGGCTAAACAAATCGAGAAAAATCAATCCATTTCGGCCTATTAGGCCTCATCAGCAGAGGCCCTGTGCGTGATTTGAAACCGGAAGCTGACAGGTTCTAGAGAAAGTGACTTTTATTACACGACGATATGATAAGTTGTAACTTTTTGCGACAATTTTGGGAGAATATGTGCTTAATTAGATTCGTACCTAATTTAAAATTAAAATTAATGAATTAGCGGGAAGCCTATTTAAATGTAAAAACAAAAGAAAAACAATCTCTGTAATGTACATTTTGGCCTATTAGGCTCATCAGCAGAGTATAGATAGGTGCGTGATTTAAACGACTGCCAAGCTGATCCCATAAAACAAAAACGGACTTCTTAGATTTTACGAATTGTTTAGAGTAGTTAATATTCCTCTTCTAGTGACTTTTATTACAACTTATCATATCATGTACATACAGAGATTGATTTTTCTCGATTTGTTTACCCATTAAATAGGCATTCCCGCCTAATCATTATTAATTAATTAATTTTCAAAATTAGGTACGACTCTAATTAAGCACATGTCGGCAAACCATTCCAAACATACCTTGTTTACAACTTATATATATATATATAATATATATATTATAATATTATATATATATATATATATATATATTAAAACTGAGATGAATAAATATTAAACAAGTGATCGTGTTATTGTTTTTATAGGCGATTTTCGTGAATAATTGATTTTCAATGCAAAAGTTTAATGCATCAATCCTGTTGATTTCTTTTTGTTAGAGGCGTCAGTTGGCACCCACCTATTCTTTGTAAAAGACAGTCATCGACCGACTCTCTAGTTGTGTTAACGTTTCATTAGCCAAGTGTGTAATGGTTTGATTGCTTGGCGAATTGGTCATTGTAAGCGAGTTCGATTCTCATTGGATGGTCTATATCTCTTGCCATGTGATAAACTCAGCTTAGACTTATTGTGTTTCTATGAATAGATGCCCTTTTTGACATCAACAAGAAAAATAAACAGAACTAGCAGGATGTACCATTGTATGATAATTTAATAAATTGCCAAAAAAAAAAAAAAAAAAAGAAGCAAATCAGGGAGTGGTAAAAGACACACAAAAAAAGAACCTGCATTCATTGCAGGTGTTCTAGAAAGTGTTAAAAACTCTAGACCAATCAGGTGACAAAAAATAATTCAAACTTAAAAAAAAAAGTTTTGGGTCTAACATGCAAGCTGTCTAAATAATAAGAAATCGTGAATAAAATGGGAGAGAGAGAGAGAGAGAGAGAGAGAGAGAGAGAGAGAGAGAGAGAGAGAGAGAGAGAGAGAGCTAAAAAAGCTCATTTAAGGTGGGTATACAGCACCTGGGGTGGAGCGTCCTGTGTGAAGGGACGCACACGAGACGACTGGCATGATAGAGACAAAACAGAGAGGAGGACACATATTAACAGAAAGAAGATATATATATATATATATATATATATATATATATATATATATATATAGAGAGAGAGAGAGAGAGAGAGAGAGAGACGGAAGTATGCTAAGGACAACCAAGAAAAAGGTGACGCATATTGGAAGCGTGTTGTTTGGAGAGAGAGAGAGAGAGAGAGAGAGAGAGAGAGAGAGAGAGAGAGAGAGAGAGAGAGATTTACTTGCTCTGCCAGAGAAATAGACACATGAAAGACAGTGAGGGAGGGGTGACTACTGGTGAGATAGAGACACACATCAACAAAAAGAAGAGAGAGAGAGAGAGAGAGAGAGAGAGTGAGGGGGAAAGGACGACCAAGGAAAAGATGACACATACTGGAAGCGTATCGTTTGGAGAGAGAGAGAGAGAGAGAGAGAGAGAGAGAGAGAGAGAGAGAGAGAGAGAGAGAGGGTATATGCTAAGGACGGCCAAGAAAAAGATGACCCATGCTGGATGCGTGTCGTTTAGTCAGATGCGACTAAACTAGAACTCTTTTGCCAGTAATAGGCTACTAGGCTACGGGACCAAAGGCCAAAAAGACTCTAGTTTTTTTAATTATTTAATTTGTAATTTTGATGGTGGAAAAAAAAGCGACCAAATGATTGCCTATAGACTCCTGAAACTTCAAAACAAACAACATTTACGCATCAGAAAAATAGTATGATATTCAGGAGTCTATAGGCATTCATTTGGCCGCTTTTTTCCCCCACCATCAAAATTACAAATTAAAAGTAATCTTTTTCGCCTTGGGAAACCTACCTATAAGATTTTGCCTATGTTTAGAGAAAGAAACAAGAATTGTATAATTGAAAGAACACAGTTCCCATATTGAAACACATCGATGTGAGAATTTTTACATAGAATCTTAACACATGTATACACGTCTCTTTACATAGACGGTATATTTAGTATACCCGTTGTCGTATACACTTAATCTTATATATTTACCAACCCTCCGCACGAACAGGATGCGTCACAAGGTCAATTTCTTAAGCGGAGTTTAACAGGTTTGAATCCAGAGTTTTCCTTCTCCTAGACTGATTACCTAGCCATGGTTAAAGAACCCAGACTGCCCTGCTATTTACCCATAGTTGGAGGGAAAATTTGACTCATACCTTTTCCAAGGGTATTAGCGCGATGTGAAATGCGAACAGCTTCATCCAGGAATTGAATACGGGTTGACGAGTCCATTTCCTACGACTCTAACCATTAGACCACGCGCCTCCATACATCTTATTTTGCTTGGCTTGGTCTGTCTAACGGTCGATCCTCTGCTATCTGGCTGGCCTGTCTTCTTAGCTGGTGTCTTCTTCTTAAGATCTTCTTATTGAGATGTCCTGCGCTGCTGTTTAGTTTTAGTGAAACACAAGACATTTCTTTTGGGAATTCACATCTTTATTCCTCTTTCTTGGACTCGGATCACAAACACGCATGAGTGAGAATCTAACCCCGAACGAGAGACGCTATCACGAGCCTCATCATTCCGCTGATAACTAGAAACTGACTAACTAAAAACTCATTCCCACAGTTCAAACTCCCGAACAGGAAGAGATGGGTCAAAATAAGGTTACGAGAGGTCTATCAAAATCTCTAACCAATTAGGTTTGAATTCAAATGATTTCTCTACACTAACAGTGCATAATTAATAGTATACCCATCAATTACACAACAGTATAATTTTTTAAATTTTCTTATTTAATTAAATGCCATGCTGTGGCCAAAATATCAATAACCACTGTCCCAAAATAGTTGTTACATTTAATGTATGACATTCATGTGCAAATGTAATGTCTTTTATGAGACAGAGGTAATATTATGTAACAAATTGTGAGTCTAATTTGCATTGATTTCAACTTTGTGCATTATCAATATTGTCCTGAATTTGTCAAATTAAAGAGTGTAAAAAGTTTTAACAAAAATTTGGCACTGGCGAAATTTGAACTATATGAAAGATACATTTAATTTTGTTGTCTTTTTGTAACTACAATTCAAATGTTGCTCATACCATATTCTGATTTTCATTTCTTTCTCAAAAAAAAAAAAAAGACTCAGTTATTTGCGTCCTGAATTTGTCAAATTAAAGAGTGTAAAAAGTTTTAACAAAAATTTGGCACTGGCGAAATTTGAACTATATGAAAGATACATTAATTTTGTTGTCTTTTTGTAACTACAATTCAAATGTTGCTCATACCATATTCTGATTTTCATTTCTTTCAAAAAAAAAAAAAAAAAAAAGACTCAGTTATTTGCGTCCTGAATTTGTCAAATTAAAGAGTGTAAAAAGTTTAACAAAAATTTGGCACTGGCGAAATTTGAACTATATGAAAGATACATGTAATTTTGTTGTCTTTTTGTAACTACAATTCAAATGTTGCTCATACCATATTCTGATTTTCATTTCTTCTCAAAAAAAAAAAAAAAAAAAAAAGACTCAGTTATTTGCGTCCTGAATTTGTCAAATTAAAGAGTGTAAAAAGTTTTAACAAAAATTTGGCACTGGCGAAATTTGAACTATATGAAAGATACATTAATTTTTTTGTCTTTTTGTAACTACAATTCAAATGTTGCTCATACCATATTCTGATTTTCATTTCTTTCTCAAAAAAAAAAAAGACTCAGTTATTTGCGTCCTGAATTTATCAAATTAAAGAGTGTAAAAAGTTTTAACAAAAATTTGGCAGAACCATATGAAAGATACATTTAATTTTGTTGTCTTTTTGTAACTACAATTCAAATGTTGCTCATACCATATTCTGATTTTTATTTCTTTATCAAAAAAAAAAAAAAAAAAAAAAGACTCAGTTATTTGCGTCCTGAATTTGTCAAATTAAAGAGTGTAAAAAGTTTTAACAAAAATTTGGCACTGGCGAAATTTGAACTATATGAAAGATACATTTAATGTTGTTGTCTTTTTGTAACTACAATTCAAATGTTGCTCATACCATATTCTGATTTTCATTTCTTTCTCAAAAAAAAAAAAAAAAGACTCAGTTATTTGCGTCCTGAATTTGTCAAATTAAAAGAGTAAAAAGTTTTAACAAAAATTTGGCACTGGCGAAATTTGAACTATATGAAAATACATGTATTTTTTTGTCTTTTTGTAACTACAATTCAAATGTTGCTCATACCATATTCTGATTTCATTTCTTTCTCAAAAAAAAAAGACTCAGTTATTTGCGTCCTGAATTTGTCAAATTAAAGAGTGTAAAATTTTACAAAAATTTGGCACTGGCGAAATTTGAACTATATGAAAGATACATTTAATTTTGTTGTCTTTTGTAACTACAATTCAAATGTTGCTCATACCATATTCTGATTTTCATTTCTTTCTCAAAAAAAAAAAAAAAAGACTCCGTTATTTGCGTTCGGAAATGGGAATCATGTGGGGGTGAAAAAAAATCATAAAGAAGAATTTTCAACGATTTTCAAAGTAACCTAAAACAGTCAATAGAAAAAAAAACTTAGTCCAATATTTTTCATTTTAAACAGATCACCAGATTAATCTGGTATGAAAAATACACAAGGCATTAAAAATAATAATTGTTGTCATGTTCGATCAAGGACATTTTTTACAATACTTAGCTCTTTATGAGTGGGTGTTTTATCTTTTTTTTTGCGTGGGAGTTTTGTCACGATATGGAATTAAATGTATAAAATTGTAAATACGTTTTCTTTATTGTGTGCCTCTTCAGAAGAAATGTGGCATAAGGAATCATATTACGCGGCTGATAAAATCAACAATGCTTTGTTCAAGTTTTCAGTTTTACAGGAATAAGAATATAATATATATATATATATATATATATATATATATATATATATATATATATATATAAGGTGAACAAAGAGTGATAAGAAAAACAACAATATTTATTTTAAGTTATTTATTTTTTTGTTGTTCTCAACTAGTTTCAGCCTTTGGTCATCGTATGAAGAACATTTCTTGTGAAAGAAATTGTTTTTAGAAAGTTTTTAAAAGTTTTCTGAGTGTTTGAATAGCCATAGAAATTCGGGCAGAGAAACGTATTGGAAGCGGCGAGTCCATCTATTCAGTGAAAAGGATCTTTATATATATATATATATATATATATATATATATATATATATATATATATATATATATATATGATGGACTCTCCCGTCGATTTCGACGTATGAAGTTCCGACAACCTCTTTCATTTAACCTTGTGTGTTAATCGCAGGTGACATTTCAGCCCTGCCAATGATTTGCAAAGGAGCCCACAGATGGAACAAGAGTGTGGATTATTAGAATGTATTGCTGGGACACTAGCCAATGCTCTAGTCCTTTCTCTCTCTCAATATATATATTAGTTTTTGTATATATATTTAATTACATAGATGTTTATATGTGACCTTATGTTTCATGCACATGTGTACACGGCAATCATCAGGAAGGAAAACACATCCATGTAATCAAACATATATGCAAAAAACTAATATATATTTATCTATTATTATTATATAATATCTCTATCACAGATATTGAGCACTCTCTTAATAATACAGCGTATATTGGCTCATCACTAACTCAACAAGTGAGATATTGATAATCATACACTGTTCTCATATATATATATATATATATATATATATATATATATATATATATATATATATATATATATATATATTCCAGTGAAATTGAAAACTCGAAAGTCTCCATGGATTCATTTAAAATGTTTCTCAAGCAGTTTACTAGTTATACAACCTCGGTGGATTCATAGTTACGTGATCCTTAGCTGTTATCTCTGCACTTTCAAACCAACACGAATGGACATGAGCCACACATGAGGAACACGCCTGCTTAAAAATTCTTTGAGCACAGAATTAATCTAGAACTATGAAACACAAGATTACTCTCGTCCTCGATAATGACCGAAGGTGGCCGAAATATACCCGTACTCGGGCTGCACCAACAGAGACTTATGACAGTTTTTAAACTGCCAAGAACTACAACACGTTGTTCGACAACAAGAAAAGCTGAATAAAAAGATAAGTAATAATTCTTTTCTGTCATTTTTAATGTAATATGTCTACAAGAAAATATTATATATAAACACACACACCTACACACACACAAATACAAACACAATATATATATATATATATATATATATATATATATATATATATATATATGAATAAATGAAGAAAAAATTTGAATTTGCTTCATCGTAATAATTCATTTTATGGTTATTACTGAATATTTCCCGGGACTCGGGGGTTTAAATCTCTAAAATTAGGGGGTTTCGTTTTGGGATGGTAGGAGAGGGCAGGGCTAGGCATTTGGATGAGGCGAGAAGAAATGAGTGAGAGGGACAGGGTATAGGGTAGTTTGTGAGATGATTAATTATATCTATCGGGGTCTTACAGCTGGTCAATAACATTCAGACAGGAAGTTGAAACATATATATATATATATATATATATATATATATATATATATATATATAATATATATATATACTGCAGTTACCATTAACTCCACTAAGCAAATAAGTATACAATCTTATTTGGGATTTTTTCACTTAAGGCGATTAAAAATTGCTCAAACTAAAGAGCTGAATACACGATTAAAATCGAATTATTCTCAACTATTTTCTCTATTCTTGTTTTTCTCAATATTTATGTAGTCTAGACTCATATTGAATACTGATCGAAATATATTTATAATAGCCAAATGACAGTTTTTTAAGGTTTTCTTTCTTTGAAAGTATATATATATATATATATATATATATATATATATATATATATATATATATATATATATTTTCTGTCGGAGGGAAATCGTTAGTATATATCGCTGATGAGACTTAATAAAGTTGAAACAGTCTGTACGATATTTACACACCGAGTAATTCTTTGCGAAATTCACTTGTCATTATTATCTTCTATGATTATCGAATTTATGCGATATTCGCATTGTAATTGCCTTCAAGCAAAAATATAAATATTAATATATATACTTAATCCAACAATGCTTCTAAAAAATAAACAAACATCCAAAAATCTTATTTCCTTCGCCGAAGGGCATAAGGCCCCGGATTTGTTTGTTATTATTCACTCAGCGCCTCCCTTGCCTCATATGGTAGAGACGTCACAGTATCATTGACAGGTTCATTTCGCAGGAATTTTCGGTGCTGTATCGTGGCCGAAACAGTATAATTTCTAACTATCCTGCTGAAGTATTGGTTTCGATTTCTGTCGGAAGGAAATCGTTAGTATATATCGCTGATGAGACTTAATAAAGTTGAAACAGTCTGTACGATATTCTACACACCGAGTAATTCTTTGCGAAATTCACTTGTCATTATTATCTTCTATAATTATCGAATATTATGCGATATTCGCATTGTAATTGCCTTCAAGCAAAAATATATATATATATATATATATATATATATATATATATATATATATATATATATATATATATATAAAGATTTATCATATGCAATAAAAAATTTTAAAACTGTCATCTTCATTGCCGCTAACAGTAGTGCACCTCAAAAGAAAACATTATATAGAACTAATGTTCTGTATCAATTTTCACGCCCATATGGAGATTGCATCTCCCAACACTAATGACGAAAAAACAACACCCTCTCCCGCAGACTAACCTGTCATTAATCTGACGTCATTCGTATGCGCATCAATAACCAGGGCGATAACACCTACCCACCCACAAATATTTGAAAATTTTTAGTTGATAACACAAAAATCTTATATAGTGTAAATTGCCAAAGATACACCTGCACGTGTCGAATCCCTGCTAGATAACCTTGTGGAGAGAGCATAGAACATCGGCCTCTATGTGAACCCCGATAAAATTGAATTCATGTGTTTTAAAAAGAAAAGAAGCATATCCACACTCAACAGTAAGCCTCTGAAACCAGTAGAATAATTCACGTAACTAGGTAGTAATATCTCATTCACAGAAAGCGATGTTAATGCCTGTTCAGGGAAGGCATGGTCTGCTATAAACAGATTATGTTATATGGAAATCCGATCTCACTGACATGTTAAAACGACAATTCTTCCAATCCGTAGTTGTATCCGTGCTACTGTATAGCTACACCACTTTGACCTTAACGAAGAGCCTGGAGAATTAACTAGATAGAAGCTGCACAAGAATGCCGAGAGCTATCTTGAACAAGTCGTGGAAACAACACCCTACTATGAAACATTTTCTTTCCTTTATCTATTTATTCTTTTAACATACTAGCAAATATATGCACCCTCCGGGTGCAAGTATTTAAGTTTTAATATAATAAAATATCATATTAAATTAGAAAGTCCAATGAAACTGAATAAAAATGCAGATAACATGATTTTGAACAGAGGGGGTATGATTGAAAAATAGAACAACTTTGAAACTAACTCTTCCATCATTTTCAATTACTCCTATTCCTAATTTAACTATTTAGTTAAAATAGGAAGTAAAGAATAATATTACAGTTATTTCTTTTTGTTAATGGATTTCTTTTAAGATTTATTGAAGAGAATTTTGCTCATATTCATAAGATAAAACCAAACAATTAGAAATCAATAATATTAAGCACATATTTATTAAAATCAATTTTTTTAAGATCAATATGCAAATTAGCCTTCCCGTTCACACTGTAAACCGCTATTTTGTTGTATATATAAATACAATTGCATGTTATTTGTATGTAGATATGGTCAACAGTCTTAATGATGTAAAACAATTTTATTAATAATTGAGGTTTAAATAAAAAATAAAATCATTGAGAATGTGATGTAAATAACAATGGGAATTGTGACTTGTATAGTAATATAGTTTCGGTTACAGACAGAAAAACATACAATCTCCATTATAATAAGATATATATATATTCTTCATGTTAGGGAGAGTTATCTCCCCCTAACGATTCAAACCGGACTCTCTAAAAGAGGAGGAGAAAAGACTGCACAGCAGATCAGAACCGAGCAGGTCATACACTCTCATCCTCATTAAGCTAGAACTCTAATCCAAACCCATCCACTGTATTCCCTGTCAGTGAAGCATAAATAAAACAAGTATTGTTATTGTTAACAATTTCCCTGTTTTTATTATTATTTCTGTTATCCCTACATCTCGGATATAACAGATTTGTGGCGACGAGGATGAGAGTGTATGACCTGCTCGGTTCTGATCTGCTGTGCAGTCTTTTCTCCTCCTCTTTTAGAGAGTCCGGTTGAATCGTTAGGGGGAGATAACTCTCCCTAACACCTCCCCTATTTAGCTTTTAGCTCATATGTTTTGTTCGGGAATCTATGTGTAGTTGATAGGGTTTTCTCCGAAATCTATAGGATCTTCTAAGCACACATTTATTTGGTGTCTTAGGATTTTCCTTTGGTATGTCTTGGGGACGTTGTGGAGGCAGTTCAAAAGTGTCCAATAAAATATCCAGCGGTAAGGTAAAATTTGATATAGTCTCTGGAAGGTGAGAAGAAATACATTTAGTTGCTAAAGCTTAATCATAGGGAATTGCGGAGGATCAAAAACCTTGTCAAATGATGCTTAACCACCTACATTTTACCTTGATAAGCACCCCTAACAACCACCTCAAATCAGGAACGATGGATTTAACACCGATGCGGATAATATGTTGAAAGGAGAAACAATGATTAAGCATAATATCTTGTTCCCCGAAACACTGTTCTCGTAGGCTCTATTGCACTAGATGTATATGATCAGGGATATTTAATATACCGGATGTATATTTCAATATACCGGATGTATATTTCAATATACCGGGTGCATATTTCAATATACCCGGATGTATAACCAACGCTAAAGAAATATCCTCGATGCAACATAGAATCAAAGTAACGTGATTTAAAAATATCTCACCCAAGAACACTTATAAAAAATGTGCAAATTTAAAAAGAAAAGGAAAAGAATATGTAATCCCTGCAGGAATTCGAACTCTGTTTCTGCTTCAGGTTTCACGTTTGAAAATCATGTATTTCTCGGCTCTTCTATTGCACAAATGAGCCCTGTCGGCTGTGGCTTTAGAATATACCGACTGCATCTCTGCATAAGAGTAAGACCCTCCACCCAATGGGGCTACCTGTTTGCCATTGTGGCGATCCGTGATGCTTAAGGATGGAACCATGGTGGTTGAGCAGTCCTTGGCATGTGTTATATACCCTCATCACACATCGGGTATATAAACGGTGTGTGTGAGAGAGTGTACAGAGAGAGTTCTCTGGTGAGAGAGAGAGAGAGAGAGAGAGAGAGAGAGAGAGAGAGAGAGAGAGAGAGAGAGAGAGAGAGAGAGATTAGAGACTTATTTGGAGAGGACATGGTCTTACTTTATCACTTGTCGACATCTTTACTCTTCCAGTTTTCATGTTCCTGTCTTCTATTTCCTCGGGCCGACATTTCGTCTAGTTGAGTTAAGAAGAAAAAGTAGATAGAAATCTACTTCTTAACTAAGGGCTGGTTTCTTCTAGGGGCTTCTTTTCCCTGGGTTGATTTGGTCATTGTAATTAATTGAATGAGCAAGCCATTATTGTTGCCTGATCTAGCTTTTTATTTCATCTAGTCCATATCACCGCGCGGACGAGGGATCAACCCCAGCAGCAGCAGCACGTCTGCTCTGCTTCAAAGTCCGGTCGAATGTGAAAACTAAAACTAATCACGTGTTTCTCATGGCGCGTGAGATTCGTGCCTCTAGGATCAGGGTTACCAACAGTCACTGGTAAATTTTCACTACCCCCCTTGAATTCAAAGTTAACAGACCTTATTCTCACTACAGGGTCTGCTAACAATTTATGACACCAATAAATAACACATGCAACACTCCACTTTGGCTCTTACTTAGGCTAGATTTGCAGTCGGAAAGCCCCCCCCCGATCAATCGGCTAGTTACGTCAATACCTAGCACCTATAATATGATTTTCCCGACCATATTACCCTTATGGCAAACTCCAACCCTTTCTATCATATATATATTTACCAACCCCTCCGCACGGGCAGGATGTGACACAAGGTCAATTTATTAAGCGGAGTTCAATAGGTTTGAATTCAGACTTTTCCTTCTCCTAGACCGGTTGCCTAACCGAGGTTAAAGAGCCCAGTCTGCCCTACTATTTATCCATAGCTGGAGGGAGAGTAGGATTCATACCTTTCACAAGGGTATTAGCGCTAAGTGAAATGCAATTACCACGTCCAGGATTTGAACTTGGGGCGACGAGTCCATTTCCCATGACTTTAACCATTACACCACGCGCTTCTATCATATATGTACTAGAAGGCGGAGGCTGAGGGTCTTAGTGTACTGTGTATGATGTTAAACTGCATCTAGTAATGAAGTTTCAATTCTGAATCTCTGGTGAGTGTGGAGTACCTCTTGATCACTATTACTCCCAGGAGGTCCACTCTGACCCGGAGTTGTAGTACCTTTTAGTGTCCCATCTATGTGCTAAATAGAAAAATAAATCTTAGGAAAAGGGTTAAAAGGTTTGAGTTTAAAAAGAAAAAAATGAGTACCTATCAAGAATGAATAAAGCAAAATATCTTAAAATGACCCAAGGATTGACATGCCAACCAACCAACCAGGCTATTGCCCAAATGATAAATGGTATATTTTACTAAAGCCCCAAATAAACCTGTCTATCCAGTTGTTGATATGTATTTCTTTGGTTGGTTGCATTTGAAGATCGGTGGAAGGTTTAACCTGTATTATTACGCCAACTAGAGTGAGAAGGCTACACAATTTTTAATTTGGACCAAGGAACAGTGGGTTGATTGTATGCAAAATTATTATCTAACAATAGGGGAAATCATAATAGCTAGATATTAAAATGATTAAAATAAATCATAAGAAACTTCAAAGCTTCAGTGTCCAGACTTTTTCGGTGATACACACGTCTTGTGCATCGTTAATTTCCGGTTGTCCTCACCAGATGGCACTGAAAAGAAATTCATATTTTGTAAGGCATATTTGTGGGCGTGAATCTCACTGTGTCATCTCAAATTAGGACTTTGTGTCAGAGCCTGCACAATGATTGATATTGAATAAACTCACATTTTTTGAGAGAAAGAGAGAACGCATTCTTTTATTTTTTTTATCTGAGTTAGAAATAAAAGAATTGCCAAAACAACAATTATACAATCTGTTAAATCACTACATATACTCCACTAGTAACTTAGCAGTATCACTCTATATAGTATCATGATTACTACTAAAGGGGTCTAACAGAGTGATAACTGATAACACCAAAAAAGATAAATAGATAAATGAAACTCTACTAGTAGCGAACAGAAGTGTCCTTTAGTCGCCTCTTAACTCGTACAGAATGGCGGTGTAGTTGAGCTCAATTCTACACGGGTCTCGCACTCTTTAGAAAACATCTTTCAAGATGTGCAGTATATGGAGAAGTTTCAACCTTTCACTCTTTAGAAAACATTTTTTTGTTTTTGTTTTTATGCCATGTGTTGAGATATTGTCTTTTTTTGTCATTTGGTGACATTAGTTTCATTTAGGTTTAAATTAACTTTTAAAGATTAATTTTAAAATTTTAATGCGAAACCTGTTGTATCAGTATTCATTTTGAAAATTATTTTATTAAACTGGCATTTTTTTTGTTTATTGACTCTAATAATCGAAAATGGAATATTATGCCTTTCATCTTATATTAAAAGACTTTCAAGATGTGCAGTATATGGAGAAGTTTCTGTACATAATCGAAGGTGTCAAAAACAGTTTGAATTTTTAATATAGAACATTTTTGTTTCAATAAAACATTTTTATGGGGGAATCACTAACGTGCTGGACTGTGGCATTGTAGTAAGCTAGTTTGAAGTCCAGTCGCGTTATTACATTCCCTTTCGGACTAATACCTCTGGGAAAGGTATGAAACACCTTAATACCCCAGCTATATTTTAAATACTCCCACTACTGTTCTTCTTCAAGGATGACTTTAGCATGAGAGGTTGACATGCCATTAAACAAAGGAACCAAAACCAAACCATTTTAAAAACATTTTCAAAATCGTTCGAACTTTCGTTTTTGGTATTTCAGTTCAAAGATTTCAGATTTTAATCCTGATCCGGAATTTAAAAAAAATCCTGATCCGGAATTAAAAAAAAAACTTTCGTGTAAACAGTAATTACTCCCCCCTGATTGAAACTGCATTAGCTTTTATGCCTCCTCACCGACCGGACCACTCCAACCAACAGGTGTGACAGGACGCTTACCACGAATCACTGTAGCATCGCGAAGTAACTCATTTCACATCTCGCTACAAATCACTAGTCCGGTACTAATGCAGAATAGCACGCAAGAGATAATATCAGTATAAAAATTGATTCATTACATTTCACGGAAATACCCGAAACCTTTAATGCGCTAGGATTAGGATTAGAGTATGGGTTAGGATTAGTTTTAAGATTAGGATTAGGATTAGCGTTAGGGTTAGTGTTAGGGTCCGTGTTAGGGTTAATGTTAGGGTTAGGCTAATTCGGGTGTTTCCGTAATCTAATGCTATTTATACGTAAAATGCGATTCTAATAATATTATCTCTTGCGCGCTATCCTACATTTGTATCGCTTATCCAAAAATAATCAGAGTAAATGAATATGCAGGAACAATAAAATAAATGATTTGATTATCATATTGTTTGTTTTTATTATAAACTTTGATGTTTTATATATATATATATATATATATATATATATATATATATATATATATAAGGGTTTTGTAATTTGCTTGAAGTATTGTGTTTATATTGGTTTGTTGGTTGGTTTGTGATAGCCTTCAAAACCAACCAACAAGCCTATATATATAATATATATATATATATATTATATATATTATATATATATATATATATATATATATTATTATAATGGAGATTGTGTGTTTTTCTGTCTGTAACCGAAACTATATTACTATTCAAGTAACAATTCCCTTAGTTATTACGTCATATTCTAGGATTTTATTTTTATTTAAACCTCAATTATTAATAAAATTGTTTTACATTATTAATACTGTTGGTAATATCTACATACTAATACCATGCAATGGTATTTATATATACAACAGTTTACAGTGTGAATGGGAAGGCTTATTTGCATATTGATATTAAAAATCTGATTTTAATAAATATGTGCTTAGTATTACTGATTTCTAATTGTTTGGTTTTATCTAAATGAATATTATCTAAAATCTCAGGGATAAATCTTAAAAGAAATCCATTAACAAGAAGAAATAACTGTAATTTTATTCTTTACTTCCTATTTTAACTAAATAGTTAAATTAGGAAAATTTAGCAATGAAAAACGGGAGTGAGGGAAGAGTAAGTTTCAGTTGTTCTATTTTTTTTATTATACCCTCCTCTGTTTCAAATATTTTTATATGCATTCTTATTTAGTTTCATTAGCATTTCTAATTTGATACAATATTTTATTACATTAAAACTTAAATACTTGCACCCGGAGGGTGCATATATTTGCTAGTATATATAAAAGATATGAAAGAAAGAAAAGAAATTCCTCTTCTTGATAACAAAATGGAATGTATGTATTTACATAAGCCCTCCACATGAGCAGGATGCAACACAAGGTCAATTTTTAAGCAGAGCTTGATAGCTACTTGAAGAAAAGGTTTAATTTTTTTTATTAGAATGGAAGTTCAAGCTGAAACACTTTGTAACCAGATATATCATTATCGGGGGAGGGGGGCTCACGTGGTGTAGTGGTTAGCAAGCCAGATTCGCAGGCCATTGTTAGTGAGTTCGATTCTCATTGGGCGCCCCCATACTTCTGACCTTGTGCCACATCTAAACTCACTCACCCCCTGTTTGCATATTGGCAATGATTTCACACATTTTCTTGCCGGTTATGTATTGTTTTTTGAACCGTGCTAAACACCGCAAAATATTATGATCGGTGGATTTATGAAGCATTCAATTAATTGCTTCTAATCCGACTCGTAAAAAAAACCTTCAGCTGCAACATGATTTGTTGATATTTATGGATGACGGAACACAAGATATTGGCAGGGAACATCTATTATTATTATTATTATTATTATTATATTATTATTATTATTATTATTATCATCATCATCATTATTATTATTATTATTATTATTATTATTATTATTATCATCATCATCATCATTATTATTAATATTATCATCATATTATTATTATTATTATTATTATTATTATTATTATCATCATTCATTATTATTATATTATCATCATTATTATTATTATCATTATTATTATTATTATTATTATTATTATCATTATATCATCATTATTATTATTATTATTATCATCATCATTATTATTAATATTATCATCATCATCATTATTATTATTATTATTATTATTATTATTATTATTATCATTATTATTATTATTATTATTATTATTATTATTATTATTATTATTTACTCCTTTTGAGTTTTCACATCAGTGTTAGCTGATGGTCTTTCACTGGAGTCTGAGTGACAGCAAGTCTCCTCAGGTCTCCAGGACTCTTCTGAGTATTCTGGCAGATTGCAGTAGTGCAGTGTTCTGAATGGTTTCAATCCTTCCTCTTATATCCAAACTTTCCAAACCCTTTTCCAATCCCTTTGGGACTGTTCCAAGTGCACCAACCACAATTGGTATCACTTTCACTCTCATATTCCATAACTTTTTCAGTTCTCTGGCAAGGTCCAGATATTTGTTAATTTTTTCATTTTCCTTTAACTTCACCCTGTGATCCGCTGGCACTGCAAAATCCACCAGTTGACAAGTTCTTTCTTTTTTGTTAATCAACACTAGGTCTGGTCTTCTTGCTGGGATAAGGTGATCCGTTTTAATTTCAAAGTCCCAGAGAATTTTGTGCGTTTCGTTCTCAAGAACAGATTCTGGTTTATGCATATAGCATTTTGTTGTGTGGTCAAAATTTAATTTCTTGCATAATTCCCAGTGGATCACCTTCCCAACCCAGTCGTGTCTAGTTTTGTATTCTCGTTGTGCTAGTTTGCTACATTCGCAGAGTATATGGTTAACAGTCTCATTTCTATTACCGCAAAGTCTACATTTACTATTCTGTTGGGTCTTATCAATTTTCTGTTGGGTCTTATCAATTATTATTATTATTATTATTATTATTATTGTAAAAATCTGGGAGTGTTTTGTCACATTCAAGAATGTTTCAATAAATCACACGCTGTGAAAGTTGGGTTAACCGACATTAGACAGAGGCGTCAGGAATATTCTTTAATCATTGAAGCACAAACAAGTGACACATAGTTCAATCAAAGCCAACTTATTTAATGTTTTTTAAAGCAATTTTGCACAATAATAACATAACATAAATTAACTTAAAAAAAAAACAGCTGGTTTGAATTAAGAGTTTTCTTTCGCCTAAACTGGTTGCCTAACCAAGGCTAAAGAACCCAGTCTGGTCCGCAAGTCTCTGTTTTTATTTCAATATTGTGAGAATTTGGAATCTTTTAAAATGGAGTGAATAATTTAATCTTCTGACAGACTCAATAAAATTTCATTGAGAAGTAAAGGTTAACAATCAAAACGTGCATTGCATTAATGGATTAAAACTTTGCGACAGACTAAAAATTTTTGAGACAAAAAAATTGGCATAGGCTAAAATTTGTGCCGTACTAGAATTTGTGTCAAACTATGAATTTGTCAACGGCAAAAATTTGTGACAGACTAAGAATTTGTGACAGATTAAAAATTTGTGATAGATAAAAAATTTGTGACAGACTAAAAATGTGTGCCAGATTAAAAATTTGTGACAGATTAAAAATTTGTGACAGACTAAAAATTTGTGCCAATTTAAAAATTTGTGACAGACTAGAATTTGTAACAAATTAAATGTTTGTCACAGACTAAAATTTGTCACAGACTAAAAATGTTTCCACTCTAAAAATTGTGACTGACTAAAGATCTGTGACGGATTAAAAATTCGTGACATGGAAAAAATTGTGACAGACAAAAATGTGTGCCATACTAAAAATTTGTGACAGAATTGAATATGAAGCCTCTTGATAGGATGGAATTAGAGCTTGTTTACACAGTAACTATACTGGTCATCATGAAAAATATTCACACATTGTTCTGATGTTTGCATTCATTTATTCCCTTAAATGTATTACTCAAATAAATTACTATGACTGATGCAGACTACACAGATGATCTACCGCTTCTTGCAAATACAAAGGCTCAAGCTGAATATCTGTTGCATGGCCTGGAAAATGCAGCAAAACTGATTTCGAGTGAATTCAGATAAAACAGAGTTCGTGTGTTTTAAACAAGATGGTGACAATAAAAGGACACTCATCCAAATTGTGAAAACATATCCACCTAGTAGACCTACAGTAGAATAGGTTCACTCTCATTGTTCCAATGTTTATAGCCTCATTCTAATTTCGAAATAACTTAAAGCTTATAATTCAAACAATAAACAAAACAACTAAACGAGTTTAACTCACAAAGTGCTAAAAGTTACGGTAAACAATAAGCATCATAATTGTGAAAACAAAAATATCGATAACTAGCAGGGCCTGCGGATATACCACAGTATGATAATTTAATTATTATAACGTTTGATATGTTTATTTAAGAACTATTGCTTTAGTTCAATATGTAAAAAATATAATAATCTATTATTTAACTCATTCTTTTTTTCTTTCTTTCCTTCTTTTCATCTTTTCATTATATTCATTTTCCCATTGTATGAAGGGATGAATCCATGAACCTATGGGGGGAGTCACCATGGTGTAATGGCTAACGTGGTAGACTGAGATATCATAGTAAGCAAGTTTGAACTTAAGTCGTTCTATTGCATTCATTTTCGATTTGATACTTATGGGAAGGGTATGATCCCCTTATCCCTCAGCTATGGATTGAATAATACCATGACTGTTCTACAAGGATTGAATTGACATAAAATAACACTGAAGGTTTAAAACAAAGGAACGAAATCAATCTTATAAAAAATAAATCAACCCTTCAGCAATGTATAAATAGTAGGGCTGACCCTTTTTTGTTTCTTTAGTCTAGGAAACGGAAAACTCTGAATTCAAACCAGTTTTACTCCGCTTAAAAATCGACCTATTTCTGTGGTTGAGGGGTTGGGTAAATGCACACCATTTTTATAGATTTCGATTCTCACTGCGATTCCCATACTTCAGTCCTTCTACGTGAGATTTATTTGACTATTTTTTAAATCTTGGTTCATATCTGGTTTCGAACACTGACCCCTTGCACCAGTGGGTTACGTGAAACTATATTCGTCACCAAGTACGGCTTTCTTCTCAAGGTAAGCATAATCAAGAACGACAAAAATTGAAACTATATTTTTTCGATTTTTTGACAATCAGTTTTAAGAACCTTTTTTAGGTCGTGTTGGATTATCTAATTATAAGATGTATGCCAAATCGCCACTCATATTTATGAACTTTCCCGACATCAGCAGCAAGAAACGATATAGAACGCATTTAAGATATTTGGTAATTGTCTTGAAATCAAATACAAATTGAACTTTCTGTAATCAAGTCCTATAGAGGAGTATTTCAATGAATACTACAGACTTTCTGCAACAAGGAGTATCTAATGAAACTGCACTTTTTTCTACCTAGGATTTCAATGAATACTACAGACTTTTTGCAACAAGGAGTATCTACTGATACCACACTCTTTTCTACCTAGGATTTCAAGGATTTACCAACAAAAGAACTAGAAGCATAAAATGGCGATCAGAATTTTAAAGGGTCGGAGTGGGGTATTTTCGCCGAAAATCATTCTAAAAATACCTTCAACGAAAATAGAAGTGTGTGTGAGAGGGAAGAAAGATTACAATTCAAACCGGTTTTTTTTTTTTTGTAATCTAGAAATCCCTTTGTCATTGTTATACAATCGACGACAACCCGACAGGGTTGGTAGCTGAGATCTTTTTTTCTTCTTCTTAAACTCTTACAATTCAATCCACGTTTGATCTCCAGAAATTCTCTTCATTTTTCTTAGAAATTGATATAATGAGTTTTCTATCTGCGTCTCCACGACATATCGAAAAGAATAGAATCACGCAAACACGTATTTTTAAAGCATTTTATGTTTTAAAAACATTTCGACAATGTCAAAGGTTACTCTCCAACCGAAACGACTAATATAAATATTAGAAAAACAAAAACACCCTCCGGGCGGTGTAAAAATTAATTTTTGAAAGATATTGCCTAAGGGTATGCGAGTTTGTTTTGTTTTACGACAGACGACAATGCTTTTTTTAAAAAAATACACTCAATTTTACATAATTCTACCAAATTTTATTAAAATTGAACGAATATTTTAGTTTTAGTGTAAAAAAAAAAATTTTGTTATCTTGATTTTATCGACGTCCAAAAGTATTTAAAAGATTATTTGCTACGCTCTTTCGTAAAAAATGTAAACATATCTCTGAAATCTTATATTTTTTCTAATAATAGGCATAAAAATAGTTTTCCTGTCAAAATTCAAATAAATATGTTTTCTTTCTAATAAAATCAAGTTTTTAACAGTTAAATTAAAATTAATTCAAACAAGGTTGTCCTTTATTCTATGTATTGACGATCCTGGATAATGTGACGTAAACAGTGACGTACGTTTAGGTTACAGACAAATAGAGACCGAATCTCCTTTATTAATAGATGTTCAAGTCAAGAGGAAAGTTCAAATTGTTAACCTCTGAAGCGATTTGTTAAGACACGACCAAAAGAATATGCATGAAACGCAATTATCAAATATCATTTTGTCTAATTTCATCGAGAAATAGAGTGGTACGTTGAGTTATGAATCCAGCTCTGCTCCGCCATTACTCCCAGGTGCACTCTGATCCGAAGTGATAGTACATGTTAGGGTCCCAACTATAGGTTAAAATAGAACGTGTTAAAAATGACTTTGAAAGTGTTTATATACCAATAATAATAAGAAAGAAAGAAAGAAAGAAAGAAAGAAAGAAAGAAGGGGAAAGACATATATAGAGAGGGTGTGAGTACGCTTCAATTGAATATAATGAAAATATGGAAAGAAAGAAAAAAAGAGAGCGAGAGAGAGTTAAATCAAGATTGTTATATTTTTTACATATTGAACTATTTTGCAAGAATGTTGTTTGGAGAGAGAGAGAGAGACAGACAGAGACAGAGACAGACAGAGACAGAGAGAGAGAGAGAGAGAGAGAGAGAGACAGAGAGAGAGAGAGAGAGTTGTGAGAACGGTGAGAAAGGTGGGGGGGCATTCGTATAATCTCTCCCACATTTTTAAAGTCTTTATCTCTTACTTACTTGCTTGATTAGTTCGAACAGCTGGCTGGTACTTTAGTCTATCTCCTGCGTAGCTGGGACATTTCTAAAGATGCTGGTCTGAATTTATTTCTTCTTTCTTAATTCTGAGTCTGTAGAAGCTAGTTCACCATTATTTTACATAGACGACATAAAGCTTATTTTTTTGAGTGATCACATCTTTTTTATTTTCAACCAGACATCTCAATCGCAACCGAAGTGAAGCAGAGACGATGTCTACATCATGGTGTCTCCCGCTAAAACTACTGACTAAATCAAACTTAATTTCCGTTCTCATGTTTCCCAGTTGCGGAAGCCGGGGAGTCAACTACTGGTCATTACCTATCAATAATCTAACCCCCCTCTGATTTTGAATTTCAACGAATTTTAATTCAAAATCTAGCTACACTAACCGTCCAAAAACAATGGTTTATCTATATATAACAATAAATCTTTTGCAAATAAATCCATTTGATCTATAGATGAGACCCTAACAGGTATTACCATTATGGGTTTTCGTGAAACTGGGAGTAACAGCAATGATGAGGTGACTCCACATTCCCCCCAAAGACACACCCCGTCATATGCTTGCCTAGAACAATAACACTTGTGGTCAGATCCATTATTTAACACGCTGCCTACGTTTGCTCAGTTTCTCCTCACTGACGTTACCACATTTCCATTATTGCATCAGTTTTGAAAGTATTGTTGGTACACGTAGTGGACCCATAATGTACCACGCCTCTGTGGTATAATATAATACCAACATGTGTACGGCAATGGTAAATTGACTGTGTTACGTGTTGGTACACATTCAGTGCATGTATTTATCTGTGAGTTATGATATGTATCTATTTCAAACAATCTGTTATAATTTCAATATGTGTCATAAAGTATATGTGTCATAAAAGTATTGAAATGAACAGTGAACGTTAATCTTTTCAGAATACAAGGTGTGTCAAAAAGTACAAAAAATCTTTATAATTTTTTGACACACCTTGTATAATATAAAAATGAATTGCAACAGGTGTTGGAGTTTTTGGATATAAGATGTGTGCTAGTTCCCCGCCTATACTTATAGACTGGCCAAGGTCACGTGATTGACTCTTCTAAACAATCACTGGCAGTACTACTGGCCTGATAAGATACTTACCCCCCCCCCATTGGTCATTAAAACTGCCCTCTTTGACGACGGACGCACATAGGATTGCCGGGATCTTTACCAATACTCACGAAGGACGTATACGATTACCAGTAACTGAGTACACTTTAGTAACCAAAGGATTCACATTGTGGACGGACTCTTTATCAAAGATTCCACCAGATATTCGCTTCTGCTATAAGGCCCCGGAATGGCCCTTAAAAACTTTACAACAGGTTATAAGTTTTATAAATAAATATATATATAGGACTCATAATAATAATAAAATGAGTTCTGAAGTGAACTTTGAAATATCCCATTATACAGGTAAAAATTACCAAGAAAAATTGTTAGGCAAAGTGTTAAGCCCCATGAAGAGGGCTAAACATTAATACAATGAAATTTAATGCCACACCCAAAGCTCTAAAACAGGAGCCTCACGACTAACCTAGGACACCCTTTTGAGGATGTAGTCTACGTATTTTAAGCCACACAAAGAGGGCTGGACAGCAATACAACTGCCATTTCTATTGTATAATTTGAAATATGCCATCATACAGGTATAAAGAAATGCCAAGAAAATTTGGCACAGTCGTTGGAGAAATTTGGTAGGCAAAGAGTTAATGAGAATAATTCATGTTGAGCTGATATTCTTTCATGTTCGTATAGAAAAAGTTTTCAGGATTTTCTTTTTACGATGATTTAATCTAAAAACATTCAAAATATAGTTCACGAAATTCAAGATCTGGTTTTAGACAAGAATTAGAAAAAACTGTTGAGAAATTTTCGTATATAAGGTGCGTGATTACGGTCAAGTTGTGCTGGATGCAGCCATTCCGGCGATGAGTCTGTCCAGAACTTGGATAAGTGACCACTTAGGCTGATTAGATTTTACAACATGTCAACCCATGTTTTGTTTTATTAATTTTTTAAAGGGTATTCAACATTTTTCTAAACTTCTTTTTTTTTTCAAACTCAATTTTTTCCTAAACTCATTTTTAAACACAATTTTCATAAACCCAATATTTTTTTCTATTTAACCCATCGAGGGGACTCCCACTCCGAGTCAAAGCATACCTGAGAGTAATGGTGATCAAGGGGGACTCGATATTCCCCAGATCTCCAAAATTGAAACTTTACCATCAGATAGAGTTTAACGTCCTACACACGACATTAACTCCCTCAGCTACCACCTTCTAGTAACTATATGATAAAAATGAATGGGGGTTTACCATTAGGCCAATCATATCGGTGCTAGGGCTTGATGAGATCAGCTAACGATTGGAGGAGGTCTCTCCAGCCACTAGTCTAGCCTAAATAAAGGCTAAAGTGGAATGATTTATGTCATGGACTGCTCAGCCATTGGAATTATATCCTTAAACATCAGAGGTCACCACCCACGGCTAACAGGTGGTCCAATTTGTGGGGGTTACCCCTGAGAAGAGGTGCAGTCGGAGTATTCTACAATCCCAACAGATAGGGCGGCGTCAATTTAGGAATTTATCTTTAGCAAACAGAAGTCTGTGCGTTAGATTAAAAGAAAAAGAATAGATTGATTTTAACGGCATATCAACCCGTCTGAGGTTAGTTTATATCTACAGGTTAGGGAATCCCGTACATTGTACGTTTTTCTATACATTACACCCAGGTCCCCTTTGATCCGGGTGGTAGTACTTGTTAGGATTTCATCTATGATTCACGGATGTTTCAGTAGGGAGGGGTTGCGACAAAACCTTAGGATATGCTAAATACTGCAACAGGTACATTTAAAGAAGGGAGAATGCAATATTAGTTGGTTAAGACTTAGGATATGCTTAACAATGCAACAGACACACATCTAAAAGAAGGTAGGTAATTATTTAAGATTCACTGATGTCACTTATGGATGGTTGAGACAGAGGCCAATGATACACTAAATAATGTAACAGACGCACATCTAAAAGAAGGTAGGTAATTATTTAAGATTCACTGATGTCACTTTATGGGATCGTTGAGACAGAGGCCAATGATACACTAAATAATGTAAGAGACGCACATCTAAAAGAAGGTAGGTAATTATTTAAGATTCACTGATGTCACTTTATGGGATTGTTGAGACAGAGGCCAATGATACACTAAATAATGTAACAGACGCACATCTAAAAGAAGGTAGGTAATTATTTAAGATTCACTGATGTCACTTTATGGGATCGTTGAGACAGAGGCCAATGATACACTAAATAATGTAACAGACGCACATCTAAAAGAAGGTAGGTAATTATTTAAGATTCACTGATGTCACTTTATGGGATTGTTGAGACAGAGGCCAATGATACACTAAATAATGTAACAGACGCACATCTAAAAGAAGGTAGGTAATTATTTAAGATTCACTGATGTCACTTTATGGGATCGTTGAGACAGAGGCCAATGATACACTAAATAATGTAACAGACGCACATCTAAAAGAAGGTAGGTAATTATTTAAGATTCACTGATGTCACTTTATGGGATCGTTGAGACAGAGGCCAATGATACACTAAATAATGTAACAGACGCACATCTAAAAGAAGGTAGGTAATTATTTAAGATTCACTGATGTCACTTTATGGGATCGTTGAGACAGAGGCCAATGATACACTAAATAATGTAACAGACGCACATCTAAAAGAAGGTAGGTAATTATTTAAGATTCACTGATGTCACTTTATGGGATCGTTGAGACAGAGGCCAATGATACACTAAATAATGTAACAGACGCACATCTAAAAGAAGGTAGGTAATTATTTAAGATTCACTGATGTCACTTTATGGGATCGTTGAGACAGAGGCCAATGATACACTAAATAATGTAACAGACGCACATCTAAAAGAAGGTAGGTAATTATTTAAGATTCACTGATGTCACTTTATGGGATCGTTGAGACAGAGGCCAATGATACACTAAATAATGTAACAGACGCACATCTAAAAGAAGGTAGGTAATTATTTAAGATTCACTGATGTCACTTTATGGGATTGTTGAGACAGAGGCCAATGATACACTAAATAATGTAACAGACGCACATCTAAAAGAAGGTAGGTAATTATTTAAGATTCACTGATGTCACTTTATGGGATTGTTGAGACAGAGGCCAATGATACACTAAATAATGTAACAGACGCACATCTAAAAGAAGGTAGGTAATTATTTAAGATTCACTGATGTCACTTTATGGGATTGTTGAGACAGAGGCCAATGATACACTAAATAATGTAACAGACGCACATCTAAAAGAAGGTAGGTAATTATTTAAGATTCACTGATGTCACTTTATGGGATTGTTGAGACAGAGGCCAATGATACGCTAAATAATGTAACAGACGCACATCTAAAAGAAGGTAGGTAATTATTTAAGATTCACTGATGTCACTTTATGGGATTGTTGAGACAGAGGCCAATGATACGCTAAATATTATAACATACACGTGGATTTTGCCGTCCCGGTGGATTATAATATGAAAATGAAAGAAAACGAAAAGAGAATCAAATACTTGGACCTTGCCTGAGAACTGAAAAAAATCTGGAACGAGGTAAAAGCTGGCACCAACAGTAGTTGGTGCGCTTGGAACAGTCCTCAAGGGTTTGGAAGAGAGTTCTTTTTCTTCCTTTTCTTTCTTTATAATAAAAATGGAATGGTCCATTATTTAGCTGAGGGGACGACACTCATAAGAAATAAGAATTCGGCGGATAAGCAACACCAGGTAATCAGGATTTACATTTTTGTTTTTCATCTTGGACGATTTGGACGGTATCATTTTAAACCAGAGAGTGTTGCAAGATGATAACGGTCGTACTTTTAAGTAACACGAGTAATAATAATAATAATAATAATAATAATAATAATAATAATAATAATAATACAAAACAGTAAATGTAGACTGTGTGGTGACAGAGATGAGACTGTAAACCATGTATTAAGTGAATGTAGCAAACTAGCACAAAGGGAATACAAAGCTAGGCACGACTGGGTTGGGAAGGTGATCCACTGGGAATAATACAAAAAATTAAATTTTGACCATACAACAAAATGGTATATGTATAAACCAGAATCTGTTCTGGAGAATGAAACATATAAAATTCTATGGGACTTTGAGATATCTCTGGGACTTTGAGACCTGAGGAGACTTGTTGTCACTCAGCCCCCAGTGAAATACCATCAGCTAACGCTTATGTGAAAAACTCAAAAGGAGTGAAAATAATAATAATAATAATAATAATAATAATAATAATAATAATAATAATAATAACAAAGGCGACTGAGGGTGTTGGTGAAAAGGTACGATGAATTAGAAAGAATCCATGCGAACGAAAATGTGTAATGTCCTTCACAATAATGGAGTCCTTAAAAGATAAAAATATCTGTGAAAAGAACTGTCTACTTTTTAAACTGTGTTGTCAGGCCATGCCCAACCACGCCTCTTATGTCATCAACAAATATCTGCCTAAAAAGATGTTTGAAAAAAAAAACCCAACGAATTTTATCGGGATTCCAATATAAATCAACAAGCAGTAACCAGTATTTTTTTTTTATTGCACTAACCCGCGATTTCACGTGACCTAAAAAGGAACAAACTCACAAGTAATGATTTGAGAGAGCAGATTGTTAACTATTACAACACGGGGAATCACCCCTGTAACTTTACTTAAGTGGAATTTAACAGATTTGAATTCAGAGTTTTTTCTAGACTGGTTGCCTAACTAAGGTTAAGGAGTCCAGTCTGTCCTACTATTTACTCATAGCTGGATTGAGAATAGTCGGATACATACCTTTTCCCACGGGTTAGCAAGATAGTCTAGCAGATCCCTGCTAACGAGTCTGAAACTTAGCGCTGAATATTTCATATTGTAAGGGTCCAAATTACGACAATTGAATTACGACAACTGAAGTTACAACAACTGAATATAGGACAATGACCTAGTGGATAAGCAAGGGTTAAGGTGAAGATATTTACCAACCCCTCCGCACGAGTAGGATGTGACACAAGATATATTTCTTAAGCGGAATTTAAGAGGTTTGAATTCAGAGTTTTATGGACCAGTCAGTAGAGCGTTTGACTAGAAACCAGAAGATTCTTGATTCGATACCGGCCCTCGCCAACTAAGCGTATGAGTAGCACAGGGATCTGTGCGGTAAAGTAAGAAGCTGATGGTAGGTGTGACGCTCCACCTCAGACGCTAAAATAATCTCTCTGGTCTAGTGCTAGTGAAAAGGAGATAGACTCCCTCGCTGTCTGGCTGATACCGACTCTAGGCCACTCCGACGACTTAAACTAATATTATAGGTGATCTCAAGAGCTTTATGGTCGTTTAATCTCGATTCTTACTCTGATCTTCTCTTTCCCCAGACGTTTTAGAACAGTTCCAAGTACTCTGGTTACAATTGATATCACCGTCACCTTCATATACCACAGCTTATGTTACATAATTGATAGGTAGCCTATTAATTATGTACAGTAAGTGTTGCGTA
The DNA here is from genome assembly GCA_023376005.1 of Doryteuthis pealeii. NCBI lineage: Eukaryota > Metazoa > Mollusca > Cephalopoda > Myopsida > Loliginidae > Doryteuthis > Doryteuthis pealeii. The sequence continues at coordinate 86,083,470 of CM042148.1, forward strand.
TATTCAAAATAATCGTTAGTGGAAACACACAGGCGTGATGATACATGGGTTTTGACTTGCGCTTGACCTCTCTTCCGGTTCGACAGCGCAGTCATGGGAAAAGTAGCAAGTAGCTAGGAAAGTCAGTTTTTGCTGAGTGCTGGGACGAGTATGACGGTCATGGCGTCTGTGGTCCAAATAGCCAACATCTCTGCGCATTTGTTGGTTGGTCTGGAATTCATGAAAATAAGATATGAACTCGAAACAAAGCGAAAAGCGCCAATCAAGAACAAAATAACAACACAAGACGTCCCAAATCAGATCCAGAATAACAGAAGATCCAGCTAAGATACCAGCCCAGAGATAAACAGATCCAGTCCAAGCTAAGATGGAAGATAGCAATATAGAAGAAACAGAAGCTAAGTATCCAAGCAAAGAAGTGTATCTGGGTGCAGTCACGGGTATACAGGTATATACTATACGAAGGAATAAGGTATACTATACTCGGAAAATCCTCATTGGCCCCGGTACCGCCTCAGCTTTGCGCAGAGGCGGTACCATGGCCAATGAGGATTTTCCAAGGCGTGGTTATTGCTCGTTAAAAAACAAGATGAGTATGGTATACAACACTTCTGCTCTCTGGCAAGATCTAAGTATTTTTCTTTATTTTCACGTTCTTTTCTTTTCATTCTATGGTCTGCCGAAAATCTACGAGATGACCTCTTCTTTTTTCATGTTAATTAATAATAACCAATTAATAATTAATTAATCATTAATTAATTAATACTAGGTTTGGTCTTCTGGGATCCGTTTGTATCTCAATGTCTCAGAGAACTTAACGCATCTCATTACCTAGAACAGATTCTGGTTTGTGCATATATCATTTTTCAGCATGGTAAAATTTTAATCTCTTGCACAGTTCCCAGTAGATCACCTTTCCCATCCTGTCTTCTGTATCATTTACCACCTGACTAATTTCATATTCATCTTCCTTTATTTGGACTGCCATAATCCTCTCTCTTTTTCTCCGCTCTCTCTTTCTCTCTCTCTCTCTCTCTCTCTCTCTCTCTCTCTCTCTCTCTCTCTCTCACACACACACACACACTCACTATTTTCTCGCACGCTATTTTCTTTCTTATTACTTTTAGTCTCCCTCCCTAACTTTCCCCTCTTTTCTCATTTCTTTCTATCACATTCCTTTCTATTCCTTTCTTCTTCTTCTTCTTCTTCTTCTTCTTCTTCTTCTTCTTCTTCTTCTTCTTCTTCTTCTTCTTCTTTACGAAATTCCCACATTATTTTCTTTCTTACTACTGTTTAAATCTAGTCCCTCTCCCTTCCCTCCCTTTCTCAGTTTTTATCATACTCTTCTCTCTCTCTCTCTCTCTCTCTCTCTCTCTCTCTCTCTCTCTCTCTCTCTTTTTTATTTTTTTTATTACACTCCTTTTTCTCTCCCTTGCCTCTTTACCACTATCTCTCCCCACACGTTATTTTGCTTCATACAAGTTTTTTTTTTCACTAAATATTGTTCTCATTTGCCTCTTATTTTTCCTTCTCTCTGTCTCCCTCCCCTTCACTCTCTTTCTCCCAATTTATTAGGTTAGAATTTCCCAGCGATATCCTTTACACAAAGTTAAAACATTTTAGACGTGTCTTTAAAGAATACTTAACTTTATATTTCTTATGCAATCAATCAATTGTTGTTGAAAAGCTTTTTGGAAAATCTCATTGGCTTCTACATTCTCCGGTTTACGGAAACGAATATCATGTGACCTCCTCTTTTTGTTCGACACAGAAAAACGCATTTTTGTAGTCAGAATCGATTTAATGCAATAATCAAAAGCCAAAAAATATTGTCCAATCGAGGACAGCATTTAAATCTTAACGAAAATATTCTAACATCTTGTTATAATGGAGATTGTGTGTTTGTCTGTATGGTAACCAAAACTACCTTACCACCAATGTCACAATTCCCTTAGTTATTTACGTTGTATTCTCAATGGTTATTAAATGATTATTATTTAATCTTAATTAGCATCTTATCTATTAACAATGTCTATATTAAGGTCTAGCTGAGATTGATTTGCCTCAAAACAGCCCATATTATTAATGTGTTTAAAATCCGGCAATATGTGTTATATAACATTAAGAAATAAATGTTTAAGTGTATATGGTGTGAATAATTTGCATACCGGTTTTAACAAAACCGTGTTTAATAAATTGTTGGAATTATTTGGTATATAAGGTGTCTACAATTCCCCACCTGGATTTATAGACTAGCCGAGGTCGCGTGGTTTATTCCTTCGCCAATCACCAGCCATAATGTGTGGCTGATACATTACTTAAATACTGATACTTGCCACAGCTGTACTTGCAATCATTGGGGAGGGACTTATAATACTCAGGAGTCTTTACCAGAAGAACCAAAGGATTCTTTATCAGAGGATTACCAGGGATCCAATTCCACTGGACAAGGGCTCTTGCTTAAAGCCTACAGGATAGCCCATAAAAATTGTAACATAAATAATCACTCAGTGTTATTGATTTCTAATATTGTTTTATTATCAAACGTTGTAAAAGCAATCCTGTGTATAATTTTATATTGAAATCAATTAGAATAAAGTAAAAATAAGTGTAATCTCTTTTGTGTTCTTATCTAATTTCATTGGTCTTTCTAATTCAATATAGTGGTGCAGGTTCAATTATAGAGATCTGGTGAGCGTGGAGTGTTACTTCAATGAAGCACTCCACACTCACAAGATCTCCATAATTAAAACCTCATCACTATATTTTAGGTAACCTGTTGGCAACACGTGATGCTTAAGGACGGAACCATAGTGACTGAGCAGTCCATGACATGCAACAATCCACTTTGGACCTTACTTAGGCTAGACGAGCGGACGGAGAAGCCCCATCTGGTCAATCAGCTGGTTACGTCAAGCCTTAGCACCTATATGATTATCTCAACCCTATTTCCCTTATGGCAAAATTTAATATATTAATACTCGTGTTCCTTAATTGTATGACCGTTATCAGCTTGCAACACTCTCGGGTTAAAAATGGGACCGTCTAAATCGTGCAAGATGAAATGAAAAAATATAAATCCTGATTATCTGGTGTTGCTTATCCGCCGATGTTTTTCATTTCTTTTGAGTGTTTTCGCCTCAGCTAAATAATGGACCATTCCGTTTTATTTATAAAGAAAGAAAGGGAAAAGGGACATGCTACATGAAAGAAAGGAAAAAAGAAAGAAAGAAAGAAAAACAAGGAGTGGTGAGCGCGCGAAAGTGATAACCTGTTTCCATCGAACATAATGAAAAGATAAAAAGAAGGAAAGAAAGAAAAAAAAGAGCGAGAGAGAGAGAGAGAGAGAGAGAGAGAGAGAGAGAGAGAGAGAGTTAAATCAAGATTATTATACTTTTTACATATTGAACTATTTAGCAATAGCTCTTAAGTAAAAGTAAAGTCGTCGAGGTGGCCTAAAGTTGGTATCAGCCAATAAGCGAGGGAGTCTATCCCCTTTTCCCTAGCGCTAGACCAAGGAAATTGTTTTTGCGTCTGAGGTGGAGCGCCACACTTACCATCAGATCCCTGTGCTACTCATACGCTGGGTTGGCGAGGGCCGGTATCGAACTAGGAGCCTTGTGGTTTCTAGCCGAACGCTCTACCAACTGAGCTAACACAGCACTTGGTACATCCACAGATCCTTTCTAGTTGGAGATATTTCGAAAAATATCTTGTCAAGGTTATTACGAGTTATAAAGTTGAAACTATCTTTTCATGGTGTCAGGTCACTTGTATACCCAGGTTAAAGTCGTTAGGAGAAAGAGAGCTTAATTAAAACTGACGGACGAGAGATAGAGAACACTGTGGGTATTTACCAAGACGGTTCGCTGCGGGTAGGATGTGACGCAAGGTCGCAATTATCAGACACCCAGCGAGGATTAAACTCACAATTTAGTAATAACTAGAAGTGGCTACCCGGCGTCGTCTGGGTAGAGGGGAACTTTTAAAAAGTAAGTCTCGCAGATCCATTATTACTTATCGCGAGTGAGATCTTCGCTGGTTGTTCCATAAAAATCCACACTGAAATATATAACAATATAGTAAGAAATTTCCATTCAATGATTTACAATTTAAAAATAAAAAAAGATAAAAATGATGCAATTATTTCAATCAATCAAGATTATATTTCAAAGTGATAAAAACATACAAAAAAAAACAACAACAAACAAACAAACAAAAGAAAAGATAAACAAAATAACACGTTAATGACTTTGCCGTCTGTTACTTTTCAAATTCGAATGTTTAAATATCCTCCTAAATGTAAATCAAATCTTCATTATTTTTACTCAAAAACCAAACCCTGGTGATACTTAATGTGTATATATATTTACGTTGTCGTTAATTGTTTTATTTTCGAAGTTTCCTCCGGACATACAGATTGACACAACTGCCCTTTATATAGGTATAGATGGAACTGAGAGACGTGCTTGCTGGTCATCATGCCACGACGGTACGTCTAGAGCACTGTATATATTTGGCGACTGGAGCCGAAATGTGATAATTTGTCACCAGGAGTTTGGCGTTCGTACAGACAGCGACGTCGTAGGGGTCTCCCAAACCATCACACTCGAAGAAATTGACCATCTTCTTTTTCTACGTATCATGATACTAAGACGTCTCGTGTGCTGCAATGGCTAGCGAACTAGTGCTAGCAAACCATGGCTAGTGGGTTTGATTCTCACTGGTTGCCCCCATACTTTTAGTCTTGTGCTAAACTAAGCTAGGCTTGGTAAATAGCAGCTGATAATGTTGCTTGGTTACATCTAGTGGTATAATGTTGAACGAGTTCGATTCTTATAAGCTGCTAAACCAAGCAAGGCTTAATAAATAATATCTTAAAACGACGCTACAATATTTTAAAATACATGTGTGGCTGTGAGCATGTATTGTGAGTATATACATAATAACGAGAGTGTTGTATATATATATATATATATATATATATATATATATATATTATAATATATATCAATAAAGGAAGAACTCAATACAGTAATCCCATAATAAATTTATTTCGACAAAAATTGGGGCCCATATAAATCTAAGTTGATTTAAACCGGCTCCCCAAGTTTTTGCCTCATCAGATGGGTAACATTCACTTATGAACCTTATGAGGTTCATAAGTGAATTGTTACCCATCTGATGAGGCAAAAACTTGGGAGCCGGTTTAAATCAACTTAGATTTATATGGGCCCCAATTTTTGTCGAAATAAATTTATTATGGGATTACTGTATTGAGATCTTCCTTTATTGATAATATTGCTCTGTATATAATCTAAAAGGTTATTTTACATTGAGCTCTCTTTAGATTTATGATTCACTGTATTTATACATACTGGATCATCAATATTAGTACAGTGGATCTAGAAATCACATATAGAATCATCCCTTAACCAAGTTTTGGATAATCTCATATATATATATATATATATATATATATATATATATATATATATATATATAGATAGATAGATAGATAGATAGATAGATATAGATATAGATATATATATATAATTTAAATGTTGTATAGTTTGCAGCAAGCTATTTTGTAGCCAGGTGTTATTAAACAACACTGAACATTTCTTTTTCATGATCTTTAATTTTATCTGTTCCAATCTTCTGGCTATCTTTCTAATGTCAGGATCCAGTTGAAATAGGATTATTCCCATACTATCAGCCCTATCAGCCCGAGCGCTTTCGACTATTTCTTCAGTTGTCATCAGGGGGTATATATTTTGGTGTTAGTTCTTTTTTTTCTTTTTCTTATTCTTTTATCTATTTTGTTTTTGATTTAGAGGAATCCATTATTTTTAGAGAGTTTTTAGATGGGGAGAATCCTATTTCAACTGGATCCTGACATTAGAAAGATAGTCAAAAGACTGGAAAAGATACAAATCAAGATCATGAAAAAGAAATGTTCAGTGTTGTTTAATAACACCTACCTACAATACACACACACACACACACACACAATATATATATATATATTTATATGTGTGTGTGTGTGTGTGTGTGTGTGTGTGTGATTAGGCTAATTTCAGTCAATTGCATATTTTTTTAATGAAAACTTAAACCCCCAAATTACGTCTTCAACTTGATACAATTCAGCCATCCTTAAGTATCAAGGGTCACCATCCTTAAGCATCATATATCGCCTCTCACAGCCAACAGGTAACCTCATTAAGGGGATGTTCTTACTCTCTGTCGTGGAGTAGTGGTGCCATCGATGTATTCTACATTTTTCCTGATTAGGGGTTTTATGAAGAAAAAAAAATACAGAAAAAAAAAACCCCGAAATATTTTAACGTTGACTAGCTTTCCATTTATTAAATAATTCATCCTTTGTAATACATTTTTTCTTATTCACATTTCTACACACACACACACATATATATATATATATATATATATATATATATATATATATATATATATATATATATACAATGTCCCTTTCAGTTGTCTTTTGTAAAGACGGTTTTACTTATAGTTCACGGTTTGATTTAGAAACTGATAAAATACTAAATTGAATGTTGAAGGGACAAAAAGGTAGCCATTGAGATGTGATGATATTCATAAAAGGAGCTGATATAATAAAAAGAGACTTCGTGATTTGTTTGAGAGAAATGACAAAGCCAGGTGGAGACAGCAGTCATGTTTAGTGCGCGAGCAGCTTTGGGGAGTCATTTCAGGTTATCGTCGTCAAATGACCAGATTGGCTGAGCGGAACACACCTCCACCTCCCCCCCCCAAAAAAAAAGATAGATAACAAGATGTAAAGCACTGAATATTTAACACGGATTTAAACACAAAAATTCCGGTTCAGATTTGATAATCTAAAAAAAAAAAAACGAAAGAAAGAAAGAAAAGGAAATTAAGAAAAAGAAAAAGAAAATGGAGGAAAGTGAAAAAGAATGAAAATAAATACCATAAAATGTAATGAAAGAAAAACGAAAAAGAACAAGAAAAGAAGAATAGATTGAAAAAGTAAACGAAAAAAGATAATTCAACGTACCACCCACAGTGAAATAAAAAAAAAGGGTGGGTAGATCTTATAACGGCCCGGGTATTAGTCGGATTTCAAAGAGAAAATGGCCCCAAAAATTCTATGGTGAATTTTGGAAAATATTAACTGTCACTTATATATATATATATATATATATATATATATATATATATATATATATATATGTGTGTGTTGAAAGGAAAAATAAATAAAAGAAAGAAAATGTTGAATGAATAAAATAGATTTACTAACACGTGTTTCGGCCAGGAGTTTGTTCATGTACACATGTATTCTATTTATGATTATTTTAAATATAAAATAAAATAATAATAATAATATAAAATTATAAAATATTTAAGCATACAAAGAATAACGTCCTTCACGAGAGTAAAATGTTTGATATTTGAAGTTAAATATATGTGTACATGAACAAACTCCTGGCCGAAACACTTGTTAGTAAATCTGTTTTATCCATTCAACATTTTCTTTCCTTTATTTATTTTTCCTTTCAACATATCGTCGGATTCATTTCCATTTTCAACTTATATATATATATATATATATATATATATATATATATATATTATTAGAGGAAAAATTAGAGGAAAAATTAGGGGTCTACCATGGTTTCAATCAAATTGAAATGATTTCATCAGAACCCTACCCAACGTTTAACTAAGTCGATGTAATTCCTGGGTTAAATTAAATATATTTTTCGGATAATAATGGTTGAACGCTGCGTTATTTTTCTCTCAATTTTCAATTTATAGTTTTTCATGGTTCTTTTTTTTATTTATACTATTTAAAATGAATAACTACTTAAGAAAAAAATTATAATTTATTTAGGTAAATTTAATAATGTAGTTCTAACAATACTTTAGTGACCGACCCAACCTATGCCTACAATTGCAGATCCATTCAAATCTATTATTTAAAAGGTGTTTCTTATCCGGGAATTTAATTATAGTTAACTTTTCTTGTAGACAAAGTTAGCATGGATCATTTAGAGATCTGCACACATTTGATTTTCGTAGTATATTCCATTTAACACTTAATTTTTCCACTATTATTATTATTATTATTATTATTATTATTATTATTATTATTATTATTATTGCTCTATTTTTTTAATAGCACTTTTTGATTATTTACTGATACCACTGCAACGGAAAAGTTAAAGCGGCAATTGGATACTATATATATATATATATATATATATGTGTGTGTGTGTGTGTGTGTGTGTGTGTAGAAAAATAGAAAACCACAAGTATTCCAAAAAGATGACTGCTCGGCTGGGGCGTTAGAATACACCGACTGCACCTCTGCAGACGGGTAAGACTCCCCCAATGGGGCCACCTGTTGGCCGTGGGTGGCGACCCGTGATGTTTAAGGATAGAAACCAGGTGGTTGAGCAGTCCATGACTTGCAATATTCCACTTTAGGCTTTTCTTGAGCGTTAAACTCTATCTGATGGTGAGGTTCCAGTTTTGGAGGTTTGAGGAATGTGGAGCACCCCTTTATCACCATTGCTCCCTGGTCCACTCTGATCCGGAGTGGTAGTACCTGTTAGGGTCCCATCTATGGGTTAAATAGAAAACATGAGTTTATAAACAAAATTGTATTATCCATTAAAAATGAAATTATTTCAAAACTTTGTCGGCATTAAACATTTTTGAATATCAAATTACCAATAGAAGTATTCGGCATAAAATAACCCAAGGGGTTGACATGCCGTAAAACCCAACCAACCAAACCAAACCAAAAAGATGAATTTATTCTTGATAGCGGAGTCGACGTTATAAAGTTTCAGTTTTTAATAAACTTTCATCAGTGATTTAAAATGGAAAGGATGTTGTCTAAGCAATTGTGGATGATTAACGAATGGCGGGGGGGGGTGTACTTGTGTCCTTAAAAAGACCCATATTCGTATTCTGCATTGCGCTCACTTTCGGAAGTCAATGATTTGACCGGTACATGTGAAGACGTTCCAAGAAACGGTAAAAAGTGTGACGTGTTTCATGTTTTTACCGTTTCTTGTAAGAATATTTATATCGATCTATATTAATGTATAAATGGAAGCGCGTGGTGTAATGGTTAAAGTCATAGGAAATGGACTCGCCCTGAGTTCAAATCCTGGACGTGGTAATTGCATTTCACTTAGCGCTAATATCCTAAGGAAAGGTATGAATCCTACTCTCCCTCAAGCTATGGATAAATAGTAAGGTAGACAGGGCTCTTTAACTTAGGTTAGGCAACCGGTCTAGGTGAAGGAAAACTCTGAATTCAAACCTGCTGAACTCCGCTTAATAAATTGACCTTGTGTCACATCCTGCTCGTGCGGAGGGGTTGGTATCTATCTATCTATCTATCAGTGGAACATACTTCTAGGAATCGCAAGGTTTCAAGTTCGATACCAGTCCTCGCCAATTCAGCCCATGTTTAACACAGCTTGGGAAATCTGATCTGAGCGGTAAAGTGGCAATCCACCTCAGCAAAAACAATCTCCCTGGTCTAGCGATAGCGAAAAGGGCATAGACGACTTCACTGTCCGTCTGATTGTCACAATAGGCCACTCCACCGACTTTACTATATATATATATATATATATATATATATATATATATATATATATATATGTGTGTGTGTGTGTGTGTGGTGTGTGTTGGAATATTTTGTTATAAGGTGTACTGCAATGCACCACTTAAATTTATAGACTACGCGAGGTCACGTAGTTTAAACCTCAGCCAATCAACAGCTCGAATACGTGGCTGGTTAACTACTTAATAGCTGATACTGACAGATGTCCATTTGCAATAATTGACGAAGGACCTGCAAGACTGAGGAGCACCAAGGAACAACCAAAGGATTCTTTACTAAGGATCGCGCTCTGCTTAACACAAAGGATCTCCGCTGGACAAGCGCCTTTGATTGAAGCCTAGAGGATAGCCACAAAAATCGTAACAATAAGAATATTTATATTCATACTTACATATAAGAATATCTACATTTATCTATATTTACATTACAAGAATATGTATCTATTTATGTTTATATAAAAGAACATTTATATTTATATTTACTAGCAAATATATGCACCCTTCGGGTGCAAGTATTTAAGTTTTAATGTAATAAAATATTCTATTAAATTAGAAAGGCTAATGAAACTAAATAAGAATACAGATAAAAATTTGAATGATTTGAAACAGAGGGAGTATAATAAAAAATGGAACAACTGAAACTTACTCTTCCATCACTCTCGTCTTTCATTGTTATTTTTTCTAATTTAAGTATTTAGTTATAAGAGGAAGTAAAGAATAAAATGAGTTATTTCATCTTGTTAATGGATTTCATTTCAGATTCACTGAAGAGATTTTTGCTTATATTCATTAAAATAAAACCAAACAGTTAGAAATCAATAATACTAAGCACATATTTATTACATTCGATTTTTTAATATTAATATGCAAATTAGCCTTCCCGTTTACACTATAAACCGATATTTTGTTGTATATATAAATATAATTGCATGTTGTCAATATGTAGACCTGGCCAACGCCGGGGGTCCAGTGGCTTCGGCCCTGGATCTTTACAGGTTAATAGCATCGATCCCAGGGGGCCATCCCCCAGGCAACACCTGCCCCCTCGATTTAAAGGGGCAGGGCTGGGTTTATTGCCCAGTGCCTGAGGCGCCCCCCTTGAGGGGGAATGCCAACGGGATCGACGCAATTTTTCACCTGCCACTCCACGAGCTTCGGCCGTGGGTGGTCCCACGTTAATAGGGACTTTGTGCCTGACCCGTACATGTGGGGTACGCGGTAAATAATAGACCTGGCCCACGCTGGGGGTCCAGTGGCTTCGGCCCTGGATCTTTACAAGTTAATAGCGTCGATCCCAGGGGGCCATCCCCCCAGGCAACACCTGCCCCCTCGATTTAAAGGGACAGGGCTGGGTTTATTGCCCAGTGCCTGAGGCGCCCCCTTGAGGGGGAATGCCGACGGTATCGACGCAATTTTTCACCTGCCACTCCATGAGCTTCGGCTTGTGGGTGGTCCTACGTTAATAGGGACTTTGTGCCTGACCCGTACAAGTGGGGTACGCGGTAAATACTATGTAGACCTGGCCAACGCCGGGGGTCCAGTGGCTTCGGCCCTGGATCTTTACAAGTTAATAGCGTCGATCCCAGAGGGCTATCCCCCCAGGCAACACCTGCCCCCTTGATTTAAAGGGGCAGGGCTGGGTTTATTGCCCACTGCCTGAGGCGCCCCCCTTGAGGGGGAATGCCGACGGGATCGACGCAATTTTTCACCTGCCACTCCATGAGCTTCGGCTTGTGGGTGGTCCCACGTTAATAGGGACTTTGTGCCTGACCCGTACAAGTGGGGTACGCGGTAAATACTATGTAGACATAGTTAACAGTATTAATAATGTATGACAACTTTATTAATAATTGAGGTTAAATAAAAATAAAATCATGGAGAATGTGATGTCTATAACTAAGAGAATTGTGACTTGAGTAGGAATATAGTTTCGGTTACAGACAGAAAAACACACAATCTCCATTATAATAAGATATATGAGAATATTTATATTTATTTCTCTTTCTCTCTTTTACCTATCCTGTAAACTAGTGTGTCTGGTGGGAGACGCAGCTCATGAATCGTGTCTTGGACAGGAATATACTAGTGAGGCCCATCCCTCTCCAGGTCTACAAACAGTTTAAATTTCAGTGTTTTTGTTGTGTCGGATTACCTACCTCCCCTCTAGACCGTAAAAGAATGGTTGCGCCTGTCTTATAAATTAGCTGTCAGAGAGACAATAGGGGGGGGGTAGTTTGTATAAGAATTCCTGATCGAATAAATATATATCTCTCTCTTTTTTT
>CM042148.1:86095496-86155405 GCA_023376005.1 Doryteuthis pealeii
CACAACAAGGGAACGAAATGACATTTGATAAACCGGCAAACATTATAATAGTAAAGTGAATGGGAGGTAATTGTGAACCATAACGACCAATAGGCAAACATTAATTATTCATTAAGAACTCAAAGACGACTTTTCATGACAAAACGCAACATGCAGATATTAAATCAACCAAAAGCAATATTGGAAAAAGAAATCAGTAAAACAGCCGCAGGATTCAACACCAGAATTAATTTGTTTCAAAATGAAAAAAGAAAAGAAAATAGACCAGAAATGTAGCAACATTCATACACGGAAATACAGATTTAATATAAAAGAATCCAAACCTCGTTCATAAAAGAACTCGAACAAGGTATAAATTATGGCTTAATTATACGTAAATATAACAGAATAATGGTCTCTGATACGTAAAATGCAAACGTTCAATCTAATTCATAAAGAAGCAGTACAGATTATAAAGAATCAAGGGAGGAAATTTCGACGTCGAAATGGATGTTACGATGGAATCTCAGATAGTTTTTTCTTGACCTCTTACCAGGGCGTGATAATACAAGGTCTTTTTTTATGTAGTAGGTCAGAATAGCTCTGAGATGACCAGTGCAAAAAAATGGGTGGGTCAATCGTATTCTTCTTGGGGCATCTCAGTCACCGGGCATAAACCCGACCCTGACCTCTATTAGACCACGGGGAGAAGGTCTCTGACTGGGATCAGAGGAATAATTATACCTCACTCATCTGATCAGAATCGAGCGGGCCCTTGAACGGGGATGCGACGTCCCATTAATATCTCCTCTGAATTTTAGATGAACTTGATATTAGTATTATTGTTATATTCGGCTATCCTGGTCAGGAGCAGCAGTAACATAGAAAAATAATTAACAGCTTAACACTGTACCCCAGCTTGTTAGCGGAATGAGAATAGGATAGCCCCATGGATTGAATAAAGGGTTAGGTTCAAAGTTCCGTGATGGCTCCGATTATGACAAGAAGGTTCCCGATTACGACAGAAGGTGCCCGAGTCCAACAAGAAATATCTGAAGGCTGGAGCAATCGACCGAAACGTTGTAACAGGATAACAATGAAGATGACGGTTCTATGTAAAATGTCACCTTTAAAATATAGAACAGCTGGCTCCCTCCACACACGTATATATATATATATACTATCATATATATATATATATAAGTAAAAAATATATAACAAAAGTCTTAGAATTGCATTATAGGAAGGCTAGACAAAGTGTCTAACACCCCCAAATCATCAGATGCGAATGGTGAATTCTTTATTGCTTTTAAGGCATTTGAAAAACAGATTTTTATTGTCCTGCTTCCCTCTGCTGTGGGTCATAAAAAGCGATATTTGGCCATTTGCGGTCGGTAATTTGTTAGAATTTCTGTTAAAATCAATACATTTCAAATTTCAACTAGGGACCCCCAGTTCATTTTAGAATTCATTATTTACTTGTTATTTCTCCTTCTATCTTCATATTTCTCTTTTTTTCTTCCTTATATATATATATATATATATAATATATATATATATATATATATTATAATATATGAAGATCCAAGAGAACCTGTTTTATCTACTTAATTATTTAACTAATTTCAATATACATATACATATATATATATACATTATATTACACACCATATGCCCATACACATGCATGCATCCACACACATACCAACACATACATTACACATGTATTCATACATATATATATCCATACATATACATATCCAAATAGACATAGTTGAGAAACTGCGACACGTTTTTTAAAAAAAACTCCTATGTCGAAGGAATATATATAAGGTGCGCGTTTATATCAGACCATAAAAATCATAAAATATTAGTAAAATTGACAGGAAAGTAATAAAGCAGATTCTTTTCTAATATAGAAAATCAATTCTTATACTTTTTTTTCTTAAGAATTGGCATCATATCATTTTCTATTAACTAACTTTTAACTTTAACTAATCAAGTCGTTTTAGAATTTAATAAAGATATACAACTCATTCAACTGTGCATATGGAAAATCTAATAGATTTCAATAAATGTTCAGAATAGTAATTCATTACAATAATTTTATTTATTGTTATTGTCTAAAAGAACTTACCATGGTTAAATTACAAACATACTAATAGTACGGTAATCGCTTGGTTACCTCATTAGAGGTTCCAGGTACTTTTTACAGAATCCCAATTTTCCTTAAGGACCCACTTTTCGGCATACATGTTGATAACCGAAACTTTGACCCCCCCCCCCTCGCTGGTTCGAATTGGGAATACATCAGCACAAAAGATTCATGAATGTTGATCTTATTTCATTTACAAAAGGATAAAGGTATTTCTCTATCACAGTAACCCTAGAAATAATTTCCGCTCCCAATTGCAATTCGATTCAAAAGGAATCACGATATTACAGAGTTACAGATCTGTGACAAAGAACGAAGGGCTTCAAACTCCAAAAATGCGGTATATGTTCTTAGGTGTTTAGGAACAGACTGGGATAGGATAGATAGATAGATAGATAGAAATGTTTGATGTAGATATGAGATATAGAAAAATAGCTACGGTAAGAACAGAAAACGAACAGATGGATATATATATATATATAGATATATGTGTGTGTGTTGTGTGTGCGTGTGTGTGGGTGCGTGTGTGTGTGCGTGTGTGTGTGTGTCAGTTAAAATCTAGTCCCAAGTCCTGGTGAAGGGGATTTTCTCAACTAAGCTTAAAAAATGCAACGCTCTCTATAAAACGGTTGATCACTCTCTGGCGTCTTTACATATATACAGATGTTATGTAGTATATATATCATATATTCTTTTTCAAATGGTGCTGACGCCATGAGGTATACGAAAAAATTTATAATTGAAATATATACGTATAAGAAAGTAGTTCAGAGAGATTATTAAAAATTATAAATCTAGCATATGGTTATCACTAGCTCACTTGATAAGTGAGGACCATTTTGTGGTATTATGGTAGAAGTGCTCAATATATAGGATATACTGTTTATATATATATATATATATATATATATAATATAATATAATATTTATGAGAAGTAAATACGCTTGGTATTACTTCCATACTGTCGTGTAGAGAAGTCACTATAGAGAATAGGAAACCCTAACTCTAAACAAAATGAAAAAATTAAGAAGTCCGGTGTAGGGATACGTCTCGCTTGTCCAGCTTGACAGTGGGTTTCGAATCCACGCACAAGGCGGTCTTCCTATCGATAGACTCTGCTGATTGAGGCTTAATAGGCCGAAATGTACATACAGAGATTGATTTTCTCGATTTGTTTTAGACTTAACATTTAAATTAGGTTACCCGCCTAATTAATTAAATTATTAATTAATCAACTTCCAAAATTAGGACGACTTCAATTAAGCAACATACTCTCCCCTCCAAAAAAAAAATATATATGTATGGTGTATAATGGAAAATTTACTTACCGGTGAATATGGTCACGAGGTTAGATGGTGCAGATTCAGAGAGGTAAGTCAGCGATATAACAAAATACAAAGTGATCAATACGTTAGGTAGAACAAATTTATTACAATATAGGTACAGTGAATAACCTACTCGAGTTTCACCATAAGGATCTTCAGGAGTTAAATCCACTGAATTAATCGAGATACCAATTTAATTGCAAGTCGATTAGACGTGTGTAACGCGATGAACACACACACATGAAGGGAAACGCGCAACTTGCTTGGGGTGATTTTTTCCTAACTCATTTTTTAATGACTCTCTGAATTTTTTTAGATGAGTGCTAATAATAGTATTATTTGTATTTAATTTGTATATTCGGACTATCCTGGTCAGAGCAGCAGTAACATAAGAAAAATAATTAAACACAGCTTAACACCTTGACCCCACTATGTTACGGATGAGAAACAGGATACCCCTGATGAATAAAGGGTTAAGTCAAAATTCCGAGATGGCTCCCGATTACGACAAGAAGTTCCCGATTACGACAAGAAGGTTCCCGATTACGACAAGAAGCTTCCGAGTCCAACAAGAAATATCTGGGAGCTGGAGGCACATATTGTACAGATAACAATGAAGATGAAAATAGTCCGAATCAATACAAAAATACTCATTTGTTTAAACTCAATTTTTTAAAACTCAGTTATTTTCTATTTGACCCTTATGAGCCCTAACAGGTAGTTACCACTCCGGTCAGGAGTGGACCTTGAAGTAATGCAATAAACAACAAGAAATTTGTTCAGCAAGTCTTTTTAATTAATGTTGTTTACTGTATTCAAAACTGTTATTAATGCGTCATAAAAAAAATCCCAGTGCAGTGTCTTTTTAAAAGATTGCGTCATGAATTTATGTCCAATGTCACGAAGATATGAATCCTATTTTCCGCTTTATTTGGATTTCTTTTTTTCTTTTTTTCTTTTTAAAATTCGTCTAGATAAAGAAATACAAACTGCAAAGTACCAACGTGGGAACAGGTTTATGTAAATGTCACCTTAAAATAAGTAACCAGCTGCGCTCCCTCCACACAACGTTATTATATATATATTTATATTATATTATATATATAAGTAAAAAAATATAAACAAAAGTCTTAGAATTTTTGCATTATAGAAAGCTTAGCACCAATAGTGTCTAACACCCCAAATCATCAGTGCGAATGGTGAATCTTTATTGCTTTTAAAGGCATTGAAAACAGATTTTTTATGTCCTGGCTTCCCTCTGCTGTGGGTCATAAAAAGATTATTTGACCATTTGCTGGTCGGTAATTTGTAGGATTTCTGTTAAATCAATATATTTCAAATTTTCAACTTAGGGACCCCCCAGTTCATTTAGATTCATTTATTTACTTGTTTTATTTCTTCCTTCTATCTTCATATTTCTCTTTTCTTCCTAATTATATATATATTATATATATATATATATATAATATATATATGAAGATCCAAGAGAACCTGTTTTATCTACTTAATTATTTAACTAATTAATAATACAATACATAATATATATACATCTATATATACACACATATGCCCATACACATGCATGCATCCACACACATACCAACACATACATACACATGTATTCATACATATACATATCCATACATATACATATCCAAATAGACATACTGAGAAACTGCGACACGTTTTAAAAAGAAACTCCTATGTCGTAAGAATATATATAAGGTTCGGCGTTTATATCAGACCCATAAAAATCATAAAATATTAGTTAAATTGACAGGAAAGTAAATAAGCAGAAATTCTTTCTAATATAGAAATCAATTCTTATACTTTTTTTCTTTAAGAATTGCATCATATCATTTTTCTATTAACTAACTTTTAACTTAACTAATCAAGTCGTTTTAGAATTAATAAAGATATACAACTCATTCAACTGTGCAATGAAAATCTAATAGATTTCAATAAAGTTGTCAGAATAGTTAATTCATTACAATAATTCTATTTATTTTGTTTTGTCTAAAAGAACTACAATGGTTAAATTACAAACATACTCAATAGTACGGAGTATTCGCTTGGTTACCTCATTTTAGAGGTTCCAGGTACTTTTTACAGAATCCCAATTTTCCTTAAGGGGACCCACTTTTCGGCATACATGTTTGATACCTAAACTTTGACCCCCCCCCCTCGCTGGTTCGAATTGGGAATACATCAGCACAAAAAATTCCATGAATGTTTGATCTTATTTCATTTACAAAAGGATAAAGTATTTCTCATCACAGTTAACCTAGAAATTAATTTCCGCTCCAATTGCAATTCGATTCAAAAGGAATCACGATATTACAGAGTTACAGATCTTGACAAAGAACGAAGGTTCAGTAACTCCAAAAATGCGGTAGATGTTCTTAGGTGTTTAGGAACAGACTGATAGATAGATAGATAGATAGATAGATAGATGAAATTGTGTGTTTGTAGATATGAGATATAGAAAATAAGCTACGGTAAGGAACAGAAACGAACAGATGGATATATATATATATATATAATAGTGTGTGTGTGTGTGTGTGTGTATGTGTGTGTGATGTGTGTGTGTGTGTGTGTGTGTCAGTTTTAAAATCTAGTCCCACTCCTGGTGAAGGGATTTTCATCAACTAAGCTTAAAAATGCAACGCTCTCCTACAATAAAACGGTTGGATCACTCTCTGGCGGTCTTTACATATATACAGATGTGATGTATGTATATATATATATATTCTTTTCAAATGTTGCTGACGCCATGAGAGTATGCGAACAATTTTAAATTGAAATATATAACGTATAAGAAAGTAGTCAGAGAGATTATTAAAAATTATAAATCTAGCATATGGTTATCACTAGCTCACTTGATAAGTGTAGGACCAAGTTTTTTGTGGTAATGTAGAGTGCTCAATATATAGGGATATAGCTGTATATATATATATATATATATATATGAATATATATAGTCTATATTGAAAGTAAATACGTGTGTATACTTCTCATACTGTCGTGTAGAAGAAGTCACTATAAGAGGAATAGAAACCTACTTCTAAAACAAATGAAAAATCTAAGAAAGTCCGGTTGGTGTAGGGTTACGGTCCTCGCTTGTCAGCTGACAGTGGGGTTTCGAATCACGCACAAGCGGTCTTCCTATCGATAGCTCTGCTGATGGGGCTTAATAGGCGAAATGTACATTACAGAGATTGATTTTTCTCGATTTGTTTAGACTTACATTTAAATAGGTATACCGCCTAATTAATTAATTATTAATTAATTAACTTCAAATTAGGTACGACTTCAAATTAGCACATACTCTCCCCTCCAAAAAAAAAAATATTATGTATGTTGTGTATAATGAAAAGTTGTACTTACCGGTGAATATGGTCACGATGGTTAGATGGTGCAGAATCAGAGAGAAGTCAGCGATATAACAAATACAAAGTATCATACGTTAGTAGAACAAATTTATTACAATATAGTACAAGTGATACCTACTCGGTTTCACCATAAGATCTTCAGGGTTAAATCCACGAATTAATCGAGATACCAATTAATTGCAGTCGATTAGACGTGTGTAACGCGATGAACAACACGTGTAATCGACTGCAATTAATCGGTTCTCGATTAATTCGGTGGTTTGACCCTGAAGATCCTTATGGTGAAAACTCGGGTAGTATCATATATATATTGTGTAACTCGAGTAGGTTATACATATATATTATATATGTGTAAGGTTAGAACTTCGCTTTCAGCTTGACAGTCGAGGTTTCGAGTCACACACGGACAGTCTCCCATGTCTTAAACCTTGCTATGAGACCTAAATAGGTCGAAATGTACATTCAGGGATTGACATTTTCTCGATCCGTTTAGCCTTACTTTTGAACCATATATGCACGCCTAAAAGGGCATTAATTATTAACTAATTAATTTCAAAATTAGGTAAGACTTCAATTAAGCACATATCCTCCAAAAATTGTCGCTAAAGCCAGTATAAAAATAAAACACATTTGTTTTTTACTTAACCTCATAATATATATATATATATATATATATATATATATATATATATATGTGTGTGTGGTGTGGGTGTGTGTGTGTGTAAAGATTAAAAATTAAAACTTCACCGCCATGGTTTTGTAAACCAATGAAGTTTAAGATAAAATATTTGATAGGAATCTGAAGAAAAGGAAAAAATAAGATAGAAAAAACAACAAGGAAACGGAAATGAACATTATAAACCGGCAACATTATAATAATAAAGTGAATTGTAGGTAATTATTGAACCATAACGACAATAAGCAAACATAATTATTCTTAAGAAACTACAAAGACGACTTCATGACAAAACCAACATGCAGACTATTAACTCAACCAAAAGCAATATTGGAAAAAGAAATCAGTAAAAACAGCCGCAGGATAGTTCAACACCAGAATTAATTGGTTTCAAAAAGAAAAAGAAAAAGAAAATAGACCAGAAAAATGTAGAACATCATACACGGAAATACAGTTA
This sequence comes from Doryteuthis pealeii, assembly GCA_023376005.1. Classification (NCBI taxonomy): domain Eukaryota; kingdom Metazoa; phylum Mollusca; class Cephalopoda; order Myopsida; family Loliginidae; genus Doryteuthis; species Doryteuthis pealeii. The sequence continues at coordinate 86,103,482 of CM042148.1, forward strand.
TATAAAAGTATCCAACCCTCGTTCTAAAGAGATCTCGAACAAGGGATAAATATGGCTTAATTATACGTTAAATATAACAGAAGAAGTCTCTGATACGTAAACAATGCAGAAGTTCAATCTATCTATAAAGAAGCAGTACAGATTATAAGAAATCAAGGGAGAAATTTCGACGCGAATGGGATGTTACGATGGATCTCAAGATAGTATTCTTACCTTACCAGGCCGGATTAATACAAGGTCTTTTTTTATGTAGTAGGTCAGAAGCTCATGAGGATGACCAGTGCAAAAAATGTTGGGCTCATCGGTATTCTCCTTTTGGGCATCTCAGTCCACCGGGCAATAACCCGACCCGGACTCTATTTAACCACGGGAGAAGGTTTCTGACTGGATCAGAGGAGATACTTAATACGTCGAATCCACCGTTCAAGGCCCCTCGGATTCTGATCAGATGAGTGAGGTATAATATATCCTCTGATCCCAGTCAGAACCTTCTCCCGTGGTCTAATAGAGTCAGGGTCGGGTTTATTGCCCGGTGACTGAGATGCCCCAAAAGGAGAATACCGATGAGCCCACACATTTTTTTGCACTGGTCATCTCATGAGCTTCTGACCTACTACATAAAAAAAGACCTTGTATTAATCCGGCCTGGTAAGAGGTCAAGAAAATAACTATCTTGAGATCCATCGTAACATCCCATTTCGACGTCGAAATTTCTCCCTTGATTTCTTATAATCTGTACTGCTTCTTTATAGAATTAGATTGAACTTCTGCATTGTTTACGTATCAGAGACATTCTTCTGTTATATTTACGTATAATTAAGCCATATTTATCACCTTGTTCGAGATCTCTTTTATGAACGAGGGTTGGATATCTTTTATATTAAACTGTATTTCCGTGTATGATGTTGCTACATTTTCTGGTCTATTTTCTTTTTCTTTTTTCTTTGAAACCAATTAATTCTGGTGTTGATATCCTGCGGCTGTTTTACTGATTTCTTTTTCCAATATTGCTTTTGGTTGAGTTTAATAGTCTGCATGTTGGTTTTGTCATGAAGTCGTCTTTGTAGTTCTTAAGAATAATTAATGTTTGCTTATTGTCGTTATGGTTCACTAAATTACCTACATTCACTTTACTTATTATAATGTTTGCCGGTTTATCAATGTTCATTTCCGTTTCCCTTGTTGTGTTTATTCTATCTTATTTTTTCCTTTTCTTCAAGATTCCTATCAAATATTTTATCTTAAACTTCATTTGGTTTACAAACCATGGCGGTGAAGTTTTAATTTTTTAATCTTTACACACACACACACACACACACACACACACATATATATATAATATATATATATATATTATATATATATATGAGGTTAAGTAAAAAAAACAAATGTGTTTATTTTTATATGGCTTTAAGCCGACAATTTTTGAAGGATATGTGCTTAATTGAAGTCTTACCTAATTTTGAAAATTAATTAGTTAATAATTAATGAATTTTAGGCGTGCATATATGTTCAAATGTAAGGCTAAACGGATCGAGAAAATGTCAATCCCTGAATGTACATTTCGACCTATTAGGTCTCATCAGCAAGGTTATAGACATGGGAGACTGCTCCGTGTGTGACTCGAAACCTCGACTGTCAAGCTGAAAGGCGAAGTCTCTAACCGTTACACAATATATATATATATGTATAACCTACTCGAGTTACACAATATATATAAGTGATAACCTACCCGAGTTTCACCATAAGGATCTTCAGGGTCAAATCCACCGAATTAATCGAGATACCGATTAATTGCAGTCGATTACACGTGTGTGTTCATCGCGTTACACACGTCTAATCGACTGCAATTAATTGGTATCTCGATTAATTCAGTGGATTTAACCCTGAAGATCCTTATGGTGAAACTCGAGTAGGTTATCACTTGTACCTATATTGTAATAAATTTGTTCTACTAACGTATTGATCACTTTGTATTTGTTATATCGCTGACTTACCTCTCTGAATTCTGCACCATCTAACCATCGTGACCATATTCACCGGTAAGTAAACTTTTCCATTATACACACATACATATATATTTTTTTTTTTGGAGGGGAGAGTATGTGCTTAATTGAAGTCGTACCTAATTTTGAAAGTTAATTAATTAATAATTAATTAATTAGGCGGGTATACCTATTTAAATGTAAGTCTAAACAAATCGAGAAAAATCAATCTCTGTATGTACATTTCGGCCTATTAAGCCTCATCAGCAGAGCTATCGATAGGAAGACCGCCTTGTGCGTGATTCGAAACCCCACTGTCAAGCTGACAAGCGAGGACCGTATCCCCTACACCAACCGGACTTTCTTAGATTTTTCATTTTGTTTAGAAGTAGGTTTCTATTCCTCTTATAGTGACTTCTTCTACACGACAGTATGAGAAGTAAATACACAAGCGTATTTACTTTCTATATATATATATATATATATATATATATATATAACAGCTATATCCCTATATATTGAGCACTCTACCAGTAATACCACAAAAAACTTGGTCCTACACTTATCAAGTGAGCTAGTGATAACCATATGCTAGATTTATAATTTTTAATAATCTCTCTGAACTACTTTCTTATACGTTATATATTTCAATTTATAAATTTTTTCGTATACTCTCATGGCGTCAGCACATTTGAAAAGAATATATATATATATACATACATACATCTGTATATATGTAAAGACCGCCAGAGAGTGATCCAACCGTTTTATAGGAGAGCGTTGCATTTTTAAGCTTAGTTGATGAAAATCCCCTTCACCAGGAGTGGGACTAGGATTTTAACTGACACACACACACACACGCACACACACACGCACACACATACACACACCACACACACACACATATATATATATATATATATCCATCTGTTCGTTTCTGTTCCTTACCGTAGCTATTTTTCTATATCTCATATCTACATCAAACAATTTCTATCTATCTATCTATCTATCTATCTATCTATCCCAGTCTGTTCCTAAACACCTAAGAACATATACCGCATTTTTGGAGTTACTGAACCCTTCGTTCTTTGTCACAGATCTGTAACTCTGTAATATCGTGATTCCTTTTGAATCGAATTGCAATTGGAGCGGAAATTAATTTCTAGGTTAACTGTGATGAGAAAATACCTTTATCCTTTTGTAAAATGAAATAAGATCAACATTCATGGAATCTTTTGTGCTGATGTATTCCCAATTCGAACCAGCGAGGGGGGGGGTCAAAGTTTAGGTATCAAACATGTATGCCGAAAAGTGGGTCCCCTTAAGGAAAATTGGGATTCTGTAAAAAGTACCTGGAACCTCTAAAATGAGGTAACCAAGCGAATACTCCGTACTATTAGTATGTTTGTAATTTAACCATTGTAGTTCTTTTAGACAATAACAAAATAAATAGAATTATTGTAATGAATTACTATTCTGACAACTTTATTGAAATCTATTAGATTTTCATATGCCACAGTTGAATGAGTTGTATATCTTTATTAAATTCTAAAACGACTTGATTAGTTAAGTTAAAAGTTAGTTAATAGAAAAAATGATATGATGCAATTCTTAAGAAAAAAAAGTATAAGAATTGAATTTTCTATATTAGAAAAGAATTTCTGCTTTATTTACTTTCCTGTCAATTTACTAATATTTTATGATTTTTATGGGTCTGATATAAACGCCGCACCTTATATATATTCCTTACGACATAGGAGTTTCTTTTTAAAAAACGTGTCGCAGTTTCTCAACTATGTCTATTTGGATATGTATATGTATGGATATATATATGTATGAATACATGTGTATGTATGTGTTGGTATGTGTGTGGATGCATGCATGTGTATGGGCATATGTGTGTATATATAAATGTATATATATATATGTATATGTATTTATTGAATTAGTTAAATAATTAAGTAGATAAAACAGGTTCTCTTGGATCTTCATTATATATATATATATATATATATATATATATATATATATAATTTAGGAAGAAAAAAAGAGAAATATGAAGATAGAAGGAAGAAATAAACAAGTAAATAAATGAAATCTAAATGAACTGGGGTGGTCCCTAAGTTGAAATTTGAAATATATTGATTTAACAGAAATTCCTAACAAATTACCGACAGCAAATGGTCAAATATCCTTTTTTATGACCCCACAGCAGAGGGAAGCAGGACAATAAAAAATCTGTTTTCAAATGCCTTAAAAGCAATAAAGAATTCACCATTCGCATCTGATGATTTGGGGGTGTTAGACACTTTGTCTAAGCTTCCTATAATGCAAAAATTCTAAGACTTTTGTTATATATTTTTTTACTTATATATATATATATATATATATATATATATATATACGTGTGTGGAGGGAGCGCAGCTGTTACTATATTTTAAGGTGACATTTTACATAAACCTGTTTCCCAAGTTGGTACTTTGCAGTTTGTAATTTTCTTTTATCTCAGACGAATTTTAAAAAGAAAAAAGAAAAGAAAGAAAGTCCAAAATAAAAGCGGAAAATAGGAATTCATATCTTCGTGACCATTGGACATAAATTCAATGACGCAATCTTTTAAACATAGACACTCACTAGGGATTTTTTTATGACGCCATTAATAACAGATTTTGAATACAGTAAACAAAACATTAATTTAAAAAATGACCTTGCTGAACAAATTTCTTGTTGTTTATTGCCATTACTTCAAGGTCCACTCTGACCCGGAGTGGTACTACCTGTTAGGGTCTCATCAAAGGGTCAAATAGAAAAATAACTGAGTTTTAAAAAATTGAGTTTAAAAAATGAGTATTATTTGTATTATTCGGACTATTGTCCTCATCTTCATTGTTATCTGTACAACGTTTCGGTCGATGTGCCCTCCAGCCTCCAGATATTTCTTGTTGGACTCGGGAAGCTTCTTGTCGTAATCGGAACCTTCTTGTCGTAATCGGGAACCTTCTTGTCGTAATCGGGAGCCATCTCGGAATTTTGAACTTAACCCTTTATTCAGTCCACGGGGGTATCCTGTTCTCATCCCGTAACCATAGCTGGGGTACAGGTGTTAAGCTGTGTTAATTATTTTTCTATGTTACTGCTGCTCCTGACCAGGATAGTCCGAATAATACAAATAATACAAATAATACTAATTATTAAGCCTCATCTAAAAAAAATTCAGAGAGATATTAAAAAAATGAGTTTAGGAAAAAATCCAACCAACCAACAAGTTTTTGCGCGTTTTCCTTCATGTGTGTGTTCATCGCGTTACACACGTCTAATCGACTGCAATTAATTGGTATCTCGATTAATTCAGTGGATTTAACCCTGAAGATCCTTATGGTGAAACTCGAGTAGGTTATCACTTGTACCTATATTGTAATAAATTTGTTCTACTAACGTATTGATCACTTTGTATTTGTTATATCGCTGACTTACCTCTCTGAATTCTGCACCATCTAACCATCGTGACCATATTCACCGGTAAGTAAACTTTTCCATTATACACACATACATATATATTTTTTTTTTGGAGGGGAGAGTATGTGCTTAATTGAAGTCGTACCTAATTTTGAAAGTTAATTAATTAATAATTAATTAATTAGGCGGGTATACCTATTTAAATGTAAGTCTAAACAAATCGAGAAAAATCAATCTCTGTATGTACATTTCGGCCTATTAAGCCTCATCAGCAGAGCTATCGATAGGAAGACCGCCTTGTGCGTGATTCGAAACCCCACTGTCAAGCTGACAAGCGAGGACCGTATCCCCTACACCAACCGGACTTTCTTAGATTTTTCATTTTGTTTAGAAGTAGGTTTCTATTCCTCTTATAGTGACTTCTTCTACACGACAGTATGAGAAGTAAATACACAAGCGTATTTACTTCTCATATATATATATATATATATATATATATATTATATATATATATAACAGCTATATCCCTATATATTGAGCACTCTACCAGTAATACCACAAAAAACTTGGTCCTACACTTATCAAGTGAGCTAGTGATAACCATATGCTAGATTTATAATTTTTAATAATCTCTCTGAACTACTTTCTTATACGTTATATATTTCAATTTATAAAATTTTTTATACTCTCATGGCGTCAGCACATTTGAAAAGAATATATATATATATACATACATACATCTGTATATATGTAAAGACCGCCAGAGAGTGATCCAACCGTTTTATAGGAGAGCGTTGCATTTTTAAGCTTAGTTGATGAAAATCCCCTTCACCAGGAGTGGGACTAGGATTTTAACTGACACACACACACACACGCACACACACACGCACACACATACACACCACACACACACACACACACATATATATATATATATATATATATCCATCTGTTCGTTTCTGTTCCTTACCGTAGCTATTTTTCTATATCTCATATCTACATCAAACAATTTCTATCTATCTATCTATCTATCTATCTATCCCAGTCTGTTCCTAAACACCTAAGAACATATACCGCATTTTTGGAGTTACTGAACCCTTCGTTCTTTGTCACAGATCTGTAACTCTGTAATATCGTGATTCCTTTTGAATCGAATTGCAATTGGAGCGGAAATTAATTTCTAGGTTAACTGTGATGAGAAAATACCTTTATCCTTTTGTAAAATGAAATAAGATCAACATTCATGGAATCTTTTGTGCTGATGTATTCCCAATTCGAACCAGCGAGGGGGGGGGGTCAAAGTTTAGGTATCAAACATGTATGCTGAAAAGTGGGTCCCCTTAAGGAAAATTGGGATTCTGTAAAAAGTACCTGGAACCTCTAAAATGAGGTAACCAAGCGAATACTCCGTACTATTAGTATGTTTGTAATTTAACCATTGTAGTTCTTTTAGACAATAACAAAATAAATAGAATTATTGTAATGAATTACTATTCTGACAACTTTATTGAAATCTATTAGATTTTCATATGCCACAGTTGAATGAGTTGTATATCTTTATTAAATTCTAAAACGACTTGATTAGTTAAGTTAAAAGTTAGTTAATAGAAAAAATGATATGATGCAATTCTTAAGAAAAAAAGTATAAGAATTGAATTTTCTATATTAGAAAAGAATTTCTGCTTTATTTACTTTCCTGTCAATTTACTAATTTTTATGATTTTTATGGGTCTGATATAAACGCCGCACCTTATATATATTCCTTACGACATAGGAGTTTCTTTTTAAAAAACGTGTCGCAGTTTCTCAACTATGTCTATTTGGATATGTATATGTATGGATATATATATGTATGAATACATGTGTATGTATGTGTTGGTATGTGTGTGGATGCATGCATGTGTATGGGCATATGTGTGTATATATAAATGTATATATATATATTATGTATTTATTGAATTAGTTAAATAATTAAGTAGATAAAACAGGTTCTCTTGGATCTTCATATATATATATATATATATATTATATATATATATATATATTATAAATTTAGGAAGAAAAAAAGAGAAATATGAAGATAGAAGGAAGAAATAAACAAGTAAATAAATGAAATCTAAATGAACTGGGTGGTCCCTAAGTTGAAATTTGAAATATATTGATTTAACAGAAATTCCTAACAAATTACCGACAGCAAATGGTCAAATATCCTTTTTTATGACCCCACAGCAGAGGGAAGCAGGACAATAAAAAATCTGTTTTCAAATGCCTTAAAAGCAATAAAGAATTCACCATTCGCATCTGATGATTTGGGGTGTTAGACACTTTGTCTAAGCTTCCTATAATGCAAAAATTCTAAGACTTTTGTTATATATTTTTTACTTTATATATAATATATATTATATATAATATATACGTGTGTGGAGGGAGCGCAGCTGTTACTATATTTTAAGGTGACATTTTACATAAACCTCATCTTCATTGTTATCTGTACAACGTTTCGGTCGATGTGCCCTCCAGCCTTCAGATATTTCTTGTTGGACTCGGGAACCTTCTTGTCGTAATCGGGAACCTTCTTGTCATAATCGGGAGCCATCACGGAACTTTGAACCTAACCCTTTATTCAATCCATGGGGCTATCCTATTCTCATTCCGCTAACCATAGCTGGGGTACAGGTGTTAAGCTGTGTTAATTATTTTTCTATGTTACTGCTGCTCCTGACCAGGATAGTCCGAATAATACAAATAATACTAATTATCAAGTCTCATCTAAAAAAAAATTCAGAGAGATATTAATACGTCGCAATCCACCGTTCAAGGGCCCCTCGGATTCTGATCAGATGAGTGAGGTATAATATATCCTCTGATCCCAGTCAGAACCTTCTCCCGTGGTCTAATAGAGTCAGGGTCGGGTTTATTGCCCGGTGACTGAGATGCCCCAAAAGAAGAATACCGATGAGCCCACACATTTTTTTGCACTGGTCATCTCATGAGCTTCTGACCTACTACATAAAAAAAGACCTTGTATTAATCCAGCCTGGTAAGAGGTCAAGAAAATAACTATCTTGAGATCCATCGTAACATCCCATTTCGACGTCGAAATTTCTCCCTTGATTTCTTATAATCTGTACTGCTTCTTTATAGAATTAGATTGAACTTCTGCATTGTTTACGTATCAGAGACATTCTTCTGTTATATTTACGTATAATTAAGCCATATTTATCACCTTGTTCGAGATCTCTTTTATGAACGAGGGTTGGATATCTTTTTATATTAAACTGTATTTCCGTGTATGATGTTGCTACATTTTCTGGTCTATTTCTTTTTTTTTTTCTTTTGAAACCAATTAATTCTGGTGTTGATATCCTGCGCTGTTTTACTGATTTCTTTTTCCAATATTGCTTTTGGTTGAGTTTAATAGTCTGCATGTTGGTTTTGTCATGAAGTCGTCTTTGTAGTTCTTAAGAATAATTAATGTTTGCTTATTGTCGTTATGGTTCACTAAATTACCTACATTCACTTTACTTATTATAATGTTTGCCGGTTTATCAATGTTCATTTCCGTTTCCCTTGTTGTTGTTTATTCTATCTTATTTTTTCCTTTTCTTCAAGATTCCTATCAAATATTTTATCTTAAACTTCATTTGGTTTACAAACCATGGCGGTGAAGTTTTAATTTTTTAATCTTACACACACACACACACACACACACACACACACACACATATATATATATATATATATATATATATATATATATATATATATATGAGTTAGTAAAAAAAACAAATGTGTTTATTTTTATATGGCTTTAAGCCGACAATTTTTGAAGGATATGTGCTTAATTGAAGTCTTACCTAATTTTGAAAATTAATTAGTTAATAATTAATGAATTTTAGGCGTGCATATATGTTCAAATGTAAGGCTAAACGGATCGAGAAAATGTCAATCCCTGAATGTACATTTCGACCTATTAGGTCTCATCAGCAAGGTTATAGACATGGGAGACTGCTCCGTGTGTGACTCGAAACCTCGACTGTCAAGCTGAAAGGCGAAGTCTCTAACCGTTACAAATATATAATATATGTATAACCTACTCGAGTTACACAATATATATAAGTGATAACCTACCGAGTTTCACCATAAGGATCTTCAGGGTTAAATCCACCGAATTAATCGAGATACCGATTAATTGCAGTCGATTTCACGTGTGTGTTCATCGCGTTACACACATGTAATCGACTGCAATTAATTGGTATCTCGATTAATTCAGTGGATTTAACCCTGAAGATCCTTATGGTGAAACTCGAGTAGGTTATCACTTGTACCTATATTGTAATAAATTTGCTCTACTAACGTATTGAGCACTTTGTATTTGTTATATCGCTGAATAACCTCCCTGAATTCTGCACCATCCAACCTTTTCCATTATACATATATCTATCAATAATGGAGATTCGCTTCCGGTTTTTGTCTGTAACAAAAACTACGTCACTGATTACGTCACATTACCCAAAATCGTCATAACATAGAATAAATACACTCAAAATTTGAACATGCAACATTAGACAGTCCTCATTGTTTTTTTTAAACAAGTTTTAATAAATACATGACTGGTATTATATATCTATATATAGTTTGCTTTATTTTAATACATATTTAAAGTTTACATTTCAAATTGTTTTATTTTTTAATCCTTTAATGAATCTGATGATTTTACTTACTTAGGGTACAAACTCGCTGACATTGAATTTTTACTCCAACCCCACAGGCAATATGTTTCAAAAATCTATTTTTACATCGCCCGGAAGGTGTTTTTAATTTTGTACTAGTATATATAATAGCTATATCCCTATATATTGAGCACTCTACCAGTAATACCACAAAAAACTTGGTCCTACACTTATCAAGTGAGCTAGTGATAACCATATGCTAGATTTATAATTTTTAATAATCTCTCTGAACTACTTTCTTATACGTTATATATTTCAATTTATAAAAAATGGCGTCAGCATATTTGAAAAGAATATATATATATATATATGAGAAGTAAACAAACAAACGATGTGTTTTGATATGGCTTTTTTTAGCCGACAATTCTTGGGAGAATATGTGCTTAATTGAAGTCATACCTAATTTTTGAAAATTAATTAATTAATAATTAATGAATAATTATGCATTCCAGCCTAATTCCTTAATTATCAATTGATTAATTTTCAAAAGTTAGGTATGACTTTAATTAAGCACACACACACACACACACACACACACACATATATATATATATATATATATATATATATAAGCATTCAAAATTTCTAAGCCTCATCCAGAAAGAAGGGCCAGTTCTTATAACACTAGAAAAACTAATTCAGATTTAAGTTTTAATTCTTGTGCAAGGGAGAGGTGGGCAACAAATAAAACATTGATGATATATATATATATATATATATATATATATATATATATATATATATATATATATATATATATATGTAAACAGATGGGAGTAAACAATCGCTTAAAAACATTTTATAATTCAAAAAGTGATCAAATACTCACCAGCAGCGCAGTATAAAAACTAAAAGTAATCAAAATCTCTCTTTTTGGTCATTGGTTTCGCAGATCTTCCTACATTTCTATCTTATGTTAATGTGCCCCGACAATCTCTCTCTCTCTCTCTCTCTCTCTCTCTCTCTCTCTCTCTCTCTCTCTTCACACACACACACACACACATATATATATATATATATATATATATATATATATATATGTGTGTGTGTGTGTGTGTGTGTATGTGTGTGTGTGTGTGTTGTGAATGACTCTTTTTATCTTTTTGCTTCTGGTAATGGAAATCAAAGGAAGCAAACGACCGTATAAATTCACCAAAATTCCGAAAGACAAATGGCTCATAATGCTTCAATCGTTCTCCTTTTACTCCTTCAGCCATTTTTGTCATCTGCCTGATTCAACTTTGAACATCAAAGACAACAATCCATTACACATGAATGATATTCACATTGAATGTCTCTACATTTCATTTCATTTTCTCCTGACCTCAAAACCTGGCTTTTGTCCACCATTAAGATTGAAGTTGACTTTGAGGAGAGAACGGTTCAGAATCAAGAGTTACCTTTCTTGGTTTCACAACTTGGGTTCCCGTCACTTCATGGTAGGAAACCATTATAGAAGTTTCTCTGAATTTTCGAGATGAGGCTTGATAATTAGTATTATCTGCATTATTCGGACTATTGTCCTCATCTTCATTGTTATCTGTACAACGTTTCGGCCGATAGAATAATAATTAACACAGCTTAACGCCTCAAACCCAGGTAGTCGGCATATGCTACAACCTCACCGACAGGACGGAAAAACAACGGTGAGTTCTGCAAAGAGGACGGTCTGCGTATTTTTTAAAAATGTTATTTACAAACCGAATTTTGTCCATACGTGTAAGATGCGTATTTTTTAAAAATGTTATTTACATTTCGAATTATCTTGTGAAAAAATAAACAGGTTAAGTAGAATGGATATAAATAAGTCAATGCAAATATGAATTGGTTAAGTTTTATAGAACAAACAACATAAACATGAGGAAAGTAGTGGAAAGAGATCAAAAGTAGACATTGTTGCACGTCAATATTCCCTTTTGAGTTTTCAGTATTAATAGTAAGTGTTTATCTATATGTAATGAAGATTCGGTGTCTGTCTGTAACCGAAACTGTCACAGTACCCTCAGGAATTACGTAAGTTTATCAATTAATATTTAACTTATAGTCACAATCATTAATAGATAGAATAAAGAACAACCTTGTATTATATATTCTCAGAAATTAAATATGCAACATTAATCAGTCCACATATATATATATATATATATATATATATATATATATACTAGCAAATATATGCACCCTCCGGGTGCAAGTATTTAAGTTTTAATGTAATGAAATATCGTATTAAATTAGAGGCAGACAAAAAGATATGTAACAGAGTGGGGGTATAATAGAAAAATAGAAATGAAACTTACTCTTCCATCACTCCCTTCTTTCATTGCTGAATTTTACTTATTTAACAATTTAGTTAAATTAGGGAATAAAGAATAAAATTACACTTATGTTTTCTTGTTAATGGATTTCATTTAAGATTCATTAAAGAGATTTTTGCTCATATTCATTCAAATAAAACCAAACAGTTAGAAATCAATAATACTAAGCACATATTTAATAAAATCACATTTTTAATATCAATATGCAAATTAGCCTTCCCGTTCACACTGCAAACCGCTATTCTTTGTATATATAAATACAATTGTATGTTATTTGTATGTAGATATGGGCAACACTAATAAAAAGATGAAGAAATTTTATTAATAATTGAGGTTTAAATATAAATAAAATCATGGAGAATGTGATGTAAATAACTATGTTAATTGTGACTCGATTAGTAATATAGTTTCGGTTACAGACAGAAAAACACACAATCTCCATTATAATAAGATATGTGTAAATTCATGTAAAGAGAGGGAAACGAAAACAGATGCCATGTAATTTTCTGTTTAGCTATTCAGACAAAATATTCAGAGGATGCATTCTTCATATGAGATTTGCCCACGTTTCGATTTTTACAACCATCTTCCGGGCAATGTGGTTGATGTTTAATGTTTCATCTTAAGAATAATGTTCGAATAAAAAAAAAAAAAAAAATAAAAAAAAGAAACGAAATGAAAAAATAAAAAATCCTTAGCCCTCTTGAACGTTAATAGCATTCCAATTCAAGCTAGACCGACCTCCATTTAATGTTTGAAAATATTTTAAAATAATCTCTTTGTTTGTAGCCGCCCTGTTGGTGGGGTTGTAGAATACACCGACTGCAGAGGGCTAAGACCCCCTAAATAGCACCCTCCGATCAATCGGCTGGTCTCGTCAAGCCCAAGCATTTAGATGATTGTACGAACCCTATTGTCTCTATGGAAAAACCCAACCCTTTTTATCATAAATGTGCTAAAAGGCGTTGGTCGAGGGTCTTAATGTCATGGGTATGACATTTAACTCTATCTGATGGTGAATTTCCAATTCTAGAGCTCTGGAGAATATGGAGTATCCCTACATCACCATTACTCTCAGGTCCACTCTGACTCGGAATGGTAGTACCTGTTAGGGTCACATGTATGTGTTAAGTAGAAAAAATTGGATTAAAAAATGTGTTTTTTAAAAATTGAGTACCCATAAAAAATGAATAAAACTAAACGTCTTCGGCATAAAATAACCCAACAGGTGTTGAAATGCCGTAAAATCAATCGACCAACTTTGTTTGTTGTTTAGAAAATATCAAATGTTAGTATAATTTAGTTATAATTGATAAAAACTCATTTGAATAAGCTATATTGTAACTATTTAGAACTATTTAGTACTAATTTAACTAAAAAAGAAAATAAGTTCAAAGAAACCTATCTTTTTCTGATAGTATTATAATTAAAAATAATGCTAGATTCGACTATATTTCTGTGATGTTTATTATGTATTTTAACTAACATTTTGGTATCTTTAAAATTAAAACTATATATATATATATATATATATATATATATAATATATATATATATATATATATATATATATATACATTATTCAAATGAGTTTTATTAATTATAACTAAATTATACTAATATATATATATATATATATATATATATATATATATATATATATATTCAAAATTCCCTCCAGCTATGGATTAAATTGTAGGGCAGACTGGGCCCTTCAGCCTTGGGTAGGTAACAATTCTAGGATAGGGATAACTCTGAATTCAAAAGGTCGGTTGTTGATTGGGGTTGTGGCAACCCTTGATGCACCAATTCTTTCCTATCGACTGTGCCAAAAAGTGTGGATGGTCCAACACAAGCCTTCACCACTATAAACAAATCACTGTGTGGGTGTTCATTGTATATATGAACCCTCATGCGTCGAAAATCGACGAGAGAGTCCATAATGTATATATATATATATATATATATATATATATATATATATATATATATATATATATATATATATATATATGGTGGACTCTCCAATCGTGAACGATAGATGAGGAGCAGCAGTGAGTGATTTGTTTTCTCCTATGTTGTTCATGCTATCAAAAAGACATTTTGTGTTTCCTCGAGTGTGATAGCAGCCCAAACTTGCTGCGAGCTATGAAGCCACACTAACAGGTGAAATGTTCTAAGGCGGGAATCAATTGTTTTTGTCAACAATTTTGTTGTTATGTTTTTTAATTATCCTGTCTATACTATCCATACAGGAAAAGCAAATCTTTAAGTTGTTCTCATTAAAGATTTTGTGTAGGGTGTGACTACTTGAGAAGTGTTTCTTTATTAAATTTATGAATATCTTTCCGGGAAAAAGTAACCAGACCCCACAAAGGTCAATAGAGTAAGTTGAAGATAGTGGTAAGGGGTAATAAAAGCATAATGTTACAGCGCGCTACTACCCACTTAGGTCAAAATAGGAGGAATTTAACCCCAACTACAAACTAGCAGCCTACTAAGTTTATATTCAGGAAGAATTAAAAAGATATCAGTCTAGCCATATAAAGTAACCGGAGAAAAAAAATACACTCAATCCCCATGATGAAGGTGTTGGAATAACACCGAAACCGCGGTCGGGAAACAACTTCTTTTACAACTATATATATATATATATATATATATATATATATATATATATATAAATTGACATCTACAGAGCAGTCGTGCTTTTAACTCTTCTATATGGTGCTAAAGCTTGGACACTTTACCGCAAGCACATAAACCAAACAAATTACACTGATGAAGGTTTTGGAATAACACCGAAACCGCGGTCGGGAAACAACTTCTCTTACAACTATTAATGCTCTTTATTCACAATATATTGAGCCCTATTGGATTAACTACTTACGCTATGTTCACATAGTAGTACCCATATATATATATATATATATATATATATATATATATATATATATATATATATACGTAATACAAATGGTTTTCAAATACATCTATTTAACACATAGAAGAAAAAGGAAAAATCTGGATTCCGCTTAAGAAATTGACCTTGTGTAACATCCTGCTCATGCGGACGATTTGTGTAAATCCATTAATGCAACCATACTCTCTTAACAAGTTAAAATTCATGTAAAGAGAAAGAAAGGAAAACAGATGCCATGTAATTTTCTGTTTAGCATTTTAACTCTATTCAGACCTGACAACCTGTCGATTCAATTCACACAATTTACTATTTATATTCAAACATTATCAAAATATCCTCTATTTTATTCAATTCAGTCGTGACTGGGCGTCGAAAATCGTGACTATTTTACATGGACGTGCACTTGTCGTATCTGCAACAAAGAAAGCAGACATTTTTTTCTAGATTAGATAGAGCAGCTATTTTTTGTCACTTAGATATACATTGGAGAAGGGTTTTGTTTTCTCTATTATTCTTTCATTTTTCTTTTTATTTAGGGTCCTTTAAGGCCGACACTGTTCTTACAAATATACCCACCTACTGCAAAACAATAAAATGAAAAGTTCATTCTGTGTAGAAAGATATAAGAAACAATATATATTATTGTTGTTCGTAAGCGAGGGTTCGAAAAAGTCAGGGTGTGGTATTCAGCCCTCAAAATTGCGATGGGTGCACTTCATTGTCTAGTTGCCTTTTTTTTTTTTTTTAATTCAATTCCGAAGTTATTCTAGCCTCATTATTTTATTTCTTTTTTTAAAAAATTTTCTTTTCTTTTTACTTTTTCATTATTACCACACCCAACTCTTTTGGGGGTAAGTTTAAAACACTCTCACAAAATAATCAATGAGATGTTTTCTCATGTTTTCATACCTTGTAGATTTATTTACATTTATCCTGTCTTTCTATTGAGTTGTTTGTAAGGTTTTTGAAAGATGTCGCTTTCGACTCTTACAAGCACTTATATAGACGTAAAAGGACGGAGGCGCGTGGAGTAATGGTTAGAGTCGTAGGAATCGTCGACCAGGGTTCAATTCCTGGACGATGCTGTTTGCACTTCACATACCTTCTAATACCCTTGGGTAAGGTATGAATCCAAATATCCCTCCGGCATTGGTTAAATAGCAGGGTAGACTGAGCTCTTTAACCATGGCTAGGTAACCAGTGTAGGAAAAGGAAAACTCTGAATTCAAACCTGTTAATTTTCGCTTAAGAAATTGACCTTGTGTCGCATCCTGCTCGTATGGAGGGGTTGGTAAATATATATATAAACGTAAAACTTGAGTTCAAATCCTGGACGAGGTTGTTTACATTTCACATAGCACTAATAATCTTGGGAAATGTATGAATCCAACTACTCCAAATACAATAGTAAACCAGCCTGGGCTCTTTAACCTTGGTTAGGCAACCAGTCTAGGAGAAGGTAAACTCTGAATTCAAACCTGTGAAACTCCACATTAAATTGAAATCGTGTCATATACTGCTTGTGTGTAGGGGTTGATATATATATATATATATATATATATATATATATATATATATATAAACGTAAAACACTGCGGTCTGTAATGTTGAGATAGAAAGAAAGACAGAGAGACGGAGAGAAAATGAAGAATGAAGAGTTAAAAACCCTATGATTTGGGCCAAGAATAATAAAACCACAATATTGAGAGTAAAAGTCGTCGGGGTGGCCTAAAGTCGGTATCAGCCAATCAGCGAAGGAGTCTATCCCCTTTTCACTAGCGTTAGACTAAGGAGATTGTGTTTGCGTCTGGGTGGAGCGCCACACCTACCATCAGCTCCTTACATTGCGAGGGCCGGTATTGAGAAATAAACCTAAGTGAATATCAAATCTGTTTTAATATAATAGTAAAGTCGGTTGAGTAGCCTACTATCGATATCAGCCGAACAGCGAAGGCGACTATCCCCTTTTCGTTAACGCCTGACCAAGGAAATTTTTTTCTGAGGTGGAGCGTCACACCTACCATAAACTCCCTACTTTTATGTACAGATCAGATTAGCCAAGCCATGCTACTCAGCTTAGATCGTGAAAGGGAAATGCGAAGAAAGACTATGTTGCGCCAATCTTCCATCTTGGAAAATTATACCTGCCTGCCTTGAAATTCGGGGCATCAAAAGTATTTTCGTTTTTTAATCAACAGAGAGTTCATAGATAACATCTCAAGAACTCCTGTATGATTTTTTAAAGCTTATTTTATAATCTACATGTGTTATCTTTCGAGGATCCTAGCCCTTTTGAAAGTTTTTAAGTGTTCTCCTCTACATTGTATTATAGAGCATCATATTCAATAATTAATATTCTTAAGGACGGAATACTGGTGTCTGAGCAGTCCATGACATGCAACATTCCACTTAGGCCCTTACTTAGGAAAGAAGGACGGTCAGAGAGGGCCCCTCCGATCAATCGGCTTGTCACGTCAAGCCCTAGCACCTATATGATTGTCCAAATCCTATTGCCCCAACACTTTTCATCATATATATGCTAGAAGGCGGTGGCTGAGAGTCTTCATGTCCTGGGGATAACGTTAAATTCTATCTGATGGTGAGGTTCCAGTTCTGGAGGTCTTGGGAATGTGGAGCACCCCTTCATCACCATTGCTCCCTGGTCCACTCTGACCCGGAGTGGTAGTACCTTTTAGGGTCCCATTTTTGGGTTAAATAGAAAAATGTGTTTAATAGATGTGTTTAATAAAAATAATATGCCATAAAACAAACAAACAAACAAACAAACAAACAACTAATATTCATCCATTTGGGGCCTTTATTTCCAAGGACAATTCACCAGCTTTAAAAGGTTTAAACCAGTTTTTAGGTACGATAGCCAAATGGAATTTTATTTATGTTCACGTCTTGAATTCTGCGAGTAGCTTTAGCTACTTTGAGGTCAAGTTTAAAACAATGTCTCAAAATTGTTAGAACTTCAATACTTGTATCTGCCATTATAACATCTGAAAACAGTGTCAGGCTTATATTTTCTAGATCCCTGGCTTAAAGGTACTGTGAGGTCCCAGTAATATTTTCCCATTGCCAAATTAAGAATTTGAAGGTCTTAGGGTTAAAGGTACTTTGATATGCCCAGTAATATTTCCCCATGGCCAAATTAAGGATTCATAGGTCCTAGGTTTAAAGGTGCCGTGATATGTCCAGTAATATTTTCCCATTGTCAAATTAAGAATTTATAGGTCTTTGGTTTAAAGGTACCGTGATATGCCCAGTATTATTTCCCCATTGCCAAATTAAGGATTCATAGGTCCTAGGTTTAAAGGTGCCGTGATATGTCCAGTAATATTTTCCCATTGCCAAATTAAGAATTTGAAAGTCCTAGGGTTAAAGGTACTGTTAGGGTCCCAGTAATATTTTCACATTGCCAAATTAAGAATTTGAAAGTCCTAGGGTTAAAGGTACTGTTAGGGTCCCAGTAATATTTTCACATTGCCAAATTAAGAATTTGAAAGTCCTAGGGTTAAAGGTACTGTTAGGGTCCCAGTAATATTTTCACATTGCCAAATTAAGAATTTGAAAGTCCTAGGGTTAAAGGTACTGTTAGGGTCCCAGTAATATTTTCACATTGCCAAATTAAGAATTTGAAAGTCTAGGGTTAAAGGTACTGTTAGGGTCCCAGTAATATTTTCACATTGCCAAATTAAGAATTTGAAAGTCCTAGGGTTAAAGGTACTGTTAGGGTCCCAGTAATATTTTCACATTGCCAAATTAAGAATTTGAAAGTCCTAGGGTTAAAGGTACTGTTAGGGTCCCAGTAATATTTTCACATTGCCAAATTAAGAATTTATAGGTACCTGGTCTACAAGTTCTATGCCGACCTAGATAGAGTGGTCATCATTTGTAACTTAGATATACGTCAGAGAAGGGTTTGTTTTCTCTATTATTCTTTCATTTTTCTTATTCTTTGTGTTTAAGACAGTCACTGTTCTTACAAGATATACCCACCTACAGCTAAATAATAAAATGAAATCTTACGGCGTAGAAAAATAAAAACAATGTATTATAGATTAAAAAAATGAATGGATGGTTGAATGATTTCATTTTACGGCATGTGAATCCTTGTTGGATTATTTTATTCTTATAGCACATATATGATAAAAAGTGTCGAGGGCTTGCCATGGGGTTGGGACAATCATATAGATGCTAGGGATTGATATGACTAGCCGATTGATCGGAGAGGCTTCTCCAACCACCCGTCATTTGAGTGCAATCTTCTTGTTTGTAAGGTTTTAGAAATATGTCACTTTTGACTCTTACAAGCTCTTATATAAACATAAATGTGGAGGCACTCATGGTGCAATGGTTATCGTCTTAGGAAATGGACACGAATAGATGAATTCAAATCCTGGACAAGGATATTTATTTCACAGAGCGCTAATATTCTCAGGAAAGGTATGAATCAAAATATTCTCCCTCTAGCTATGAGTAAATAGTAGGGCTGAGTGGGTTCTTTAACCTTGATCAGGCCACCAGTATAGAAGAAGGAAAATTCAAACCTGTTACACTCCGCTTCAGAAATTAGTTGTGTCACATCCTGCTCGTGAGGAGGCGTTGGTAAATATATGCATAAACGTAAAACACTGCGGTCTGTAATGTCGAGATAGAAAGAAAGACAGACAGAGAAACAGAGAAAAATAAAGAGTAATGAGTTACAAATCCCATGATTTTGGTTAAGAAAGGTAAAACCACAACATTGTGAAATAAACTCAAGAGAATATAAAATCTGTTTGAATATAATAGTAAGTCGGTGGAATTGCCTTTTCTAGATGTTTTTTTTTTTTTTTTTTTTTTTTTTAGATGTGTACTCATTGGCTTTTTGTTGATAATAACGAATTTAATGATAACATCACCTATTAATGTAGAAGAAGGGTTTAAAGACTTAGTTGTCATGTGCGGCCCACATGACAAACATATGTAATCTATGTGGCCCTAGGGGTCTACTCAGTTGACATGCCTGTGATACAGGATGTGTATACAACACCAAGTGGTTTAGCTATCATTAAATACAAACAATTCAGCTATTTCGAAATTCTTTAACTTAACTTAATCCTCTGTTTACAAGAAAGGTGCACTCTTAGTTAGTAGGTAACATGATTGGGTCTCGTATTACATTTGAGGGGTGGAGCTACACAATCCCAATCTTTAGCCCTTTCGTTTGACACCTGAAAATCGTGTCAGTCGGTGCAATTCTTAGAAAAAAGCTCAACGAAGTGAAATGAGCTATATCTCGTTCACACCTGGAACCTTTGACACTTTTAATAAACTTATCAATTTAGCAGCTGCAGTGACCTTTGCTTGAATCTGTAAACTCAGTCAGAAGAATCAGCCTTTATACAATATCTTGGTTTAATGTTTTACATTTTAAACAAAATTATTTCCCTGTGTTCAACAAGAGACACCCGAAGAAGGACGGTGGGTACATCGACCAAAACGTTATGTATATAACAATGAAGTTTAGTACGACAGTCCGAAAAATCTAAATAATACTGATTTTCTACTTTTTTTTAGCTCAGTCGATAGACACAAGTTTCCGAGTTCGATACCAGCTCTCTAGACTTGTGCGATAAAGTGGGGAGCTGATGATAGGTGTGGAGTTTCACCTCAAACGCGAATACAATCTCCTTGGTCTAGCGTTAGTAAAAGGAGGATAGACTCCTTCGTCGTCTGGCTGATGCATAGAATAGGCCACTCCGCTTACTTACTTTACTTATTATCATGAAAGACATTTGTCTATATCTTTTTTGCCAGTATTTTACTTTTTTAATTTTTTAAATATTCTCAGTTGGTAGAGTACCCACCTACGAATCGCAAGGTTCCTGGTTCGATACCGGTCCCTGCTAACTCAGCTCATGAGAAGCACATATCAGGTAATCTGATCAGTGCGGTAAAGTGAGGAGCTGACGGTAGGTGTGGATCTCCACCTCAATAAAACAATCTCCCTGGTCTAGCGCTAACGAAAAGGGAATAGACTCCTTCGCTGTCCGGCTGATACCGACAACCTTACTTTTACTTTTTTTTACAAGCATAATTAGCTGTCTATCTTTATTAAATTATAAAATGACTTGATTAGTTAAATCAAAAGTTAAAGTTAATAGAAACAATGACATCGGGACATGCATTTAAAATGGAAATAGTTTATTATAAATTATTCTAAAAGTAATTGGTAATTTGCTTGAAGCATTGTTAAGTATGTTATAAAATAATAAAATTCGAAGGCAATACAATGCGTAAAAAATAAAGACAAAAAGATGTTTTATATGTCTAATCGATTTCAAAGCAAAGCTTTATCATCAGAGTTTTATTCAGAGTTTTATTTATTTTTATCATCAGAGTTTTATTTATTTTTATCATCAGAGTTTTATTTATTTTTATCATCAGAGTTTTATTTATTTTTTTCTGAATAAAACTCTGATGATAAAGCTTTGCTTTGAAATCGATTAGACATATAAAACATCTTTTTGTCTTTATTTTTTACGCATTGTATTGCCTTCGAATTTTATTATTTTATAAATTATTCTAATTTATTAACGAGATATATGATTTAATTATTCATATAATTCTACATCTCTTATTATTATGGAGATTTTTTATTTGTCAGTCTGTAACCGAAACTATATGACTGCTTACGTCACAAAACCCTCAGGAAATGCGCAAGTTTATCATTGAGTATTTAATTCATATTTAAAATCATTAATTAATACATAGAATAAATCTTATTTATTACCAATGTTTCTATGAAAATCTGAGTTATTTGCCTCAAAACAGCTCATGTTATTAGTGCGTTTAGAATCCTGCAATGTGCCTGATATATCACTAAGAAATAAAGGTTTACATAATATATGGTGTGGTTAATTTACATACTGGTTTTAACAAAACCGGGTTTAATAAATAATTACTTGGTGTTATAGATCTCTAATATTATTGTTTTATTCTCCAACATATTAAAATCAATCATATGAATGAATATATATAGAAACTAATTAAAATATAACTAAAATAAGTGTAATCTTTTTATATGCGTGTTTAGTTGATTTGTTTGTTTTTTTTTGTCTTTCTAATTTAATATATTCAATTACATTAAAATTTAAATACTTACGCCCGAAGTAAGTATATTCTTACTTGTCTAAATAATAAATGTAATGTATAAGTAATAGGTACCAGGCACTTTTCACAATATCACAATTTTTCATTAAGGGAACCGTTCTTTTAGGTATACATGTCCGGTATATAAACTGTGACCCCCCCCCCCGATCCTGATTGAAAATTAATTTTTTGCCAATTGAGCTGACCGCGGATACGGGAAATCAAGTTGCGATTCCGCGGATGAATACATTTTGAAAGGACGACCGGTTAAATCGAACTCAACGGACCCAAATCCCAGCATCGTATGTCACCCCGCCGAAAGAAAAAACAAAATACCAAAAATCAAGGAATTAACCGAATTTACTGAAATCTTCAGTGTTGATATATTAATGAATAAAAGATATGATGCACCGGTTATTTTATTTTAAAAGTTTTACATTTTTTCATGTCAGTTAACTTTGAACCACGTATATTTGAGGCGTAATACAGATTCCAAATGGTTCAAAGTTAACTGACCTGAAAAAATGTAAAGTTTTTAAATAAAATAACTGGTGCATTATAACTCTTATTCATTAATATATCAACACTGACAATTTCATTAAATTCAGTTAATTCCCTGATTTTTGGTATATTTTTATTTTATTTCGGCAGGGTGATACGATGGTGGAATTTAGGTCCGTTAAGTTAGATTTAACCGGGCGACCTCTATTTAATTGCATCCTGTAGATTACCTCACAACGAATTTAAACAAGTGTCATAACATGTGTTATACTTTCACGACCACTACTATTGTTCACGCAGGGTTTTTTTTACCTGGCTTTCTGGGAAAATAAAGTTGTTTTTTTTATCCGGTAAGTGGGGTAGGGAGATTGCTGAATGAAATATTTGAATCGGCCACTCTCCACTCCTAGTTTCATAACACAGGTATCCACCCCGGGCCAAGCCCTACTTCTGCATTTTTTAGGCGAAGGGCCTGTTTTATGGCGTTTGTTCTTCGTGTAAAGAATCTTTTTAAAAGTGTCGAACATGGAATGATGGAGAGGGGGGTGAGGAAAGACGGGGACGAAAGATTTAGGATTCTTTATGACAAAACAAGGAATTTCCTCTGGCGTCGACCGACGTCAACTGAAGTTTACAAGTATCCATAAAAGAGAGAGAGAGAGAGAGAGAGAGAGAGAGAGAGAGAGAGAGAGAGAGAGAGAGAGAGAGTGTGTGTGTGTGTGTGTGTGTGTGTGAGGAAAAGAGAGAAACACCCACCCCTCAAAAAGATCATTACTCTACAGTTTCTAACAATGTATTTACGCGAATGCACAAAATGAATTATTAATCCAGTTTTTTAATTTTTTTTGCCTTAGATTAGATTATGAGATTGATAAGACTTCCATCTATCTATCCATCTATCTTAGTCTGTTCATATCTATCTATCTATCTATCTATCTATCTATCTATCTATCTATCTATCTTATCTATCTGTATCTATCTATCTATCTATCTATCTATCTATCTATCTATCTATCTATCTATCTATCTATCTATAAATCTATATATCTTAGTCTGTTCATATCTATCTATCTATCTTCTGTTTATATCTATCTATCTATCTATCTATCTATCTATCTATCTATCTATCTTATCTATCTATCTATCTATCTATCTTAGTCTGTTCATATCTTTCTATCTATCTATCTATCTATCTATCTATCTATCTATCTTAGTCTGTTCATATCTATCTATCTATCTTAGTCTGTTCATATCTATCTATCCATCTTAGTCTGTTCATATCTATCTATCTATCTATCTATCTATCTTAGTCTATTCATATCTATCTATCTATCTATCTATCTATCTATCTTAGTCTGTTCATTATCTATCTATCTTAGTCTATTCATATCTATCTATCTATCTATCTATCTATCTATCTTAGTCTATTCATATCTATCTATCTATCTATCTATCTATCTATCTCTTAGTCTGTTCATATCTATCTATCTATCTATCTATCTATCTATCTATATCTTAGTATGTTCATATCTATCTATCTATCTATCTACCTATCTATCAATATATCTATCTATCAATCTCTTATACGAACGTGTCAGCCTCCACCCCACCCTCATCCTCATCCTCGTATATACAAAGGAAAAATATTTCATAACTCTCCGCGATTTCTTTTTCT
This sequence comes from Doryteuthis pealeii, assembly GCA_023376005.1. NCBI lineage: Eukaryota > Metazoa > Mollusca > Cephalopoda > Myopsida > Loliginidae > Doryteuthis > Doryteuthis pealeii. The sequence continues at coordinate 86,128,213 of CM042148.1, forward strand.
TTGATCCCAAGACGATGAGAAGATTAGAAAATCAAAGATATTGCAGCGAATATGATAAAAAGGAGAATGCAACAGAAGGTCGTTTTTTTTAATACCATGGAGGAGATCCAGTGCATTACATATGGCGGTTGATGTGGTGCTTGATAAACTTACGCAATTCTTGAGGGTATTAGGACGTAAGCCGTGACGTAGTTTCGGTTACAGGCTGACAGGCACCGAATCTCTATTATAATAAACTTTTTACGTGCCCGCGTGTCTTCAAGATGGAGAGAAGATGGAGAAAGATACAAATTGAGATACGGAATCGGTCGACAGTTAGAATAATTTTACCATTCTTTTTTTATAGACAATGGCAGTGTTTAGATTTTATCTTAGAATAATGTTTTTCAAGTTTGTTTTTTTTCTCTCCACATTGTGACATTTCTAACTCTTGGAGAGAAACCAAGATTACAATCTCATATCTTTCGCTTAATCTCTAAGATTTCTTGGTTAAAACTTGCAAATCGTCGTCAAAATTAAAAACGAAACTTATTTAGTTATCCATGACAGTTTATCTACAGTGTATGAATTAACTTTTTGGCGAATTGGGTTACGGATTAGGGTTTTGGGGATTAAGGTTGTTTTTAATTACGTATTGCTTTTTTTTTTAATTCCCAAATTACTATACATTTAATGTGGAAAAATATTTTTTAAAACCAAGTTTAATTGAAATTATACATTGCAACACTAACACAAACAACTGAAACTAATGTGTCTATCGTTGGATTCAATAATTAATTTCAATGGTTAATGGTATAGTAATTTGGGGTTTTTGTTGTTGTTTGTTTGTTTTTTGTAAGCAAGACGTAATTAAAAAACAACCTTAATCCCCAAACCCCTAAACCGTAACCCAATTCGAAAAAAGTTCATTCGTACACTCTAGTTAAATTGTCATGGATCACTAAATAAGTTTCGTTTTAATTTTGACGACGATTTGCAAGTTTAACCGATTTCTTATCAGTAAAAAAATAAAAATAAAACAGCAAATAAAATTGAAAATAAGAAAATCTACACTCGTTTAAACAAGCGCCTGAAATTTCGGAATGTTCAAAATCAAAATGGCGATCTTTTGTAAGATAATCAATTGTTTATATCATACCATAAAATAAAATATTCATGAGTGGCACAAATAATTCTGCTTTAAAATTGATTCAGAGTTTAAAGTTTAATTCATAAACTTTCTTTTGAGGTTAGTGTTTCTAAACGGTGATCTTCCAATATGTGATCTACCAAATGTTTGTGATCCACTATTGATCTATTATTCATGGCATATGATCTACCATGAAAAAAGAAGACATGGTTAGGGTTAGGGTTAGGGTTTAGGGTTAGTTTAATGGGAAAATAATGGGTAGTTAATGGGTGGATCACATATTGGAATGTAAACTCGGTAGATCACATATTGGATTAGAAATCAATCGGTAGATCACATATTGGAAGAGCACAACGTAGTATTTATCTATTGTGATGGTTTTCAAATATTGATGTAATGTGAAACCTTTTTTTTCTACAGTAAGAAAAGGACAAAAGAAGACAGCGTCTCTGTTAAAGAGGTGGTTTATCAGGCATAAATGTGGTTTAACGGGGAATAGGTATTACAAATAAGATATTTACTCATATATGAGGAGTGAAGGATTAGAATAAATCCGACAAAATGTGGTTGAGAATAGAGGAATATGGATATAACAACACAGACAGCATAAATTCAATTGATATTTCGCCTCATTATCGGATAAAGCTTCTTCAGAACTTTATTCTGAATATAGTTCTCAAGAAGCTTTATCCGATAATGAGGCGAAATATCAATTGAATTTATACTATATGTGTTGTTATATCCACACTTTCTTCTTATTTATATATCTATTGATTTTTTTCCTAAATATACATCATTTGCAGCAACCTTCTAGCACATATATTATAAAAAGGGTTGGGGTTTGCCATATAGGCAATAAGGTTTGTATATTTTAGATATGTAAACACTCTCGGGCCGGGTTTGCTCAGTCGGTAGAGCGTTCGACTAGAAACCACAAGGTTCCTAGTTCGATACCAGCTCTCGCTAACTCAGCATATGAGTAGCACAGGGATCTGTGCGGTAAAGTAAAAAGCTGAGGGTAGGTGTCGCGCTCCACATCAGACGCTAAAATAATCTCCTTGGTGGTCTAGCACTTGTGAAAAGGGAATAGACTCCCTCGCTGATTGGCTGATACCGACTTTAGCCCCCCCCCCCCGACGACTAAACACTCTATACTAAGATGCAATATCAATGTATGAACAAAGTTCACAATCATTTTAAACAGGTAAATAATTCACATGAGTAGGATGCAACATAAGGTCAATTTTTAAGCAGAGATTAACAGGTTTGAATTCAGAGTTTTCCTTCTCCTAGACTAGTTGCCTAAACAAGGTTAAAGAGCCCAGTCTGACCAACTATTCACCAATAGATAGGAGGATATATAGTTGGATGTTTAACCTTTCCCAAGGGTATTAGTGTTGAGATTTTTGTAATATAAGGTGTGTGCTAGATGTCCACTTCTACTTATAGACTCGCCGATAACCATGTGACCAACCTATTGGCCAATCACTGGCAGTACTCTGCTGCTGATATTGTTATTTATATCGGCTGTTCTGATCTTAGCTACTCACAACTACCTTGAACCTTCGTGGACGACGAAACATAGGATTATATCACTGGACCTTTGACACTACGTAGGATTCCATAACTCAGGACTTATTCACTTACCAAAGGATTCTATAGCTCAGGACTTACTTACTTACTTTAAGTCCTTTACAACTGGCCAAGGATGAATGGCAGAAACTTAACAATTAGCGCTATGTAAAATGCAACTAACCTTATCGTGGAACTCGTTTCCACGTATCCATTTACTACACATGTTACTGTGTTCATTTCCTATGACCATAACCATTGCATCACATGCACCTCCACTTCGGGTGCAGTGGGTATTTCCCTAGAGGGGGAATACTTGGATGCATACCTTTCCAAGGGTATTAGTGTTATGTGAAATACAACTAGCCTCATCCAGGATTTGAACTCGTTTCAACGTATCCATTTTCTACAACAATAACCGTTACACTACACGAATACCTCAACTGGAGTAAATCAAATGAAAGTGATGGCGACAGGCAAATTCTAAAAGGTAAATCTTATTTTTGCTATCACAATTTGTTTGGCAGTAGATTTTAAAAGACTCTAAGAGTTTGTCAAAATCCGAACTTGATAGTCATTCTTGCTACTGACAGCAAACAATCGCAGGGTGATTTTACACAGGTCCTTCCTCAACAGCCTACAAGTAATTCGTGTTTAAATCTATGATAGTGTTGAGAGTTATAATTGTTGAGTAACTGGCCGCCATCCTTGGTTTCAGTTGTAAAAGAACTTAAAGTAAACAAGTAAGTAAATCAATAAGTCCTTGTGGGATAGTGTCCTTTAGGTCCGACGTCCTAGATGGTCCAAGTGTGAAGGAGCTAAGATTAGAATCAGGCCTGGTATAAATACAACAGCAGCAGCAGCACTGCCAGTGACTGGACAATAGGAATCTCTCCCAGGTCACGTGCCCATAGGCGAGTCTATAAATAGAAGTGACCATCTGGCACACGCCTTATATTACCAAAATTCCAACAATAATAATTTTACGATTCCTTTTTTTCTAAACAATGACCCAACTTAGATTTTATCTCAGAACAATGTTTTCCAATCTTTATTGTTATCTACAAAATGTTTCGGTTAATGTACCCTCCGGTCTTTCTTGTCGAACTCGGGAACCTTCCCAAACTCGGGAATCTTCTCTTTGAACTCAGGAACCTTTTTTATCAAACTCGGGAGCCTTTATGTCATAATCGGCAGCCTTCATGGAAATTCGAACAGAACTCTTTATTCAATCCATAGAGTTAGACAATAGTCTGAATAATGGACTCTCTCATCGATTTCGACGCATGAGCGTTCATCCAATAAACAAGTGGTGAAGGTTTGTGTTGGATCATCCGCACTTTTGGCACAGTCAATAGGAAAGAATTGGTGCACAAAGAATACCACAAAACCAATAAACGACTGACTTCAGGTTTTTCAAATTCAGAGTTTTCCTTTTCCTAGCCTGGTTACGTATCTAAGGTTAAAGAGCCCAGTCCACCCTACCTATAGCTGGGGGGAGAATATATGGATTCATAACCTTTCCCAAGGGTATTAGCGCTATGTGAAATGCAAACAGTCTTGTCTAGGATTTGAACTCGGGTCGACGAGTCCATTTCCTACGACTCTAACCATTTTGCCACGCGCCTCTAGTCTGAATAATACAAATAATACTAATTACCAAGCTTCATCATAAGAATTGAGAGAAATAATGTTTTCTAAGTTTTTTTTTTCTCTCCTCCAGATTTTGACATTTTAAGTCTGCAGGTGATATGAGAAGCTATATGAGAGCGCACAGGCTTAACGTCAACACTGAAGGTAGTTCTTTCGCTTGTCCCATATGCGACAGGGCTTTTAAAGGTGAAGTTAGTCCGAGGAGTCACATACGTTCACACGTGCTCTTTTTGCGGGATTGAGGAAATTAGCCCCTTTTGTAAAGGAGTGGCAGTTGCTCTCTCTCTCTCTCTCTCTCTCTCTCTCTCTCTATCTATATATATATTATATATATATATATATATATATATCTCAAGATACGTGTGAACCGAAAGTAATTCATACTAAATATCCTTTCTATTGTAATATTTCTCGCTATATTGAACAGCAACACGATCGTGCAGCACCGTGTACATGTCGACAATAAGAGAATAAAGATGTCTCCATTTCCTTTAGAAATGCCTTAACTTTTTGTGAATACCTTTACGCATACTAACCCCAAAAAGAAATGGATTTTTCAACCGGATCTTAAATAACACATTTCATTTCTCAAGGTATTGATATTTACTATGATTAATCTAAAGCAAAGTTGGCATGGCAGCCTATTGTTGGTATCAGTCGGACAGCGAAGGAGTCTATCCCCTTTTCACTAACGCTAGACCAAGGAGATTATTTTAGCGTCTGAGGTTGAGTGCCATACCTACCATCAGCTCATCACTTTACCGCACAGATCCCTGAGCTACTCATACGCTGAGTTGGCGAGGGCCGGTATCGAACCAGGAACCTTGTGATTCTCTAGCCGAACGCTCTACCGACTGAGCTAAACCGACCCATTTTCAACTGGATTTTAAATAACACATTTTATTGTTCAACGTATCGATATTTACTATTGATTAACCTAAAGGAAATATGGCGTGGTAGCCTATTGTTGGTATCAGTCGGACAGCGAAGGAGTCTATCCTCTTTTCACTAGCGCTAGACCAGGGATATTGGTTTTGCGTCTGAGACCTACCACCATCACCCCACTTTACTGCACATATCCAAGCTGTGCTGAGTTGGTGAAGTCCGGTATCAAACTCAGAATCTTGTGGTTCCTAGGCAGATGCTCTACCGACTGAGCTAAACCAGAGATGAGTAATTCCCATATCGTGTTCTTTTGAGCTCAAATCTTTTAAGCTTAGTCTGAAGACCAAAGAGAATATGAATAGGGAGATTGATTGTTTGTTTAACGGCACGTCAAACCGTCTAGTTGAGATGCACAGCTTTAAAGTTGATGGTAGAAGAAAATAGCTCCAAAACACTGGTAGATTATACATTAACTAGCAGGACTGTGGATATACCACAGTTGATAATTTAATTATTACAACGTTTGATATGTTTACTTAAGAGCAACTGAAAAATGCTTCAATATGTAAAAGTATAATAATCTTGACTAGCAGGACCTGTGGATATACCACAGTATGATAATTTAATTATTACAACGTTTGATATGTTTACTTAAGAGCAACTGAAAAATACTTCAATATGTAAAAAGTATAATAATCTTGACTAGCAGGACCGGTGGATATACCACAGTATGATAATTTAATTATTACAACGTTTGATATGTTTACTTAAGAGCAACTGAAAAATACTTCAATACGTAAAAAGTATAATAATCTTGACTAGCAGGACCGGTGGATATACCACAGTATGATAATTTAATTATTACAACGTTTGATATGTTTACTTAAGAGCAACTGAAAAATACTTCAACATGTAAAAAGTATAATAATCTTGACTAGCAGGACCTGTGGATATACCACAGTATGATAATTTAATTATTACAACGTTTGATATGTTTACTTAAGAGAAATTGAAAAATACTTCAACACGTAAAAAGTATAACAATCTTCATTCAACTCTCTCACTCTCACTCTCATTTTCTTTCTTTCCTTCTTTTCATGTTTTCATTATGTTCGATTGAAACAGATTAGCGTTATCGCTTCCACGTGCATACCGCCTCTCTATATCTTTCCCCTACTCTCTTTCTTTCTTTTTTCCTTTCTTGTTATACTTTTTGCGTAGCATGTCCTTTTTCTTCCCTTCATTTCTTTATAATAAAAACGGAATGGTTCATTATTTAGCTGAGGTGACGACACTCAGAAGAAAGGGGGATTCTGCGGATAAGCAACAGCAGATAATCAGGATTTAGATTTGTGCATTTTGGACGATTTGGGCGGTCTCATTTTTAACCAGAGGGTGTTGCAAGATAATAACGACCATACGAACACAAGTATATATATATATAATATATATATATATATATATATATATTATAGCTGTGTAGAGTCCACAGGCTTTTGAATAAGTGTTATTATTATGTACAACTTATTCAAGCACATCTTAAAAACCAGACCTGACCAAACACAATGAATGGTATTTTTTTAATTCAGCATGTGATGGTAATCATATATCACTTGATAGACCTTTGGCCCTTGGAAAAAATGTTTTAACGCAGGTCTGTATATTCTCTTTAATGCAACGGTAAAACTTGTCTAGCAATTGTGTTGCATAATTGTATGGGGCCGGTGTTTTCAGATCAGGGAATGGAAAACTACCGGGCGGTTAGAATCTAGCAAATAACGTGAGACTTATTTAAGTCAGTTCCAGCCAAAATGTTACGCAGTGCAGACGTGTGACTGTTGAGGCGGTGACTCCCCGCGCGGTGAAATGGGCAATGTAGAAATAAAACCTTTGATCAAAGTGGTAACAAGTCTTCTTAATTAATCATGCCCGACTTAAAAGATGCCCTTAATAAGAAGCCCTTAGAACAGAAGAGGCGACAAGAACTAAGAAGATAGAAAGAAGTAAAGAGAAACCAGACTAGACGTTCACATCATGACCGAAGTGGAAAGGAGGAAGATAGAGAAGAACAAGTAAGTACGAATCTCTCTCTCTCTCTCTCTCTCTATATATATATATATATATATATATATATTATATATTATGTTGGTCTCTCTCTCTCTTTCTCTCTCTGTTGGCTCTCTCTCTCTATGTTGCCCCTCTCTCTCTGTTGGTCCCCTCTCTCCTCTCTCTCTCTATGTTGGTCCCCCTCTCTCTCTCTCTATGTTGGTCTCTCTCTCTCTCTCTCTCTCTCTCTCTCTCTCTCTCTCTCTCCTCTCTCTCTCTCTCTGTATCATGCGAAGAACACTATTGTTTGTATATCCGCAACATGACTACATAACAATTGTGCGTATCGTACTGACCAACGTTTCAGGATTTCAAAAATGTATAAGTTCACTTTCATCAATGTGATCTATTGTGTTCGATGTGCATCTGATATTGGTTGCACCCCAACACAGGCTTAACTGACAACGCCTCTTCCCGTAAATATATAACATAGTATAACAATTATGCACTTGGGTGTTTAGTAAAGGATGGGCATATTTTGTACAGAGAAATGATGACATGCAACGATTTAACACAAGTGGAATATATATGACACGGAAGTGTGTCATGAATCATTGGACAGTGAGGTTATATACATAAACACACACACACACACACACACATATATATATATATATATATTATATATATATATATATATATATATATATATAACTAGACTGCTTCAGTTCCAGTGATCTTTTGAAAAAGAGATATTGTCTCGAAAATTCAAGAATTAAATACAGGTTAACACTCAACATCATTGTTACCGTATTGTTATTTTTTTTCTTTACACCTGCATTGTGATAGCCTTCTAAATCAACCTCCTAACCAATATATATATGTATATATACACACACAGGGTGTTCGGGAGAAATTTGACAGTTTCATAAGGAAAAAGAAAAAGGGCTTTGTAACTACAAAGTTTTATGGATTGTTAAGAAATTCAACAGAGACGGAAATTTCACTACTGTAAAAAAAAAAGTCACAGTTTCCTGTGAAGAGTCTCAAAAACTACCTTAATTCTGTCGATTAACTGGGCTTTTGTAATACTGGCACGGCAATTGATGTCTTTCTCAACAGCACCACATACATAATAATCCATGGGGTTAAGATCTGGGGAGTTCGGAGGCCAAACATTCGGACAGGTGTAGTCTTAAAAATTCGCCGACAACCATTTTTTACTTTTCCCAGAGGTGTGGCAAGGGGCCAAATCTGTGGCCATACATATGGCCTACCATTGGCTACCCTTGTGATTCAGGGCTTGACTACAGTGTTTAGCAACTCCATGTAGGCATCTGAGGGTCCTCCAACACTTTTTCTACAGATTTTCGAGGAATTCTGCTGTATGAACGCAATCAGATCGTATGTATATTGCTTTCTTCTAGCCACAGCCTCGTAGTCACCATTGCATTTCTCCAGTTCATGCCTGATTGTTTTCACAGTGTTCAGGTGGCATTAGGCAGCAACAATAATCTCCTTGTTTTGATAGCCAGTGCAGATCATCATGATACAAGTTATTTTCTTCCATGACTCAGGTGGGATCCAGTCATCCATTCTATCTATCATCACGTATATGAATGAAGAAGGGGCTAAGCTTTTAAATGATGTTTAGTGTGTGTCAATACCTCTAATCAATGGAGAAAAATAATAAAATATAAATATGTCAAATTTATCCCGAACACCCCTATATATATATATATATATATATATATATATATATATATATCAACCCTGTCTGTTGTGGGTTTAGAATAACCGACTGCACCTCTGCAGTGAGTTAAGACCACCTTCAATGGGGTTACCTTTTGGTTGGTATTTCCATAAATGAGCCCAGTTTCGTCAAATAGCCATTAAAATGTTGCTCTGTATATAATTAATTTATTCTATTCTTATATATATATATAATATATATATATAATATATATATATATATATATATATATATATATATTATTTCTCTGAATGTTTGAGATGAGGCTTGGTGATTAGTATTATCTGCGTTATTCGGACTATTGTCCTCATCTTCATTGTTATCTGTACAACCTGAAGACCGAAAGGAAGCTGTCACAGATCCTTAGCAAGAAAAAGGACCTCATACCACAAAAGAAATACAGACAGCTAGTTCAACACTACAGTAAGCTACCACACATATACGGCCTTCCTAAGATTCATAAAGATGGTATTCCATTAAGACCCATTGTCAGCTGCCGAGGTTCAGCATGCCACCCATTGAGCCGTTACCTAGTTGAGATAGTCACCCCATTAACAGGTAAGTCCTCATCATATGTCAAGAACTCTACCCAGTTTGTGAAGAAAATCAAAAATGCTCCCATCCATTCCAACCAAATGGTGAGTCTAGATGTAGTGAGTCTATTCACGAATGTACCCACTGATGAGACTCTGACAGTGGTACGGGATAAGATAACTGCAGATTCAGATTTGGAAGAACGCACCTGTATCCCAATAGATAATCTGATGGAGATGCTGGCTTTCTGTGTAGAAACAATCGAGATGGGTTCTGACATATACCGACAAGAGTTATGGGATCACCATTGTCCCCAGTGTTGGCCAATATATACATGGAATACTTTGAAGAGATGGCCTTAGGATCTACACCACTAAAGCCATCAATGTGGCCTAGATACGTAGATGACACATTCATTCTCTGGTCTCATCAGGAAGATGTTCAAATACTAATGGATCATATCCATCTATACAGTTCACGATGGAGAAAGAACAAGACAACAAATTGTCCTTCCTAGATGTGTGTTAATAACTCGCACAGAGCAAGGATTCCGGTCATACGTGTATCGTAAGCCTACCTTCACTGGACAGTACGTCAACTTCACTTCCCACCATCCATACAATGTAAAGAAAGGAATCGTCCGTTGCTTACAACATCGAGCAAAAGCCATCAGCAGTGATGAAGTATACCAGAAGGAAATGGACAACTTAAGGGAAACCCTCCGTCGTAATAATTATCCTGAGAGCATAACATCGGCTATGAGAAATCTGGATCGCAAGACAGAGGATGATACCCGAAAACTTACCACAGTCTGTCTGCCCTGTGTTAAGGGCTTGACTGAAAAGATTCAAAAGATATGTAATCCTTATGACATCAGGACAACATTCAGGAGTGACTCAACTCTTCGTAAACATCTCCTCCGAGTCAAGCCCCCAACAGAATACAACATGACCAAAAATTGCGTATATTCCAATCCATGCAGCTGTGGCAAAGTATACAAAGATGAAACATGCCATCCACTGAAAGTAAGACTAGAAGAACATCGTAAAGCAGTGGTCCGAGGAGAAATAGAAAAGTCGGGTATAGCTGACCATATATGGAATGAAAAAGGAAACCATCTGCCCTTATGGGATGAAGTTAGAATAATAGATAGAGAAGAACATTGGAAGAGAAGACGCCTCAAAGAATCAGCTCATATGATAGGCTGTAGTGGGTTGTTAAGTAGATCTAGTATAGAAATGAATACAATATAGGAACCCATAATTAAAAAGGCAAGATCAGATTAAAAAAGCAAAAAAGACAAAAACAAACAAAAAACACAAAAAAAACAATATGAGTCTAGGTAAAAATCATACATAAGTGAATAGGTAGATATTCTAGGCAAAACAAGACATTAGGTTTATAAGTTCCCAAATTTCTCACTGGATTGTCCAATTGGACACATGGCCTAGTAGATAAGGTAGTTAGGTTAAGACAGTTCTAAGTGACAGTTATTTCTAGATTGCAGGTTCAATCCTGATTAAGGGCAGCAGTAACATAGAATAATAATTAACACAGCTTAACGCCCCTACCCCAGCTATGGTTAGCGGAATAAGAACAGGATACCCTCGTGGACTGAATAAAGGGTTAGGTTCAAAGTTCCGTGATGGCTCCTGATTACGACAAGAAGGTACCTGATTACGAGAAGGTTCCCAAATCTGAAAAGAAGGTTCCCGAAGAAGGCCGGAGGGCATATCGGCCAAAACGTTGTTGTACAGATAACAATGAAGATGAGGACAATAGTCCGAATAACGCAGATAATACTAATACTAATATATATATATATATATATATAGTTCTTGTTTATTCAAATTATTATGTTTTGTTGTTTATGCTTTTTCGTTTCCCACATTCTTAGAATATTAATTCGGTGATAAAGCATAATGTATGTGAGTTAGGTTAGCGTATACACATAATCAATGGTGCTTGGTGACTGACAGTTTCTAGTCAATGCGTTCATCGGACCAAATCTGTGTTGACGTTATGCTAACTTAGATACACATGATCTATCTATCTATCTCTCTCTCTCTCTCTCTCTCTCTATATATATATATATATATATATATATATATATAATATATATATATGATAAGTTGTAAACAAGGTATGTTTGGAATGGCTTTTTATGCCGACAATTTTTGGGAGAATATGTGCTTAATTAGAGTCGTACCTAATTTTAATTAATTAATAATGAATTAGGCGGGAATGCCTATTTCCCGCCTAATTCATTATTAATTAATTAATTTTCAAAATTAGGTACGACTCTAATTAAGCACATATTCTCCCAAAATATATATATATATATATATAATATATATATATATATATATATATATATATATTATATATATATATATATATATATATATATAACCATAGTAACGATTAAAATTCAGAAAGAGTAAATAAATATACAATTTAAATACTCCTGAAAAGTGTTCAATAAAAAGAGCAAAATATACGATTAAAATAACAAATGGTTGGAAACCAGACCGACTCGAGTTTCACGCAGATAACGAATCTTCAGGGTAATTTTTGTTCCTCTAACGTTGTAAAATGTATAGGTGGGCTGTTACCATTTTCATTATCGTGGGTGTTTTACCCACCCGTCTCTACTCCGTTATGTAATATCCGAGGCAGAGGTTGTGCTTATTTTTGTGTCTGTATTTAATTGTAAACTCTGACCGAGCGCTTAATATCTGCTCTTGGTCAACGAATTCGGCTAATTTTGATTTTTTTCTGCAAGCCCAGCTTTATATTGAACAAAAAAAATCGTTATCTGCGTGAAACTCGAGTCAGTGTGGTTTTCATCCATTCGGTTTTTTAATCGTATATATATATATATTGAAGAAATGGATTCAATAGAAACCTACTCCAGTTTCATCGCTAGAATCATTAGGGTTAAATCCACTGAATTAATCGAGTTACCGATTAATTGCAGCTGATCACACGTATGTTCATTGAATTGTATTGAGCACTTTATATTGTTTTATCACGGACTTAACCCCTGGATCATGTGCACCTCCAACGATCGTGCCCATATTCACCGGTAAGCCCCCTTTATATATATATATATATATATATATATATATATATATATATATACAATAAATGAAGGAAAAGCTTTAAGTTTGCTTAATTTCAATAATTTATTTCAACCACATTACTGAAGCATCTTCAGGAAAGAGCAAAATCATGGATATTACTGAAAATTTTCCCAAGAAACAATGGTTTAAATCTATCAATTTGGTGTGGGGGGATAGTAGGGGCGGGGCTAGGACATTTGAATGGAATGAAAGGAATATTTTAGTTAGGTGAATAATGCTCTGGGCTGACTGACAAAATTAGGTTGGGAGTTGAAATATAATGCCGTTGAAATAAAATATTGTAATGAAGCAAATTTAAAGTTTTTTCCTTCATTTATTGAATATTTTGCTCTGTCCGATCGCTCAGCACATTAAGCTCTTATTACAGTTTACCTGCATTATGTTGGTTAAACCACACATGGAAAGATCCTAACTACCAGGAAATATATATATATATATATATATATATATATATATATATATATTGTGAACAAAAAGTATTAAGACAATCAGGAATATTTCTTGTATGTTGTTCATTCTCAACTAGTTTCGACCTTAGGTCATCGTCAGGAGAAAATTTCTTATTTGAAGAAATTGTTGATAGATTATTAGAAAGGGAGCATTATAGAAGAACTATAAAAGTTGAAGTGTTTTTGTGGGTTTGACATGCTATTAAAATCCGGGTAGACGAGTGTGTTAAAAGTAGCATGTCCATTTGTTCCGTGTAGAACCCTTCTCTCTCTCTCTCTCTCTCTCTCTCTATATATATATATATATATATATAATATATTATATATATGTGTGTGTGTGTGTGTGTGTGTGTGTGTGTGTAGACACTTATATATGCAAACATTTGAACCTTACAATCTACATGTGTGTGTATGAAATAATACAATTCAGAAAACGATATAGACAAAAGTTACTTTACGACTTTTAACACATTCAGTACCAACGTTTTATTTATTTATTCATTTAATTATTTATATCCCTGAATGAGTTCCCCATTCAAATAAATTTCATAGAAATGAATTGCGAAAATCCATAATGTAGTAAGTATTTACTGACATCCCCTCCATGTCAGTCAAACACAAGGATCATTTAGGTAACCACACACAAACCGAAACTCATGCGTTGCTAGCGTTTAAGAATAGCGTAAATCCCCTCTACATACCTCTTTTGAGGCGCTTCAGGTACTGGACAATAAACCCAACGCTGCCTCTTTTAGACGAGGGGATAGGTGCTGCCTGTGGAGATTTATCTCCTGGTATCACGCTGATATTAAAAATCGGTTAAATCGAACTTAAATTCCACCATTGTATGTCACCACGCCGAAAGAAAAAAAATACCAAAAATCAGAGAATTAATCGAATTTAATAGAAGTTTCAGTGTTCATATATTAATGAATAAAAGATATAATGCACCGGTTATTTTATTTTTTAAAATTTACATTTTTTCAGGTCAGTTAACTTTGAACCACGTATCTTTGAGAATCTGTGATACGCCTCAAATATAGGTGGTTCAAAGTTAACTGACATGAAAAAATGTAAAAGTTTGTAAACGAACTAATTTTAAATAAACTAACTGGTGCATTATATTCATTAATATATCAACACTGAAAATTTCATTAAATTCGGTTAATTCCCTGATTTTTTGTATTTTTTTTTTTCGGCGGGGTGACATACGATGGTGGAATTTAGGTCCGTTACGTTCGCTTTAACCTACAAAATCTTACCGCTCCTGAGACCAAAGCCACTATAACAAGACACATAGCCCGAAAGCTCTATGTCAGGTAAGTACATCCATCATGTAGTATGTTAATTAACGTCGTTTGCTAAACAGGTAAAGTAAACAACGACTTAAAAACTTTTTCTTTGACAAATAATTCAAAAACTATTTCACTTCATAATAAAGTAATTAAAAATATCATAAAATGTGTTCCTAATAACAATTAAATTCATTTCAAATAATGCGCAAGCACAATTAAGAATACAGTTTATGATATAGTTTCGTGTTTAAACGTGCAGTTGTATTGATTCGAACAAATTCATTTTTTAAGTGTAGATTTACAGTGAAATGAAAATGACCGACCAAACATACGGTTTCCTCAAAGTAAGACAAACAAAGGGAGGTTACTCTCATTTATGTAGCTAATGTTCACATTACCTGATATATATATATATATATATATATATATATATATATATATATATATATATGTGTGTGTGTGTGTGTTTACTAAAGGGAGGTAATTTGAATAAAAAAAGAAATAAATGAAAAAATTTCCAAGTCCCTAAGTTTTACATTTCTAGAAACATCAAATTCAGAAGACAACATAAAAAAATAAATAAATAATAAAAAACAATCAACACAAAAATTGAAAATCGTAAAATTTATTTCTTAAAACTCAAAAAAATATTTTTGTAGCACGTTTGATGATTAGTACTAGCAGGACCTGATGATATACCACTGTATGATAATTTAATTATTACAACGTTTGATATGTTTACTTAAGAGCTATTGCAATAGTTCAATATGTAGAAAGCATAAGAATCTTGATTTAACTCTCTCTCTCTCGCTCTTTTGTCTTCTTCTTTCTTTCCTTCTTTTCATCTTTTCATTGTGTTCAATTGAAACATATTAGCGTTATCGCTTCAGTGCACTCACCTACTCTCTCTATCTTTCTCCTACTCTCTTTCTTTCTTATTATATTTTTCTGTGTAGCATGTCCTTTTTCTTCTTTTTCTTTCTTTATAATAAAAACGGAAGAGTCCATTATTTAGCTGAGATGACGACACTCATAAGAAATAATAAAAAATCGGCAGATTAGCAGCATCAGATAATCAGGATTTACATTTTTGCATTTCATCTTGGACGATTTGGGCGGTCTCATTTTTAACAAGATGATAACGGTCGTACAATTAAGAAACACGAGTATCAATATATAGATTTAAAGTTTTGTCTATCATACAAAGATAGACTGAAAAGTTCATATTAGTCATGGACAATCTCTGAATTAAAGGGAGATAAATGCGTATGACAGATAAATCATTATTTTCTGCGTATGAATTGGTAAAAAAATTCTGGTAGCCGATACGGAAAAATTATACTGTGTATTTCATCAGTCCGGGTCATCAGGGAAGAGAACTTTTTTTCCATACGTTTGATGATCTGTAAACGAAAAAAGCAATTGTTAGTAATAATTTTTAGATATATAAAATAATTTCGGAAAATATATATTTATTTTTTTTGATAGGTTAAATAAAGCTTTATTTATTATGAAATACTGAGTGCTATATGGCACCTTGCAGACATTTAAAATTCACTATTGAATTTTTAAGTGAATAAAATAGGCAAATTGAATCAGAGAAAATACTTATTTTTATATCAATCCAAAGAAAAATATTCTTTTTAAAACTACGAAAAAAATATTTTTTTGAGTTTTAAGAAAATAACTTTTAAATTTTCAAATAACTTTTTTGGGGTATTGAATTAAAAAAAAATTCTTATGTGTTCTTCGGAATTTGATCTTTCCAGAAATTTAAAAATTAGGGACTGGAAAATTTTTTCTTGAATTGACCAAAGGTCCCTTCCCATACACACACATTTTCTGAATTGATAAAAAGTGTTCTTCAAGTTTCTTTCTTTTTTTTTCTTTTTTTTTAACAAAATTAGCTATTCATTAAGAAATTAAGTCATTTATGAATAAAGTGGTGAAAATTTCATTAAAACTGGAGAATTCCCTGATTTTTTGTAATTGTTTTAAAATTAAAAAATGTTTAATTTTTTTATCTCCTCTAACAAAAAGTGCCAATGCCTATTCCATATGATGTTGTTATATGTGCTGGTGAGCTTTTTTACCAATGAGATCCAAGCATTGCAATACTGGTCGAAGAAGTGTATTGACTACGAGAGAGACAATGTGACGCCGACACTATACCTGATGCCACTCTCCACATACATATGCACACACGCGCATACATACATGCATATTACTACTGTAAACTGTTCATGTTCCTGACACTAATACATTATTCTGTGTACTTGACATGAGACTTGGATGAGTTGTTGTGCACCTGAGCACTGTACCCAATAAATTTCATTATTAAAATAAACCTCATTTGGTGACATTCCTTAATAGTACTTTGGTCAGCCTATGAACTTTACAGCCGACCATCATTGTAGGCATTTACCCAACCTGTTCACAAAGTGTATTATGTGGCACAAGGTTGCAAGTATGGGGTATCCAGCGAGGGTCAAGCTGGCTATTCATGAATTGGCGTGACTAGTTTGCTAACCATTACATACCATGTAGTATAAATATAAAATCCCAAACAGTACCGACAGACAAGTTTGCTATTTCTTTGCCAAGGGAAATAACTTATAATCCTTATAATTAGAGTTATCTCCCCATTAAATACTTAGCAAATTTTGATGCCCAATCATTATCTTTTCAACGTAACTGAATGTGGTACAAGATCAGTGCATATGAGCACTCAAGTAATAAATATCAGATCAAGGTGATATGTTTGTACCCGTGGAAATCTAATTAGATATATCAAAATAAATGTTAAAGTTAAAATTAAGAAATTGATACCTATACATTAATACACGAGTTCCTTAATTATACGACCGTTATCATCTTGCAATACCCTCTGGTTAAAAATGAGACCGTCCAAATCCTCCAAGATGAAATGCAAAAATGTAAATCATGATTATCTTGTGTTGCTTATCCGCATAATTCTCATTTCTTATGAGTGTCGTCACCCCAGCTAAATAATGGACCATTCCGTTTTTATTATAAAGAAAGAAAGGAAAGAAAAAGGACATGCTAAAAGAAAGAAAGAAAGAAAGAAAGAAAAAAAAGAAAGAAAATAAGGTAAATATAGAATGAGGGATGAGCGCACGGAAGTGATAACACTAATCTATTTCAATTGAACATAATGAAAAGATGAAAAGAAGGAAAGAAAGCAAATAAGAGAGAGAGAGAGAGAGAGAGAGAGAGAGAAGAGAGAGAGAGAGAGAGAGAGAGAGAGAGTGTGTGTGTGTGTGTGTGTGTGAGAGAGAGAGAGAGAGAGAGGGGGTAGTTAACTCAATATTGATATACTTTTTACATATTGAACTATTTAGCAATAGCTCTTAAGTAAAACATATCAAACGTTGTAATAATTAAATGATCATACTGTGGTATATCCACTGGTCGTGCTAGTTATATTATTAATATAGAATAATCAAATTCTGCTGCCTCTGTAAGTGAAAAAGGAAAAGGAATTCCCTTTTGTTGAAGTTATTGACTCACTCTTGCTTAATTGTGGCACAAGGCCAGAAGTATGGAGCACCCAGTGAAATTCAATCTCACAAGTAATGATCTGTGGTATAGCTTGCTAACCATTACACCACACAAAGTGCCCAAATACAGTTATTTACTAAGCTTAGCTTAGTGGTAGTACAAGCCGGGCAGTATGGGGCACCCAGTGAGAATCAAACTCTCTAACAATGGTCTGTTAATTCATCTTTCTAACTATTTAAGCGTGGTGTTGTGTCTTTTCATGCAGTTATTTACTAAGGTTTGGTTAGTTGTTGCACACAGCCAGAAGTTAGGGGGCACCCAATGAGAATCGAATTCTCTTAGACCGGTCTGCTAATACAGTTTGCAAACCAAGGCGGCCTTCTCTTTTGATACAAAAATGATTATAGAAAATTGGGTAATTTTCACCTTTAGTTGTCAAAATTCCTAGCAAATAAGGCAATTAAAGTAACCTCCCTTGACTTTCACTTTGACCTAAGCCGGTAGCTATTTTGAAAGTCTCCGTGCGAAATAAACAAATCTTAGAAACTTTTTCGAAAACAATACAACTGCATACTTCAACACAAAAATATTATAAAATGTGTTCTCAATAACAATTAAGTTCATTTCAGATAATTTATGCTAGGAATTTAGCCAACTGACTTTCACTTTGAAATAAGACGGTAGACATTTTGAATGTGTCCGTGCGAAATATACAAATCTTAGAATCGTTTCGAAAACAAAACAACTGCATGCTTTAACACAAAAATATCATAAAATGTGTTCTTAATAACAATTAAGTTGATTTCAGATAATACGCACGCACAATTTTATGCTAGGAATTTTAACAACTAAAGGTGAAGATTACCAAAAATTGTCCCTCATATACTAACTAAAGCAATCAATTTTAGCGAAGCTCGGCACATCAGATACATAGAGAAGAGAAAGTACTTGTTGTAACCTGATGAATAAAGGATTCATTTCCGGACATGCGCACTCATACATAGACTGATGGGCGCCAATCTTTGAAATAAAAATTCAGTTCTTATCCTGTTACCAGAGTGTGTTGACTTGTTTTTATTCTCGCTTTAAAGAACTCAAAGTTACCCTTTTTATAAACTGGGATATAAAAAGTTAAACTTTAATATTGGCGACGAGCGACGAGGAAGAAACAGAATAAAAAGAAAAAAAATAAGAAAAGAAGAAGAAAGACGAATACACGACGCGTGCAAGAAGAAAAAGACACGACACGTGGAGAGAAAGAAGAAAAAAAGACAGGAACGGAACCAAAAGATAAGTGATATTTTTCCTTTTATGTGTATTATTGCATTATTTCTGTAGTCACTATTGTCTATACTTACATATCTATAAGTGCTGTTAATAAATATTACTGTGTCAGTGAAAATTCCCCGTATTTTAAACGAAAAAAAAAAATTATCAATATTGGCTAACACAGGAATAAGCTTACGTCTCGAACCATTTAACACGGACCCAGACAGGACCAATTTAAGTGAAAAATGGAAATCCTGGCTTGAAGTATTTGAAGACGAACTTTATTGGGAACGACTCACAGACGATAATGATAAAATTATTTGCCTAAAAAGATACGCTGGAAAAGAAATAAAACTAATAATGAAGTACTTGCCGAACACAGAGCAAAATTGAAAAGAATCTTACGAGGAGGTTAAAAAGAAATTAAACCACCATTTCATACCAAAACAAAATAAACAACACGCTAGGTTTTTATTCAATAGAATGAGACAGGAACACGAGGAATCAATTTCACAATACGCCATGAGGCTAAGAGAACAAGCTGAAGCTTGCGACTTCGAGAATAATAGAAAAGACAGAATTTTGGAACACCTTATTCATACAATTGACGATAGTGAAATGATAACTAGAGCAATACAAAAACAGTGGAATTTAAATAAATTCCTAGAAGAAGCGAGTCAACGTAACGACCTTAAGCAATAAGTGAAAGAGATTACAAAAACTCATTTAAAAACTATAGACAACGAGAACTGGACCGATAGAGTCAATGCTATAGGAAGAAAACGACCAACAGGGTGGACAGAGCTGAAAAAACAAATAAAATGCCGATACTGTGGGGGCCAACACAGATTTGATAAAAGACAGAATTGTCCGGCATACGGACAAGTTTGTTACAACTGTGGGAAAATGAATCATTACGGCGGCTGCATTCTGTTGTCGGATACCGACAACAGAATGCAGTGAACCAAAACGACAGACAACCCCACAGAAAACAAGATAATATTCCTAGAAATATACGGAGGGTTGAAAAAGAGGCAGATACAAGCTCTGAAGACGAAGAATTCATCAGAAAAATGAAAATGAAAATTCATAAAATAAAAACCGTAAAACAAAAACATAACATCATAGAAATAAGAATAGGAGAAATAGACACATACTGTGAGCCTGATAGTGGAGCATCCGCGAACATTATGGATGAATATCAATTTAAGGCACTAAAAAGAAGAACAAGCGTGGGTGAATTAAAACCCAACTATGACCGAGTAAAGACTATTCAGGGAGAATTATCAGTGAAAGGAGAATTCGAAACGATAATTCGTAATAAAAACAGAGGAACTAAGACGAAATTCATCGTAATAAGAGGACACATAGATAACCTCCCCTTGATAGGCAGAGATACCCTAATAGAATTAGGTATGATGGTACTGGAGCCGAATGGGAACCTAAAAGAAACCAATGAGCTTTGGATTAAACGTATAAATGGAACAAACGAACAAACGAACCAAAGCAATTAATTGAAGAATATAAAGATGTATTCCAAGGAATGGGAAATATTAAAGAACCTAAGACTGGAAAAGTAATCGAAGTAGGATTCGAAATGGAAGCTGGAATACAACCTATAGCCCAAAAACCCAGGCACGTACCATACCACTTAGAAACCCCACTAAAAAAATGGATTGAACAAGGAGAAGCGGATGGCATTTTTGAAAAAGTACCCTGAAACGAAACTATCACGTGGTGTTCACCATTAGTTGTGCAGCCTAAACCGAGGTATGCGACGAGAGACCGCAACAAATTGGAACCGAACATGATACGAGCTAGCATAGACATGCGGATACCAAACAAATACATAAAAAGAGGTAGATATGTCCAGGCACCTATCATTGAAGACTTTACATATCACCTAAGGGGGTGCAAAATGTTCAGTAAAATGGACTTAAAAGCAGGGTACCACCAACTCTCAATAAACGAGGAAACTCGAAAATTAGCTACATTCAGTACACCTGGGGAAACTACAGACCAAAACGGTTGATATTCGGTGCCAAATCATCACAAGATGTATTTGACCAAGTAATGTTCCAAATATTTGGAGACATACCTCTATGCATGAACCAAAGAGATGACATAATCCTCGGAGGAAAAGATAGAGAGGAAAGCAACAAAACCCCAAGGAAAGTACTCCAAAGAGCCAAGGACTACGGAATCAAATTCAACCGAGAGAAGAGTGAATTTTGTAAAACACAAATCACGTTCTTCGGTCATTTATTTACACCAGAAGGGCTAAAACCAGACCCTAGGAAAATTGAAGCTGTACTAAACTGCAAGGAGCCAAAATCCAAAGAAGAAGTTAGAAGCTTTCTGGAATGACAGGCTACCTAGACAACTTTATAAGGAACTATGCAACACTTAGTGCACCACTGACGAACTTAACAAGGAATAAAACAAAATTCAAATGGAACAATGAAGAAAAGGAAGCATTTGAAAAACTGAAATCTGCAATAATCAGCCCTGAAACAATAGCATATTTCGACCCAAACAAACAGACTACACTTAGAACAGAAGCGAGCTTCCATGAAGGACTGAGTGCTGCGTTGTTCCAGAAAGGACCACTCGGACAGCAACCGATACACTTCATCAGCAGAAGACTATCGGACACAGAAAAGAGATACAGCCAAACAGAAAAAGATGCACTAGCTGTAAAATGGGCAGTAACGAGACTCAGAAATTATCTGATAGGAGCACCTAAATTCGTTATAATAACAGCCCACAAACCCCTAATCCCAATGTTTAATAAAGCCCAACACAGACTCCCACCACGCATAGAAAATGGATTATGGAAATAACGGACTTCGACTTTGAACTTAAGTACGAACCAGGAAGAAATGAACTGGATCCATTAGACTATATATCAAGACACCCTATATCAGAAAACTGTGGAGACAACACGGAAAAAATAATAAACCACATTTTACACAAAGAAAATGCTGAAACTTTAGATAGAATAAGGACAGAGACAAAGAAAGATGATACACTAACAAGATTGACATCATACATTACCAACAACGA
The DNA here is from genome assembly GCA_023376005.1 of Doryteuthis pealeii. NCBI lineage: Eukaryota > Metazoa > Mollusca > Cephalopoda > Myopsida > Loliginidae > Doryteuthis > Doryteuthis pealeii. Next base: position 86,150,532 of record CM042148.1, read on the forward strand.
CTGGATCAAAGCCGAAAAGGACATAGAAATGTTACCATACAAACAATAAAAAGAAGAAATCAGCATAATAGAAGGAATAGTCTACAGGGGAGATAAAATAATTATCCCAAATCTCTCCAAGAAAAATAGCAAAAATAGGACATTACTTAGGACACCTGGGAGGACGAAAACCAAACAACTATTAAGGGGAAGATATTGGTTTCCTAAAATGAACTCTATGATTGATAGAGTCATAGACCAATGCTATGAATGCAAAGTAGTAGCAAGTGATCCACGACCAGAACCAATAAAACCCACTATCATACCCAAGAGAAGCTGGGAGGTAGTAAACCTAGATTTTGGAGGGCCATACCCAGACGGACATTACAACCTTGTTATGGTAGACCAGAGATCAAGATATCCAGTAGTGGAAGAGGTACAAAACACATCTTTCAAACAGACAAGAATCAAACTAAAAGAGATATTCGCAACCTACGGGACTCCTGGAAAAATATTAACGGATAACGGACCATCTTTCCAATCAAAAGTATTCTCAGAATTCGCTGAAGAAGAAGGATTTTATCATCACAGGATAACCCACTACATCCTCAATCAAATGGCGAAGTAGAATCATTTATGAGAATGGTAAATAAAGCAGAACAAATCGCTAACCTACAAAACAAAGACAAGATAGAAAGAAGAATCAACATAATAGAAATGCTAACAGCATACAGAGCTACACCACACCCAGCAACAGGTATAGAACCTTATAAAGCCATGGAAGGTAGAGAAATTAGGATAAAGTTAGATTATAAGAAACCTAACAAAATTGAAATAGAAAAGAAAGAGACAAACGAGATAATAGAACATAATGATGAAAAATATAAAAATAAATTCAATGCAAACCGAAGGACTAAAGAAAGAAAATTCATACCTGGAGACTATGTACTCGTAAAACAACCAAAGAGAAACAAATGGTCAACACAATATGAACCAACATTCTATATTGTAACTGAAACTAAAGGATCACAAATTAGAGCTAGGCGAATATATGGCGAAAGGGAGATAACCCGGGATATTAGTCACTTTAAACTTGCAAACTAACTAGTGAATGAAAGACTAGGGACTGACACAGATAATAGCACTGAGAAAACGGAAATACAGGAAACAAAGAATAATGTAGACAATTATAGTGATTACGATGAGATATGCACTAACTACACACCAACACCAGAAGAAACCACAATAACTGAGAGCACACCACAAAAATTAGATGAACCAGGTACAGATGAAGATGAAACAGCAATTGCAATAACAGACGAAAATGAAACTACAAACAAAGAAAGAACAAATAGACTCAGAAGAAAAAAAGATACACTAAGACACTTAAAAGACTACATATTATGAACATTCTTTATGGGGCGGACTCAAATCTCTTGAAGTTGGGAGAAATGTTGTAACCTGATGAATAAAGGATTCATTTCCGGACATGCGCACTCATACATAGACTGACGGGCGCCAATCTTTGAAATAAAAATTCAGTTCTTATCCTGTTACCAGAGTGTGTTGACTTGTTTTTATTCTCGCTTTAAAGAACTCAAAGTTACCCTTTTTATAAACTGGGATATAAAAAGTTAAACTTTAATAGTACTAATCCATACTCATGAGGTCATTGGCCATCTTACCAACACCAACCATGCGCACCTTTTTGATTTCCATGTTTCGGTAATCTAAACATTAGCTACACAAATGAGAGTAACCCCATTGTTTGTTTCACTTTGAGGAAGCCGTATGTTTTGGTCGGCCATTTTCATTTCACCGTAAGTCTACACTGAAAACACGAATTTGTTCAAATCAATACAACTGCATGTTTTAACACGAAAATATAAAATGTGTTCTTAATAACAATTAAGTTCATTTCAAATAATGCGCAAGCAGACATTTTATGATATTTTCGTGTTAAAATATGGAGCTGTATTGATTCGAACAAATTCGTATTTTCAGTGTAGATTTACGGTGAAATGAAAATGGCCAACCAAAACATACGGCTTCCTCAAATTGAAACATACAAGGGGAGGTTACTCTCAATTATGTAGCTAGTGTTCAGATTACTCATGTTTCTAACACACGTGTGCCTGCCTACAAAATCAGAAAACTGCATTGCTCACATGACTTTCGGAAACATTTTTCACGCTCAGAGTTGCTGAGGCATGGAATAAACTGCCTGCATCCGTTGTTGGCTGCCGAAACTCTGCATCTTTCAAAACCTCCAAGCTTTCTGTAATTCGACAACACTATACCTGATAATCCACTCCAAACATATGAACGCGCGCACACGCATACATGTATATTATTACTGTACGCTATTCATGTTACTGACATTAGTACATTATTCTATATAGTGGACATGAGCCTTTGATGAGTTGTGGTACACCTGAGCACTGTATACAATGAATTTCATTACTATATGTAAATAATTTTGTAATGTATGACAGAAACTATGGTGGTTTTTATTTCCTTTCTGTATGCTCTATATTTCTGGCCTTGTGCCAAACTAAGTTAATCTTAGCAAGCGACAACACTGCTTAATAAAAAAGGGTAGGCCAAACCTGGAATGATAATCAGACATTATTGAACACAACACACACAAAAAAAAAAAAGAAAAAAAGAGAATCAGATGGGCCTGGAAATAAACAAACAGGATAACCTTAGTAATAAAACAAAAAGGGTAAGCCAAACCTGGAATGATAATCAGAAACTGTTGAACACATATACACACATACACAGAGAGGCACATAAACACAAATATAAACACCCCCCACACACCGCAGAGGATTTGGAAGATATAAGACACAAAACAAAATGGACAGTCGCTAGCAACAGCTTCAGTTTCAGAAATCTTCTGTAGAAGAGATTTTATATGGAAATATTAAGAATAAATAACAGGTTAACAAACAACACCGTAGTTATCTTATTTTTCTTTACACTTGCATCGTGATAGCTGTGATGCACGGACTGCACCTCTGCAGAGGGGTAAAATCTCCTAACTGAGCCACCTGTTGGCTATGGGTGGTGACCTGTGATAGAACCCTGGTGGTTGTGCAGTCCATGATATGAAACCAACCACCAAACCAATATAAACACAATGCTCCAAGCAAATTATAAAACACTTTTAATTCTATTTTTGTTTAAAAAAAAAAAATAGAAGCAATACTAATCGTAACACAAATAATTCATGTGCACCGAACCACGAAAATAAAATACCTGTTTTAATTCAAGTATGTAAACGAATAAAATATTCTAATAATGTTTTAAATATAAAAATTTGATGTCATTGCACAGTTTTCAAGAATGTAGGGTTATTTTGCCAGACTTAGCCCCACCCTATCGGCTGCGACAGAAGAATGCTCGGACTGCACCTCTGCAGAGGGGTAAAATCTAACTGTGCCACTTGTTGGCAGTGGGTGGCGACCTGTGATGCTTAAGGATGGAACCCTGGTGGCTGAGCAGTCCATGATATGCAACACTTCACTTTGGACTTTGTTTAGGCTAGACGAGCAGTCGGAGAGCCCTCCAATCAATCGGTTGGTCTCGTCAAGCCCTAGCACCTATATGATTCCCAACCCTATTTGGCCTTATGGACCCCCCCCAATCTTTTTTGTTATATAGGTGCTAGAAGGCGGTGGCTGAGGGTATTAATGTCCTGGGTGTGACGTTAAACTCTATCTGATGGTGAAGTTCCAATTCTGGAGCTTTGAGGAGTGTGAGGTACCCCTTCATCACCATTATTCCGAGGTTCACTCTGACCCGGAGTGGTAGTACCTGTTAGGGTCCTATCTGTCGGTTAAATACAAAAAAAGGTGCCATATTGAAATCAACATTTAAACCTGAGATAAAGATTTATTTAATCTATCTAAAAATGTAAGTTTAAAAATGCGTAAATTTACGCAACGAAATTTTTATTTGTTTAAAAGATTATTACTAATCATCTTATTTTCGTGTACGGATCGTCAAACGTATTAAAAACGTTATCTCCCCTGATTACCCAGATCGATAAAATACAGATTTAATATTACAATAACGGTCTACCATATATTCTCATTTATTAACACAAAAAAATTTGTTTAATTCGTGTTGATATTACGCATTTATTTCCCTTACACCCCATTTTCTAAACATCCGAGTTTTAAAGATGTCATCAAAAACAACCTCAAAGTGTTATCTCAAACGTATTAAAGCAATCCTATATATAATTCTATATAGAAATCAATTAAAAGAACATTAAAATAAGTGATATTTATATTCGTTCTTATTTAGTTTCGTTAGTTTTTCTAATTTATGATATTTTATTATGTTAATACTGGATTTCTTTATCTTCCGACGTTATCATCTTGCAACCACCTCTGGCTAAAAATCAGACCATCCAAATCGTCCAAGATGAAATACAAAAGTGTAAATCCTGCTTATCTAATGTGGCCTTATCCACAGAATTTTTATAGTGTCCTCACCTCAGCTAAATATGGACCATTCGTTTTTATATTTTAAAAAGAAAGAACATGCTACACAGAAAGATGTAACAAGAAAGAAAGAAAGAAAGAAAGAAAGAGAGCAGGAGAAAGATAGAGAGAGGGGTGAGAACGCGAAAACAATGACGGTAATATGTTTCAATCGATGATGAAAAGAAAGAAAGAAAGAAAGAAAGAAAGAAAGAAAAAGAGCAAGAGAGTTAAATCAGATGATTATACTTTTTACAAGTTGAAGTATTCATAATAGTCTTAAATAAACATATCATATGTTGTAATAATTATATTATCATACTGTAGTTATCCACAGGTCCTGCTAGTAATATTTTATTACATAAAATTAATAATTTAGCTACTTAGATCAGTCTGTAG
>CM042148.1:86155505-86220220 GCA_023376005.1 Doryteuthis pealeii
GGACTGGAATAAGGGTTAGGTTCAAAGTTTCGTGATGGCTCCTGAATTACGACAAGAAGGTACCTGATTACGAAAAGGTTCCCCACTAAATCTGGACAAAAAGAGGTTCCGAAGAAGGCCGGAGGGCATATCGGCAAACGCTTGTTGTACCGATAGAATGAAAGATGAGGGACCAATAGTCCGATAACGCAGATAATACTAATATAATATATATATATATATATAATAGTTTCTTGTTTATTCAAAATTATATGTTTGGTTGTTATGCTTTTTCGTTCCCAATTCTTAGAATATTAATTCGGGTGATAAAGCATAATGTATGTGAGTTAGGTTAGCGTATACACATAATCAAGTGGTGCTTGGTGACTGACAGTTTCTAGTCAATGCGTTCAATCGGACCAAATCTGTGTTGACGTTATGGCTAACTTAGATACACATGATCTATCATCTCTCTCTCTCTCTCTCTCTCTCTCTCTATATATATATATATTATAATAATATATATATATATATTATATATATATATATACCAATGGATAAGTGTAAACAGGTATGTTTGAAAATGGCTTTTTATGCGACAATTTTTGGGAAGAATATGTGCTTAATTAGAGTCGTTACCTAATTTTAAAATCTAATTAATTAATAATGAATTAGGCGGGAATGCCTATTTCCGCCTAATTCATTATTAAAATTAATTTAATTTTCAAAAAATTAGGTACGCCTCATTAACGACACATATGCTCCAAAAATATATATATAATAATATAATTATATAAGCCATATATATATAAATAATATAATAATATATATTATATATATATATATATATATATATACCATAGTAACGATTAAAATTCAGAAAGAGTAAATAAATATAGACCCTAAATACTCCTGAAAAGTGTTCAATAAAAAGAGCAAAATATACGATTAAAATAACAAATGGTTGGAAACCAGACCGACTCGAGTTTCACGCAGATAACGAATCTTCAGGGTAATTTTTGTTACTCTAACGTTGTAAAATGTATAGGGGGCTGTTACCATTTTCATTATCGTGGGTGTTTTACCCACCCGTCTCTACTCCGTTATGTAATATCCGAGGCAGAGGTTGTGCTTATTTTGTGTCTGTATTTAATTGTAAAACTCTGACCGACGCGCTTAATATCTGCTCTTGGTCAACGAATTCGGCTAATTTTGATTTTTTTTCTGCAAGCCCAGCTTTAATATTGAACAAAAAAAATCGTTATCTGCGTGAAACTCGAGTCAGTGTGGTTTTCATCCATTCGGTTTTTAATCGTATATATATATATATTGAAGAAATGGATTCAATAGAAACCTACTCCAGTTTCATCGCTAGAATCATTAGGGTTAAATCCACTGAATTAATCGAGTTTACCGATTAATTGCAGCTGATCACACGTATGTTCATTGAATTGTATTGAGCACTTTATATTGTTTTATCACGGACTTAACCCTGGATCATGGCACCTCCAACGATCGTGCCATATTCACCGGTAAACCCCCTTTATATATATATATATATATTATATATATATATATATATATATATTACAATAAATGAAGGAAAAGCTTTAAGTTTGCTTAATTTCAATAATTTATTTCAACCACATTACTGAAGCATCTTCAGAAAAGTAAGGAAATCATGGATATACTGAAATTTTCCCAAGAAACATTGGTTTAAATCTATCAATTTGGTGTGGGGGGATAGTAGGGGCGGGCTAGGACATTTGAATGGACATGAAGGAAATATTTTAGTTAGGATGAATAATGCTCTGGGCTGACTGACAAAATTAGGTTGGGAGTCTGAAAATATATGCCGCTTGAAATAAAATATTGTAATGAAGCAACATTTAAAGTTTTTTCCTTCATTTATTGAATAATTTTGCTCTGTCCGATCGCTCAGCACATTAAGCTCTTATTACAGTTTACCTGCATTATGTTGGTTAACCCACACATGGAAAGATCCTAACTACCAAGGAAATATATATATATAATAATATATATATTATAGTATAATATATAATTTGTGAACAAAAAGTATTAGACAATCAGGAATATTTCTGTATGTTGTTCATTCTCAAACTAGTTTCGACCTTAGGTCATCGTCAGAAAAAATTTCTTATTTGAAGAATTGTTGATGAAGATTATTAGAAGGGAGCATTATAGAAGAACTATAAAAGTTGAAGTGTTTTTTGTGGGTTTGAACTGCTATTAAAATCCGGGTAGACGAGTGTGTTAAAAGTAGCATGTCCATTTGTTCCGTGTAGAACCCTTCTCTCCCTTCTCTCTCTCTCTCTCCTCTCTCTCTCTCTCTATATATATATATATAAATAATATATAATATATATATATATATATATATATATGTGTGTGTGTGTGTGTGTGTGTGTTGTGTAGACACTTATATATGCAAACATTTGAACCTTACAATCTACATGTGTGTGTATGAAATAATACAATTCAGAAAACGATATAGACAAAAGTTACTTTTACGACTTTTAACACATTCAGTACCAACGTTTTATTTATTTTTCATTTAATTATTTATATCCCTGAATGAGTTCCCATTCAAAAATAATTTTCATAGAAATGAATTGCGAAAAATCCATAATGTAGTAAGTATTTACTGACATCCCCTCCATGTCAGTCAACACAAGGATCATTTAGGTAACCACACACAAACCGAAACTCATGCGTTGCTAGCGTTTAAGAATAGCGTAAATCCCCTCTACATACCTCTTTGAGGCGCTTCAGGTACTGGACAATAAACCCAACCTGCCCTCTTTTAGACGAGGGGATAGGTGCTGCTGTGGAGATTTATCTCCTGGTATCACGCTGATATTAAAATCGGTTAAATCGAACTTAAATTCCACCATATGTCACCACGCCGAAAGAAAAAAAAATACCAAAATCAGAGAATTAATCGAATTTAATAGAAGTTTCAGTGTATATATTAATATAAAAGATATAATGCACCGGTTTATTATTAAACTTTTACATTTTTCAGGTCAGTTAACTTTGAACCACGTATCTTTGAGAATCTGTGATACGCCTCAAATATAAATGGTTTCAAAGTTAACTGACCTGAAAAAATGTAAAAGTTTCGTAAATAACTAACTAGTGCATTATATTCATTATATATCAACACTGAAAATTTCATTGAAATTCGTTAATTCTTGTTTTTTTGTATTAATTTTCCGGCGGGGTGACATACGATGGTGGAATTTAGGTCGTTACGTTCGCTTTACCTAAACAAATCTTACCTTCCTAGAGACCAAAGCCACTGTAGCACATAGCCCGAAAGCTCTATGTCAGGTAATACATCTATCATGTAAGTATTTAATTAACGTCGTTTGCTAAACAGGTAAAGTAAACAACGACTTAAAAACTTTCTTTGACAATAATTCAAAACTAATTCACTTCATAATAAAGTAATTAAAATATCATAAAATGTGTTCCTAATAACAATTAAATTCATTTCAAATAATGCGCAAGCACAATTAAGAATACAGTTATGATATAGTTTCGTGTTTAACGTGCAGTTGTATTGATTCGAACAATTCATTTTTTAAGTGTAGATTTACAGTGAAATGAAAATGACCGACCAAAACTACGGTTTCCTCAAAGTAAGACAAACAAAGGGAGGTTACTCTCATTTATGTAGCTAATGTTCACATTACCTGATTAAATATATATATAATATATATATATATATAAAATATATATATATATATATATATGTGTGTGGTGTGTGTTACTAAAGGGAGGTATATTTGAATAAAAAAAAGAAATAAATGAAAAAATTTCCAAGTCCCTAAGTTTTACAATTTCTAGAAACATCAAATTCAAGAAGACAACATAAAAAATAAATAAATAAACATCAACAACAAAATGAAAATCGTAAAATTTATTTCTTAAAACTCAAAAAAATATTTTTGTAGCACGTTTTGATGATTAGTACTAGCAGGACCTGATGATATACCACTGTATGATATTATTATTAAAAATAAACGTTTGATATGTTTACTTAAGAGCTATTGCAATAGTTCAATATGTAGAAAGCATAAAATCTTGATTAAACTCTCTCTCGCTCTTTTGTCTTCTTCTTTCTTTCCTTCTTTTCATCTTTTCATTGTGTTCAATTGAAACATATTAGCGTTATCGCTGCAGTGCACTCACCTACTCTCTCTATCTTTCTCCTACTCTCTTTCTTTCTTATTATATTTTTTCTGTGTAGCATGTCCTTTTTCTTCTTTTCTTTCTTTTATAATAAAAAACGGAAGATCCATTATTTAGCTGAGATGACGACACTCATAAGAAATAAAATAAAAAATCGCAGATTAGCAGCATCACAGATAATCAGGATTACATTTTTGCAGTTTTATCTTGGACGATTTGGCGGTCTCATTTTTAACAAGAATGATAACGTCGTACAATAAGAGAACAGAGTATCCAATATATAAAGTATTTAGTTTTGTCTATCATAAAAGATAGAACTGAAAAGTTCATATTAAGTCATGGACAACATCTCGAATTAAAGGAGATAAAATGCGTATGACAGATAAAATCATTATTTTCTGCGTATGAATGGGTAAAAAAATTCTGGTAGCCGATACGGAAAAATTATACTGTGTATTTCATCAGTCCGGGTCATCAGGAAGAGAACTTTTTTTCCATACGTTTGATGATCTGTAAACGAAAAAAGCAATCGTTAGTAATAATTTTTTAGATTAATAAAATAATTTCGGAAAATATATATTCTTTTTTGATAGGTTAAATAAAGCTTTATTTATTATGAAATACTGAGTGCTATATAGGCACCTTGCAGACATTTAAAATTCAACTTTGAATTTTTAAGTGAATAAAATAGGCCAATTGAATCAGAGAAAATACTTATTTTTGTATCTCCAAAGAAAAAATTTTTTAAAACTACGAAAAAAATATTTTTTTGAGTTTTTTAAAAAATACTTATAAAGTTTTCAATAACTTTTTTGGGTATTGAATATAAAAAAAAATTCTTATGTGGGTATATTCGGAATTATGATCTTTCCAGAAATTTAAAAATTAGGGACTGGAAAATTTATTTCTTGAATTAACCAAAGGTCCCTTCACCAAACACACACTATTCTGAATTGATAAAAGTGTCTTCAAGTTTCTTTCTTTTTTTTTCTTTTTTTTTTATTTTTAAAAAAAATTAGCTATTCATTAAGAAAATAAAGTCTTATGAAATAAAGTGGTGAAATTTCATTAAAACTGGAGAATTCCCTGATTTTTGTAATTTTTTTAAAATTAAAAAATGTTTAATTTTTTTATCTCCTCTAACAAAGTGCCAAATGCCTATTCCATAATGATGTTGTTATAATGTGCATGAGCTTTTTTATCAATGAGATCCAAGCATTGCAATACTGGTCGAAGAGGTGTATTGACTACGAGAGAGACAATGTGACGCCGACACTATACCTGATGCCACTCTCCACATACAATGCACACACGAGCCACACATACATGCATATTAAACTACTGTAAACTGTTCATGTTCCTGACACTAATACAATTATCTGGTACTTGCATGAGAACTTTGATGAGTTGTTGTGCACACTGAGCACTGTACCCAATAAATTTCATTATTAAAATAAAACCTCATTTGGTGACATTCCTTAATAGTACTTTGGTCAGCCTATGAACTTTACAGCCGACCATCATTGTAGGCATTTACCCAACCTGTTCACAAAGTGTATTATGGCACAAGGTTGCAAGTGTGGGGTATCCAGCGAGGGTCAAGCTGGCTATTCATAATTGGCGTGCTAGTTTGCTACCATTACATACCATGTAGTATAAATATAAAATCAAACAGTACCGACAGACAAGTTTGCTATTTTCTTTGCCAAGGGAAATAACTTATAATCCTTATAATTAGAGTTATCTCCCATTAAATACTTAGCAAATTTTGATGCCCAATCATTATCTTTTCAAACGTAACTGAATGTGGTACAAGATCAGTGCATATGAGCACTCAAGTAATAAATATCAGATCAAGGTGATATGTGTTTGTACCCGTGGAAATCTAATTAGATATATCAAAATAAATGTTAAAGTTAAAATTAAGGAATTGATACCTATACATTAATACACGAGTTCCTTAATTATACGACCGTTATCATCTTGCAATACCCTCTGGTTAAAAATGAGACCGTCCAAATCCTCCAAGATGAAATGCAAAATGTAAATCATGATTATCTTGTGTTGCTTATCCGCATAATTCTCATTTCTTATGAGTGTCGTCACCCCAGCACTAAATAATGGACATTCCGTTTTATTATAAAGAAAGAAAGAAAGAAAAAAGGACATGCTAAAAGAAAGAAAGAAAGAAAGAAAGAAAGAAAAAAAAAGAAGAAATAAGGTAAATATAGAATGAGGGATGAGCGCACGGAAGTGATAACACTAATCTATTTTCAAACCATTTGAACAAATGAAAGAATGAAAGAAGGAAGAAAGCAATTAAGAGAGAGAGAGAGAGAGAGCAGAGAGAGAGATGACCGAGAGAGAGAGAAGATGAGAGAGAGAGAGAGAGAGTGTGTGTGTGTGTGTGTGTGAGAGAGAGAGAGAAGAGAGAGAGGGGTGTTAACTCAATATTGATATACTTTTTACATATTGAACTATTTAGCAATAGCTCTTAAGTAAAACATATCAAACGTTGTAATAATTAAATGATCATACTGTGGTATATCCACTGGTCGTGCTAGTTATATTATTAATATAGAATAATCAAATTCTGCTGCCTCTGTAAGTGAAAAAGGAAAAGGAATTCCCTTTTGTTGAAGTTATTGACTCACTCTTTGCTTAATTGTGGCACAAGCCAGAAGTATGGAGCACCCAGTGAAATTCAATCTCACAAGTATGATCTGTGTATAGCTTTGCTAACCATTACACCACCACAAAGTGCCCAAATACAGTTATTTACTAAGCCTTAGCTTAGTGGTAGTACAAGCCGTGGCAGTATGGGGCACCCAGTGGAGAATCAAACTCTCTAACAATGGTCTGTTAATTCATCTTTCTAACTATTTAAGCGTCAGGTGTTTTGCTTTTCATGCAGTTATTTTACTAAGGTTTGGTTAGTTGTTGCACACAGCAGAAGTTAGGGGGCACCCAATGAGAATCGAATTTCTTAGACCGGTCTGCTAATACAGTTTGCAAACCAAGGCGGCCTTCTCTTTTGATACAAATGATTATAGAAAATTGGGTAATTTTCACCTTTAGTTGTCAAAATTCCTAGCAAATAAGGGCAATTAAAGTAACCTCCCTTGACTTTCACTTGACCTAAGCCCGGTTAGCTATTTTGAAAGTCTTCCGTGCGAAATAAACAAATCTTAGAAACTTTTTTCGAAACAATACAACTGCTACTTAACACAAAAATATTATAAAATGTGTTCTCAATAACAATTAAGTTCATTTCAGATAATTTTCTATGCTAGGAATTTAGCCAACTGACTTTCACTTTGAATAAGACGGTAGCCATTTTGAATGTGTCCGTGCGAAATATACAAATCTTAGAAATCGTTCGAAAACAAAAACAACTGCATGCTTTAACACAAAAAATATCATAAAATGTGTTCTTAATAACAATTAAGTTGATTTCAGATAATACGCACGCACAATTTTATGCTAGGAATTTTAACAACTAAAGGTGAAATTACCAAAAAAATTGTCCCTCATATACTAACTAAAGCAATCAATTTTAGCGAAGCTCGGCACATCAGATACATAGAGAAGAGGAAAGTACTTTGTTGTAACCTGATGAATAAAGGTATTCATTTCCGGACATGCGCACTCATACATAGACTGATGGGCGCCAATCTTTGAAATAAAAAATTCAGTTCTTATCCTGTTACCAGAGTGTGTTGACTTGTTTTTATTTCTCGCTTTAAAGAAACTCAAAGTTACCCTTTTATAAACTGGGATATAAAAAGTTAAACGTTAATATTGGCGACGAGCGACGAGAAGAAAACAGAATAAAAAGAAAAAAAATAAGAAGAATAAGAAGAAAGACGAATACACGACGCGTGCAGAAGAAAAAAGACACGACAAGTGGAGAGAAAGAAGAAAAAAGACAGGAACGAACCAAAAGATAAGTGAATTTTTTCCTTTTTATGTGTATTATTGCATTATTTTCTGTAGTCACTATTGTCTATACTTACATATCTATAAGTGCTATTAATAAATATTACTGTGTCAGTGAAAATTCCCCGTATTTTAAACGAAAAAAAAAATTATCATGGCTAACACAGGAATAAGCTTACGTCTCGAACCATTTAAACAGGACCAGACAGGATCAATTTAAGTGAAAAATGGAAATCCTGGCTTGAAGTATTTGAAGACGAACTTTATTGAACGACTCACAGACGATAATATGATAAATTATTTGCCTAAAAAGATACGCTGGAAAAGAAATAAAAACTAATAATGAAGTACTTGCCGAACACAGAGCAAAATGAAAAGAATCTTACGAGGAGGTTAAAAAGAAATTAAACCACCATTTCATACCAAAACAAAATAAACAACACGCTAGGTTTTTATTCAATAGAATGAGACAGGAACACGAGGAATCAATTCACAATACGCCATGAGGCTAAGAGAACAAGCTGAAGCTTGCGACTTCGAGAATAATAGAAAAGACAGAATTTTGGAACACCTTATTCATACAATTGACGATAGTGAAATGATAACTAGAGCAATACAAAAACAGTGGAATTTAAATAAATTCCTAGAAGAAGCGAGTCAACGTAACGACCTTAAGCAATAAGTGAAAGAGATTACAAAAACTCATTTAAAAAACTATAGACAACGAGAACTGGACCGATAGAGTCAATGCTATAGGAAAGAAAACGACCAACAGGGTGGACAGAGCTGAAAAAACAAATAAAATGCCGATACTGTGGGGGCCAACACAGATTTGATAAAAGACAGAATTGTCCGGCATACGGACAAGTTTGTTACAACTGTGGGAAAATGAATCATTACGGCGGCTGCATTCTGTTGTCGGATACCGACAACAGAATGCAGTGAACCAAAACGACAGACAACCCCACAGAAAACAAAGATAATATTCCTAGAAATATACGGAGGGTTGAAAAGAGGCAGATACAAGCTCTGAAGACGAAGAATTCATCAGAAAAATGAAAATGAAAATTCATAAAATAAAAAACGTAAAACAAAAACATAACATCATAGAAATAAGAATAGGAGAAATAGACACATACTGTGAGCCTGATAGTGGAGCATCCGCGAACATTTATGGATGAATATCAATTTAAGGCACTAAAAAGAAGAACAAGCGTGGGTGAATTAAAACCCAACTATGACCGGGTAAAGACTATTCAGGGAGAATTATCAGTGAAAGGAGAATTCGAAACGATAATTCGTAATAAAAACAGAGGAACTAAGACGAAATTCATCGTAATAAGAGGACACATAGACAACCTCCCCTTGATAGGCAGAGATACCCTAATAGAATTAGGTATGATGGTACTGGAGCCGAATGGGAACCTAAAAGAAACCAATGAGCTTTGGATTAAACGTATAAATGGAACAAACGAACAAACGAACCAAAGCAATTAATTGAAGAATATAAAGATGTATTCCAAGGAATGGGAAATATTAAAGAACCTAAGACTGGAAAAGTAATCGAAGTAGGATTCGAAATGGAAGCTGGAATACAACCTATAGCCCAAAAAACCCAGGCACGTACCATACCACTTAGAAACCCCACTAAAAAATGGATTGAACAAGGAGAAGCGGATGGCATTTTTGAAAAAGTACCCTGAAACGAAACTATCACGTGGTGTTCACCATTTAGTTGTGCAGCCCTAAACCGAGGTATGCGACGAGAGACCGCAACAAATTGGAACCGAACATGATACGAGCTAGCATAGACATGCGGATACCAAACAAATACATAAAAAGAAGGTAGATATGTCCAGGCACCTATCATTGAAGACTTTACATATCACCTAAGGGGGTGCAAAATGTTCAGTAAAATGGACTTAAAAGCAGGGTACCACCAACTCTCAATAAACGAGGAAACTCGAAAATTAGCTACATTCAGTACACCCTGGGGAAACTACAGACCAAAACGGTTGATATTCGGTGCCAAATCATCACAAGATGTATTTGACCAAGTAATGTTCCAAATATTTGGAGACATACCTCTATGCATGAACCAAAGAGATGACAATAATCCTCGGAGGAAAAGATAGAGAGGAAAGCAACAAAACCCCAAGGAAAGTACTCCAAAGAGCCAAGGACTACGGAATCAAATTCAACGAGAGAAGAGTGAATTTTGTAAAACACAAATCACGTTCTTCGGTCATTTATTTACCAGAAGGGCTAAAACCAGACCCTAGGAAAATTTGAAGCTGTACTAAACTGCAAGGAGCCAAAATCCAAAGAAGAAGTTAGAAGCTTCTGGGAATGACAGGCTACCTAGACAACTTTATAAGGAACTATGCAACACTTAGTGCACCACTGACGAACTTAACAAGGAATAAAACAAAATTCAAATGGAACAATGAAGAAAAGGAAGCATTTGAAAAACTGAAATCTGCAATAATCAGCCCTGAAACAATAGCATATTTCGACCCAAACAAACAGACTACACTTAGAACAGAAGCGAGCTTCCATGAAGGACTGAGTGCTGCGTTGTTCCAGAAAGGACCACTCGGACAGCAACCGATACACTTCATCAGCAGAAGACTATCGGACACAGAAAAGAGATACAGCCAAACAGAAAAAGATGCACTAGCTGTAAAATGGGCAGTAACGAGACTCAGAAATTATCTGATAGGAGCACCTAAATTCGTTATAATAACAGCCCACAAACCCCTAATCCCAATGTTTAATAAAGCCCAACACAGACTCCCACACGCATAGAAAAATGGATTATGGAAATAACGGACTTCGACTTTGAACTTAAGTACGAACCAGGAAGAAATGAACTGGATCCATTAGACTATATATCAAGACACCCTATATCAGAAAACTGTGGAGACAACACGGAAAAAATAATAACCACATTTTACACAAAGAAAATGCTGAAACTTTAGATAGAATAAGGACAGAGACAAAGAAAGATGATACACTAACAAGATTGACATCATACATTACCAACAACGACTGGATCAAAGCCGAAAAGGACATAGAAATGTTACCATACAAACATATAAAAGAAGAAATCAGCATAATAGAAGGAATAGTCTACAGGGGAGATAAAATAATTATCCCAAAATCTCTCCAAAGAAAATAGCAAAAATAGGACATTACTTAGGACACCTGGGAAGGACGAAAACCAAACAACTATTAAGGGGAAGATATTGGTTTCCTAAAATGAACTCTATGATTGATAGAGTCATAGACCAATGCTATGAATGCAAAGTAGTAGCAAGTGATCCACGACCAGAACCAATAAAACCCACTATCATACCCAAGAGAAGCTGGGAGGTAGTAAACCTAGATTTTGGAGGGCCATACCCAGACGGACATTACAACCTTGTTATGGTAGACCAGAGATCAAGATATCCAGTAGTGGAAGAGGTACAAAAACACATCTTTCAAACAGACAAGAATCAAACTAAAAGAGATATTCGCAACCTACGGACTCCTGGAAAAATATTAACGGATAACGGACCATCTTTCCAATCAAAAGTATTCTCAGAATTCGCTGAAGAAGAAGGATTTATCATCACAGGATAACCCCACTACATCCTCAATCAAATGGCGAAGTAGAATCATTTATGAGAATGGTAAATAAAGCAGAACAAATCGCTAACCTACAAAAACAAAGACAAGATAGAAAGAAGAATCAACATAATAGAAATGCTAACAGCATACAGAGCTACACCACACCCAGCAACAGGTATAGAACCTTATAAAGCCATGGAAGGTAGAGAAATTAGGATAAAGTTAGATTATAAGAAACCTAACAAAATTGAAATAGAAAAGAAAGAGACAAACGAGATAATAGAACATAATGATGAAAAAATTAAATAAAATTCAATGCAAACCGAAGGACTAAAGAAAGAAAATTCATACCTGGAGACTATGTACTCGTAAAACAACCAAAGAGAAACAAATGGTCAACACAATATGAACCAACATTCTATATTGTAACTGAAACTAAAGGATCACAAATTAGAGCTAGGCGAATATATGGCGAAAGGGAGATAACCCGGGATATTAGTCACTTTAAACTTGCAAACTAACTAGTGAATGAAAGACTAGGGACTGACACAGATAATAGCACTGAGAAAACGGAAATACAGGAAACAAAGAATAATGTAGACAATTATAGTGATTACGATGAGAATATGCACTAACTACACACCAACACCAGAAGAAACCACAATAACTGAGAGCACACCACAAAATTAGATGAACCAGGTACAGATGAAGATGAAACAGCAATTGCAATAACAGACGAAAATGAAACTACAAACAAAAGAAAGAACAAATAGACCAGAAAAAAAAAGATACACTAAGACACTTAAAAGACTACATATTATGAACATTCTTTATGGGGGCGGACTCAAATCTCTTGAAGTTGGGAGAAATGTTGTAACCTGATGAATAAAGGATTCATTTCCGGACATGCGCACTCATACATAGACTGACGGGCGCCAATCTTTGAAATAAAAATTCAGTTCTTATCCTGTTACCAGAGTGTGTTGACTTGTTTTTATTCTCGCTTTAAAGAACTCAAAGTTACCCTTTTTATAAACTGGGATATAAAAAGTTAAACTTTAATAGTACTAATCCATACTCATGAGGTCATTGGCCATCTTACCAACACCAACCATGCGCACCTTTTTGATTTCCATGTTTCGGTAATCTAAACATTAGCTACACAAATGAGAGTAACCCCATTGTTTGTTTCACTTTGAGGAAGCCGTATGTTTTGGTCGGCCATTTTCATTTCACCGTAAGTCTACACTGAAAACACGAATTTGTTCAAATCAATACAACTGCATGTTTTAACACGAAAATATAAAATGTGTTCTTAATAACAATTAAGTTCATTTCAAATAATGCGCAAGCAGACATTTTATGATATTTTCGTGTTAAAATATGGAGCTGTATTGATTCGAACAAATTCGTATTTTCAGTGTAGATTTACGGTGAAATGAAAATGGCCAACCAAAACATACGGCTTCCTCAAATTGAAACAGACAAGGGGAGGTTACTCTCAATTATGTAGCTAGTGTTCAGATTACTCATGTTTCTAACACACGTGTGCCTGCCTACAAAATCAGAAAACTGCATTGCTCACATGACTTTCGGAAACATTTTTCACGCTCAGAGTTGCTGAGGCATGGAATAAACTGCCTGCATCCGTTGTTGGCTGCCGAAACTCTGCATCTTTCAAAACCTCCAAGCTTTCTGTAATTCGACAACACTATACCTGATAATCCACTCCAAACATATGAACGCGCGCACACGCATACATGTATATTATTACTGTACGCTATTCATGTTACTGACATTAGTACATTATTCTATATAGTGGACATGAGCCTTTGATGAGTTGTGGTACACCTGAGCACTGTATACAATGAATTTCATTACTATATGTAAATAATTTTGTAATGTATGACAGAAACTATGGTGGTTTTTATTTCCTTTCTGTATGCTCTATATTTCTGGCCTTGTGCCAAACTAAGTTAATCTTAGCAAGCGACAACACTGCTTAATAAAAAAAAGGGTAGGCCAAACCTGGAATGATAATCAGACATTATTGAACACACACACACAAAAAAAAAAAAAAGAAAAAAAAAGAGAATCAGATGGGCCTGGAAATAAACAAACAGGATAACCTTAGTAATAAAACAAAAGGGTAAGCCAAACCTGGAATGATAATCAGAAACTGTTGAACACATACACACATACACAGAGAGGCACATAAACACAAATATAAACACCCCCCACACACACGCAGAGGATTTGGAAGATATAAGACACAAAACAAAATGGACAGTCGCTAGCAACAGCTTCAGTTTCAGAAATCTTCTGTAGAAGAGATTTTATATGGAAATATTAAGAATAAATAACAGGTTAACAAACAACACCGTAGTTATCTTATTTTTCTTTACACTTGCATCGTGATAGCTGTGATGCACGGACTGCACCTCTGCAGAGGGGTAAAATCTCCTAACTGAGCCACCTGTTGGCTATGGGTGGTGACCTGTGATAGAACCCTGGTGGTTGTGCAGTCCATGATATGAAACCAACCACCAAACCAATATAAACACAATGCTCCAAGCAAATTATAAAACACTTTTAATTCTATTTTTGTTTAAAAAAAAAAAAATAGAAGCAATACTAATCGTAACACAAATAATTCATGTGCACCGAACCACGAAATAAAATACCTGTTTTAATTCAAGTATGTAAACGAATAAAATATTCTAATAATGTTTTAAATATAAAAACTTTGATGTCATTGCACAGTTTTCAAGAATGTAGGGTTATTTGCCAGACTTAGCCCCACCCTATCGGCTGCGACAGAAGAATGCTCGGACTGCACCTCTGCAGAGGGGTAAAATCTAACTGTGCCACTTGTTGGCAGTGGGTGGCGACCTGTGATGCTTAAGGATGGAACCCTGGTGGCTGAGCAGTCCATGATATGCAACACTTCACTTTGGACTTTGTTTAGGCTAGACGAGCAGTCGGAGAGGCCCCTCCAATCAATCGGTTGGTCTCGTCAAGCCCTAGCACCTATATGATTCCCAACCCTATTGGCCTTATGGACCCCCCCCCAATCTTTTTTGTTATATAGGTGCTAGAAGGCGGTGGCTGAGGGTATTAATGTCCTGGGTGTGACGTTAAACTCTATCTGATGGTGAAGTTCCAATTCTGGAGCTTTGAGGAGTGTGAGGTACCCCTTCATCACCATTATTCCGAGGTTCACTCTGACCCGGAGTGGTAGTACCTGTTAGGGTCCTATCTGTCGGTTAAATACAAAAAAAGGTGCCATATTGAAATCAACATTTAAACCTGAGATAAAGATTTATTTAATCTATCTAAAAATGTAAGTTTAAAAATGCGTAAATTTACGCAACGAAATTTTTATTTGTTTAAAAGATTATTACTAATCATCTTATTTTCGTGTACGGATCGTCAAACGTATTAAAAACGTTATCTCCCCTGATTACCCAGATCGATAAAATACAGATTTAATATTACAATAACGGTCTACTATATATTCTCATTTATTAACACAAAAAAAATTTGTTAATTCGTGTTGATATTACGCATTTATTCCCTTACACCCCATTTTCTAAACATCCCGAGTTTTAAAGATGTCATCAAAAACAACCTCAAAGTGTTATTCTCAAACGTATTAAAGCAATCCTATATATAATTCTATATAGAAATCAATTAAAAGAACATTAAAATAAGTGATATTTTTATATTCGTTCTTATTTAGTTTCGTTAGTTTTTCTAATTTATGATATTTTATTATGTTAATACTGGTATTTCTTTATCTTCCGACCGTTATCATCTTGCAACCACCTCTGGCTAAAAATCAGACCATCCAAATCGTCCAAGATGAAATACAAAAGTGTAAATCCTGCTTATCTAATGTGGCTTATCCACAGAATTTTTATGAGTGTCCTCACCTCAGCTAAATAATGGACCATTCCGTTTTTATATTTTAAAAAAGAAAGAACATGCTACACAGAAAAGATGTAACAAGAAAGAAAGAAAAGAAAGAAAGAAAGAGAGCAGGAGAAAGATAGAGAGAGGGGGTGAGAACGCGAAAACAATGACGGTAATATGTTTCAATCGATGATGAAAAGAAAGAAAGAAAGAAAGAAAAAAGAAAGAAAAAGAGCAAGAGAGTTAAATCAAGATGATTATACTTTTTACAAGTTGAAGTATTTCATAATAGCTCTTAAATAAACATATCATATGTTGTAATAATTATATTATCATACTGTAGTATATCCACAGGTCCTGCTAGTAATATTTTATTACATTAAAACTTAATAATTTAGCTACTTAGATCAGTCTGTAGAGCATCGGACTAGGAACTCCAAGGTTCCTGGTTCGACGCCGGCCCTCGCCAACTCAGTGTATGAGTAGCACAGGGATCTGTGCGATAAAGTAAAGAGCTGACGGTGGGTGTTGCGCTCCACCTCAGACGCCAAAAACAATCTCCTTGCGTCTAGTACTAGTAAAAAGGAGATAGACTCCCTCGCTGTATGGCTGATACCGACTTTAGGCCACCCCAACGACTCTACTTACTTTTACAAAGCTTAACATCATAGGACACAAAGGCAAGTGAGGACAGAACATTAAACACAATCTTTCTGCATTGAAAAAAAAATCATTCATAATTTGATTTCCGACCATATGACCTTTAGGCACCCCATTTTGATATCGATTAAGAAAGGACATGTTTTTCCTTTACACCGTCAATATCCGGTTGTTTGTTAGGAGTTAGGGTTAGGGGTTAGGGTTAGTTTTATTATTTTTTTAAATCTAAAAATCGTCTGTTAAAACAACCGGATATTGGCGGTGTAAATGAAAAACATGTCCTTTCTTAATCGAGATCAACAAGGGGTGCCTAAAGGTCATGTGGTCCTTGATTTCTATCTAAATTCGAACACTGATCGTCAGGGTAAAATAGGTAACGACTTTATGCATTAAGCAGATTAACGTGTCATACAATCATTCTTTCAAGATTTTCCTCCTTATCTCGTACTAGTATTTTTTTTTCTTTTTAAAATCTCACTCTTTCAGTCACTGTACTTTTGAGTGTCTATTGTACAGGGTGTCCACAAAGTCTGGGTACATGGGGATTAACACATTTTTTATTTAATAATAATGAAATTTATTGTGTACAGTGCTCGGGTGCACCACAACTCATCAAAGTCTCATTTCAAGTACACAGAATAATGTTGTCAGGAACATGAACAGTTCACAAACAAAAGTAAAAAAGGAAAATTATTATTTCTTATATTTAATTGTTTATGTTATGATTTTATTTACTGCTAAATTACAATATCTGCCTTCTCGGAAAAATAAC
The DNA here is from genome assembly GCA_023376005.1 of Doryteuthis pealeii. NCBI lineage: Eukaryota > Metazoa > Mollusca > Cephalopoda > Myopsida > Loliginidae > Doryteuthis > Doryteuthis pealeii. The sequence continues at coordinate 86,172,604 of CM042148.1, forward strand.
ATAAATACAATAGTGAAATCTCCATGTACCCAGACTTTGTGGACACCCTGTATTTTATGAAATAACTTTGAAAGAAACCTTTACTTCTTTTATAAGATGGTTGGGTTTATTCAGTCAACGGTAAATCAACTCTCTAATGCTGAAATTTTATTCATTTCTAAATGTTTCACTAGAATAATTATATTTTCAACGTTACACTACACTAACTTTAAACCGTATTTTTTTTCATATGTAATAGTCATTTGTTCGCACAGAATTATGATATCAAGTAATCCTATCTAATAATAATAATTTATACACAATTATACGGTTTCAAGTAACTATTCCAATTTAATAATACAACTACTACTAATAATAACGTTTGCTCAGCTATATTTTCAAGCATTTGTGGGGATTGAAATAAGATAAGACATGTTGGCGCTATTCGCAGAATTGCGTCCGGCCTCCGGCCTTAATAAACGCTAGGCGGTGATAGCTGAAAAAACAAAAACAACAAAAACAAACAAAACAACCCTACCTACGAATGAAGTCCCTAGCTGAAGCACCAAAACCCATCGTTGTGGTATGCAAATAGAATAAAAAATATCGAAAAAATGTTTTGATTCTTTATTTGGAATTGATTGTCGAAAAAAAAAAATGAAAATACCGAAAAAAAGTTTTTTTTGCGAATTGAAAGTGTTTTTATCGACAAATGATTTTATTTAGTGGTTTGTATGGGAAATTTGGGTTATCTTCCCCTTAATCAGTTTTGGGAATCAGACGCCAGGGGGGTAGATAGCCCTAAATCAACAGAACAGAATCCGCAGGCACTGAAGTCGGACCAATTTTTTTGCAGCGGTCGAATTAAGGTTAGCATCATCAGTCTAGCCACCCACAGGGGTAAGACCTGACAACTCAACAGACAAATTCAACGAACAGAACAGGCAAACTGACAACTCAACAGACTACTGCAATAAGAAACAATTACAGAATACAATTCTACAGAGCTAAGTAACCATTATCTCATACATTATATAATACTTCCCGCCGAGCGAACGTCTCTGGCAACTTTAGTATGAACTGTACGAATTCTTACACAAACACTTTGAAAACTTAACTTACATTGTGTACACTTCATATATTGCACCAATAAAAGTTATTAACCTGAATATACATTTATATTCGCCTTGTACCTTTCCTGAGTAGCAGAAATTACTATTGTAACTAACCTTGTTTATTTTTATTTCTGTTATTTGAAAGCGTTAAAAGTAAGCCATATTTTTATCGACAAGTAAATGTAAAAATTTAGCCCCCCCCCCCCCACACACACACCTAAAATATTTTAAAGAGAGGGAGGGTTAAAATATTTACATTTACTTGTTGAAAATAGACTGGAAAAATATTGCATTAACCTTTCGGGAAGAACGCCTTAAGCGTTGGTTGTTTGTTTTTTTTAGCTAAGGACTTCATTCGTAGGTGGAGTTGTTTTTTCAGCTATCACTGCCTAGCGTTTTTTATGACAGAAGGACGAGACGCAATTCTGCGAATAGCACCGAAATTTAAAAAAAAAAACCTCACAGGAGCCCTCAGACAGGAAGAACGCTCATGGTATGCGCAGAGAAAAAGCCGATTCCTACCGCCAAAAGGAAACCTAGACCATTCCAACGCAGATCTTACTGGGAACACACGTTATTGAGTGGATCAAAAGAAAATCTCCTCTCCAAGAAATAGCTATGAACTTAAATAAAGTCTGGCCTTTAAAAGTGTTACATAATTATTAGATTCCTAACACTTGTATACCATTAGTGTAGAAACCAAAATGGCTGTTATAATTTGCAGCCGGCGGCCTTGAAGGATTGAGTGACTCGGCTTGACCTCAGTCTGATCCTCCTTCTGGGGGATACTGTGAGAATCGGTGGAGAAGACCCTCTTCCGGTTTAGATTAGAAAGAGAGTTTAGTTCAGTATCGGCCAAACCACGAAGGTGGTAAGTCGTGTTAAGCGCACAGCCGACTCAATCTGCGCAGGTAGTCTGGTGGGGATTTCGGAATAAAATATGATCTAAAGCAAATCGAAGTCTTGGTTATTATCTAAAAACTACCAATGACACAGGGCTTCTGATAAAGAGAAATCCCCAATGGAAGGCCAGACACGAAGTCCCCAAGAGGAAGTCCATACGCTAGAAGAAGAACGTAAGATACCAAAGATGAACAGAAGAAGAATAGAAGTAAAGAAAGTATACAACAAATGTATGTTTTCTTTTTCCTTCCTTAGATCCTTTTTTAGTGGCAACTCACGAGAAACAAAACCACGCTTCGTGGTTTAGCCGATACTGAACTAAACTCTCTTTCTAATCTAAACCGGAAGAGGGCCTTCTCCACCGATTCTCACAGTATCCCCCAGAAGGAGGATCAGACTGAGGTCAAGCCGAGTCACTCAATCCTTCAAGGCCGCCGGCTGCAAATTATAGCAGCCATGTTGGTTTTTACACTAATGGTACACAAGTATTTAAGAAAAGAAATTAGCAACACGCATCAAATAACCAATCCTACACATTCCTCTCCAATACATATAATTTTAAAACATATCTATTTGACCCATAGATGGGACTAACAGGTACTGCCAGTCCGGGTTAGAGCGGACCTAGAAGTAATGGCAATGAAGAGATACTCAAAAGAGCGCCAGAACTGGAGTTTTACCACTGGATATAGTTTAATGTCATATCCAGATATACCCAGGGAGTCTTATGCCTCTGCAAATGAGACAGTTGACGTATTCAATGCCTCGCCGATAGGGCGTCTTCCATAAGAGTTTATTTATTTATTTATTGTTTTTGAATTTAGATTTTTAAAAAGAATTTAGATCACCATTGACGTGTCTTGGGATTTGCAGGTTCAATCCCTGAGACAAAGCTTTTAGAAAATAGAACGGAACATTTGATAAACGGGTGACAATTCGAAGTCTGAAAAGAGGGAGACACACAAAATCGAAACCAGAGAACAATATATTCCACTAATCAAGTATTTTCCATTTAACATCCCCTTTGTGTTATAGAATATAATAATGTGCTGGGGCAGGGTTATGTTGGCCAAGAATAAACCAAATTATCATAAAAACGTATTTGGGGTCAAATAAGTTAACATATATATTTACCAACCCCTCCGCACGAGCAGGGTGCGACACAAGGTCAATTTCTTAAGCGGAGTTTAACAGTTTTCCTTCTATGTAGGTTGCCTAACCAAGGTTGAAAAACCCAGTCTGCCCTACTATTTACCCCTTACTGGACAGAGTAGTGTTGGATTCATACCTTTCCAAAGGATATTAAAGTGATGTGAAATGCAAACAGCCTTGTCCAGGATTTGAACTCGGGTCGACCAGTCCATTTCTTACGATTCTAACTATTATGCCACGCGCCTCCACTATTGAAAAAGTTCCTTTAAAAATGGATTTCGTGTAAAAAAAAAAAAAAAAAAAAAAAAATCACACCTGGGAGAGATGCATTGAAAAAAAAATGCATCTGAAATGAAAAAAAAAAAAAAGTTTATGGAGATCAAGTGAGAAAAGAAAATCAGTTTGTGTGTGTGTGGGGGGGTGTTAAAGCGAAATGTCTAAGTTTGGACAATACCAGTAAAAAAATAAATAAATAAAAATTAAAAAATTAAACAAATCTAGAGAAAAACTAGAAAAAAATGTGATCTGATGGGTTACCTATTGAGCTCTGGGTAAATAATTGTAATCAGGAAGAAAGTTGGCTTGCAAAACGAATTAGAAAAAATAAAAATAAAAATACGACCGGAAAAAAATATGTATATTAAAATCATTTTGCAATTAAGTCAAAAACTGACCATCTATATGTAAGCCAGCCGTTAGCTGCAGAAAACTAATATGAATAAAATAGGAATTTCAACCTAACGCTCACCCTCTAAATCTCTTTACGCACACACAAATCTAACATATATAAGGAGTAGTTAATTAAAATATAGAGATGGGGAAGTGACAGGCAGAATGTGAGTAAGAGACGGGCGAGTTTTTTTACTAGCAAATTAAGACTAATTAGAACCAAATAAAATAGATTTTTTTTCAAACATAACTTAATCCCAAAACTAATAAATATTTTGGGATGGTCATTAAACTAAATAGAAAAAAAGCCTTTAGCAAGCAATCATTGATTCACTCAGCTTTAGTATAATAAATATTAAATATGTGCCAGAGACTAAAGTGGAGTTAACATCGATACTACAAAGTCGATCTAAGAGTTTATTAGCTTAGGATTTCCCCACCGGGTACAATGGGTGGTGTTCAAGCACAACTTCAAAGAAATAAAAATTATATTCGCCCGAATTAACAGTTTTAGCTTTACTAAACTAGACATCTACAAATTTAACGACTTTTTCGGAGGAGGTGCGTGTGATGCATGGCGCAAGGATTGAACTCGGACGAGTGTTCCCTTTAATACCCCCCCTTCCACTAACGTTAGAGATTAAAGTTATAGAATATCCTGTTAACTAAACTGAAGTGTGTATAGTATAAATTAGATTATAGCTGTTCTTGTACAAGGAGAAAAAAAATCTGACAACATTGTTCAAAGGTTTTATTTCGTGAATGAAATCGAGAAAGAAAAATAAATTGTACACAATTGGAAATGCAAAATTGTACTTATTTTCTCATTCTAGAAATCAGGAGCTACAATTTAAACACCAAAAAATTGTAATTAAAAATGAATAGGGTAATGCAGTATGCGCATTTACAGAAGAAAAAATTTTTTTTACGGCATGTCAACCCATTGGATTATTTTTATGCCAAAGACGTTTGTTTTATTCATTCTTGATGGTACTCATTTTTTAACACTTTAAAACAGGTATTACCACTCTTGGTTTGAGTGGACCTAGGAATAACGGTGACGAAGGGGTACTCCACGTTACACAGAGCTTCAGAATTGGAACTTCTGATAGAGTTTAACGCCATACCAAAGACCCTCAGAAAAAAATCGTTTAGATAAATATATAAAAAAGGTATGTTATTGCGAAATTATTCTGAACTGGAGATTAGAATGATCTAAGACTTTGAATGCAGAAACTAATCTCAAAGAATATCAAAACTAAATTCTTTAAGAGTTCTAAAATAGATAATTTTAATAAAAAAAAATAAAAAAATAAAATAAAAAGGTTAGTTTTGTCTATTAATATTTCACATAACGATCTCGAGAAGCGGGGGTGGGGTACAAAGTTTTGGATCTGTAAAAATGGAAGTCGGTTATTTGTTGAGGCGGCGGAGGGTAAATTTTTATTATGCTTTAGAATAAATCAGATTTGGGCTTAACGGTTTATCTAAAAATGCAGACGTACAGTTCCAGCTCTATATCGCATGATTATCTAGAAAAATCGGGTTTACAGCAATTTAAACTATTTTTGCTTAACAATTGATTCAAGAACGTTTAAGAAAACTCTTCATTATTCACAGGTATATATTACAGTTGGTCACTTCGAGAAGATTTTTTGAATCTTGCTACTTAACAGGAAAGAGAGTACATGCACCGGTAATATGGACTGTAAAATATCAGATAAAAGAATTTAGTATTCACATTGTGAACATTTATGTACAAGTGAGTTAGCCATTTGATCAGGAAATAAGACCTGAAAAATAAAATTTGAAATAAAATTAACGAAGTTAACCTAGTCCATCAAAAGAAAAGTGGGTGACAAAATTTAACTAAAAAAATTTTTAAAAACGGGACAGGGCTTTTTTAAATTTTTTAGTTTGAGTACGTTTATGCTTCTATTATGTCGTCTTCAATAGTACAAGAGTCTTCGTAGCTGTTAATGTCTGGGTCTTTCATTTCAGTGTTCCAGCGGACATAGTAATCTTTAAGTAGCATAAAGCAGACAAGATTCGCGTGTAGTTGGACTATAGCTCTTTAAGAGGTATCATTGGATCAGCAATCTCAAAAGCCGAGCAACGCACAGCTTCGACCTTTCTCATCTCGGTGTAAGAGTACCAAGGTTACCAGGTATTGCTGAGAACAGGACACGCGAGAGCGCCGCGTCAGAGTTATCGCACTTGGTAGTCATTCTTCTTCGTTCGGAGTCCAAAAACACATTTTGTCTACTCGACCCATGTGGCATTTATGGCTTTAATGCTAGGCGCTTGGACCATTCACAGTAAATCGGTTTGTTTAAATTTTAATATATTCAAATTAATTTGAGGTTATTATTTGGGCATTCTTTAAGTTTATTCGAAATAATAGTTATTACAGAACAACATTTAATCGAAATGGATTCCGAAGGAGAATGTATGTTTTTATTTTTTTTTTCCCCCCGAAGAAAAAAATGTTAACTTTTACTCTGTAATTTTTCTCAAAAAGAGTAATTAAAACTTTTAAAAAAGATAGTTTATAAAAATAGTAGTATTTAATTTAGGATAGTACTACCAATATTATTATTATTATTATTTGTATTTTGATCTTCGTGTCGTATTCCTGAAAACTAAAAAGCAAACAAACAACATATTTTTCTTATTAAATTTCCCTCGTAGTATCCTTTGATTTTATATTTTAATTTTAAACTTAAAAAAAAAAAATTTTTGAGTTTTATTCCAGATTAAAACCAAACAGTAAACTAGTTGTTGCCTCGGTTGACAATAATAAAATACGAAATTCTAATATTCGCATTTGAAAAAAAAATTTAGATACTTTTCTTAAACTTTTGAGTAGAGAATTATTTTTATTAGAGAGTTATAAAATTCGTGTATCCATATAGTAAATTAATGTTTTTACTAAGTACTTAGTAAAGATTTGACACTGTAATAAATTATTGCAGTCTATTATTACAAATAATAGACGATGTTTTGATAATACACTACTACAATTGTGTAAACTGTAAACAATAAACATGTGCAATTCCCGGTGTTACTCCGAATGGCACTTAATAAATTTGAATCAAACTCCTTAATTTTGTCCGAAAAGATCTCTGATTCATCTTGTGAATAAAATTATCCCTGTTTTTTTTTTTTTATTTTATTTTTTATATAGATTAATTAAATAAATTCCAAGCACCATATATTTATTTTAAGTAAATGAGGAGATACCAGTCCAGGTCGTCTCACAATTCCAAAACTTACGATGAAAATATTGCACTCTAATTTTTTGTTTTTCATTAATTATTTTCTTACATATTAGTTTTTTGATTGGTAAATATTTTTAATGTCTGAAATTCAAATATTTATTAACTTTTCCCATCGTGTCATAGAAACAAATCTCCGAAACTGTCATTCTGTCTTTTTTTTTTACTACGAAGTTTACTTAAATTCTCGACTTGCTGTTGTAAACTTGAAACGTGTTTTCATTTTTTCGCGGTAAACATTATGCAATTTCATCGTGATATATTTCGTTATTTAACATATTTTGCTGAGACAATTCTACGTTTTTTACATCTGGTAATTACACAGTTATATTAGTAAGTACTAAAAAAATAAGACACATACATATGAACAACCATGTTAGTTAATGTACTAACAGAAAAGACGAGAATGTTTTGTTTTTCTTTGGCCTGTTTTGTTTTTCTAGTTCTTTCCTTTCTGTTTTGGTTACTTCAGTTTTAGTTTTAATTTCTCTTTTAAGAGAAGCAGAAATATGAAAACACCATTACATTATGATTATTATCATTATTATTATTAAACTTTGATTAAATTGTTGCTTTTTAAGTTTTTATCGCAACATTAATGATATTGATCGACTGCTAAAACATAATTCCCAAGAAAAGTAAACTATTCAACTGGTTGTAAAGAAATTCATCAGAAGTTTTATATTAATTATTATTTGATATATATTAAAAATTAAAACATATTACAGGGTGACTCAGAAAAAGCAGAACCCTAATTATTTATTTATTTTCCCATTAAACTAACCTTAAACCCCCTAGTTAAAATTAAATTTTATTACAAAATTTGTGGGTTCTGTTTTTTCTGGGTCACCATAATTTTTCGACCGATTTGCAAATTTTGTCATTTTTTCTCCCCGCCTTAAGGTTTGCTTTACGATTTAAATTTTTTTTCTTTCAATTAGAAAATTTTAGAATTTTTCTTTGTTTAATTTAATTTTATTTTTTTTCTCTATGCAAGTTTTTCACATCAGTTTTAATTGGTGATTTTTCACTGAAGTATGAGTAACAGCAAGTCTCTTCAGGTCTCCAGGACTCTTCTAAGTATTTTAGCTGATCTTGACAGTGCTGTGGTGTATGGATGGTCTCGATTCTTCCTCTTATCTCCAAACATTCCCCCCCCCGGCCTTTATTGTAGAAGGAACACAAATATTTTAACGATATGTTTTAACCGGTGTTAACTGCAAGTCTCCTCAGGTCTCCAGCACTCTTTTGAGTACTCTAGCTGATTTTAACAATGCTGTTGTTTGGATGGTCTCAACTCTTCCTCAGATTTCTAATTCCTTCAGACTCTTTTCCAGATCCTTTGGGACTGTTCCCAGGGCACCAATTATGATTTACGACCTTCACCCTCATGTTCCACAGTTTTTTCAGCTCTCTGGCCAGGTCCAAATATTTGTCTATCTTTTCATTTTCCTTCATCTTCACTCTGTGAATGTGATCCGCCGGGACCTCAAAATCCACAAGATGACAAGTTTTCTTGTTAATTAATACTAGGTCTGGTCTCCTGTCTGAAATTAGGTGATCCATATGTATCTCATTCTCTAGGACAGATTCCAGTTTGTGCATATACCATTTAGTAGCATGGTGAAAATTGAATTTCTTGCACAATTCCCAGTGGATCACCTGTCTCACCCAGTCGTGCCTAGTCTTGTACTCTCTTTCTGTGTGGAAACAAATGACTATTATTGAATAATTATTATAAGGAACAATTACTTGAAACCATATAATTATTATAAGGAACTCTTGAAACCATACAATTATTATAAGGAACTCTTGAAACCATACAACTATGTGCAAATTCTTTGTATTAGATATAAATACTTAATATCATAACTGTGTGTAAAAAAAAAAGCCCCACAAAAAACCCCTCTTAAATAAGATATAAATGTTCAGTGAACATGATTGCCTAACCTCTTGACATAAAATAGCCCTAGATAGGTTGACAGGCCATTAAAATTAATCAGTCATTTATTGCTTCTGGAAGAAGGAGTCTGGTCTTTCCCAAGAAAATTAGCAATAAATGCAAACAGCCTCATCAAATTCTCCTAGGTTTTATAATAATTTGAAAGGAATAAATTTATTTGGTAATTTTCACCTTTAGTTGTCAAAATTCCTAGCAAATAAGGCAATTAGAGTAACTTCCCTTGATTTTCACTTTGAACCAAGCCGGTAGCTATTTTGAAAGTCTCCGTGTGAAATAAACAAATCTTAAAAACTTTTCGAAAACAATACAACTGCATGCTTTAATACAAAAATATAATAAAATGTGTTCTTAATAACAATTAAGTTAATTTCCGATAATTTTATGCTAGGAATGTAGCCAACTGACTTTCACTTTGAAACAAGCCGGTAGCCATTTTGAAAGTGTCCGTGCGAAATATCATAAAATGTGTTCTTAATAACAATTAAGTTCATTTCGGATAATGCGCATGCACAATTTTATGTTAGGAATTTTGACAATTAAAGGTGAAAATTACCATTTATTTTTTGTTTTGTTTATTCTGTTCTTATTTTCTACCATTTAGTATTTATCCTAACGCCACTCTGATGCCTGGTAAAGACGGTACCATGGATAGTGGGGCAATGCCATGCGATCCATCTGGTGCCGAAACCGCGGAATCCAGTGTTCCAATCATTGATGTGCACAATGAAAATTTCCAAAGTCTTTATCCATCAATTTTATTAGCAATGAAGAATTCCTCTTTCATTGCTTTAGACACGGTAAGTTGAGAAATGTTTTTCATTTATTTATCTATATATTAACAGAGATGCTGATGTACGTCCCGATGATGCACAAAAATCTAAAAGGACGCAGTAAAATTGTATCCATGCATCCCAGTGTTTTTCTTTTTTCTTCCCTCACCATTTCAGGCTAACTGTAAATACATTTCAATAGTTTATTAGAAATGAATTACACAGGATAGGTTACAAGGTAGGAGTTAGACGGCTTTAATTGGGACCCATAAATTTTTCCGGGGATTCATTTAAAGTAAATATGTGCATCCCAGGATGCACTAAATCAAAAAGCTATCAGCATCACTGTATTAATACTCATGTTCCTTATTTGTATGACTGTTATCATCTTGCAACACCTTCTGGTTAATATATATCTACCAACCCCTCCGCACGAGCAAGATGCGACACAAGGTCAATTTCTTAAGCGGAGTTTAGCAGGTTTGAATTCAGAGTTTCCTTCTCCTGGACTGGTTACCTAGCCATGGTTTAAGAGCCCAGTCTGCCCTGCTATTTACCCATAGCTGGAGGGAGAATTGAATTCATACCTTTCCCAAGGGTATTAGTGCCATGTGAAATGCAAACAGCTTCGATGAGGAATTGAACTCTGGTCAACGAGTCCATTTCCTACGACTCTAACCATTTGAACACACGCCTCCTGGTTAATATAATAATAATAACAACAATAACTTTTGTCTTTCAGATCATCTCTAATAATAAATGTGAATGTCTGTGTCATTTTGTTCAACTTTGCTCCTAGAGGCCATAGCCTAACATATCATACCATTTTGGAATCAGGCCAACTCAGTGATCAAATTAAAAACATTCTGGACTGAATTCAAACCATCAATCCTGAAATTTTGGATTCCCAAATGTACATATTAATACTGGGGTTCCTAAAAACATACGACTATTATCATTTTGCAACTCCCCTTGCTTAAAAATGAGACCATCCAAATCCTCCAAGATAAAAAGCAAAAATGTAAATCTTGATTATCTGGTGTTGTTTATCCGCTAAGTTCTTATTTCTATTGAGTGTCGTCACCTCTGCTTAATGATGGACTATTCCGTTTGTTTTATAAAGAAAGAAAGATAAAAAAAGAACATCCTACAAGCAAGAGTACTGTCCAGTGGAGATCCTTTGTGTTAAGCAGAGCACAATCCTTAGTGAAGAATCCTTTGGTTGCTCCTTGGTGTCCTTTAATATTGGGTATGATCCTTTGGTTGTTTCTTGGTGCTCCTCAGTGTTGCAGGTTCCTTCGTCAATGAGTGCAAATGGACGTCTGTCAATATCAGCGATTAAATAGTTAACCAACCACATATTCGGGCTGTTGATTGGCTGAGGTATAAACCACACGACTTCGCTTAGTTTATAAATTTAAGTGGTGGATTGCAGCACGGCTTATATATACAGTTAATAAATGAAATATAAGAGTAAATGAACAAAGAAAAGAATTGTTAAATACTAAATATTTCTTGCAATGGGCAATGAATTAACTGCATTGTGCAACAGCAGCAGAAGAAGAATGAGGCAAAAAAAGAAAAAAAAAAAATTTCACTTCTGAGTCATGCAGTCATTCATTGCTAAAAATGAAAATTAGTAAACAAATTATAAAATAAATTGTCTTATTTTTTTTTCTTTTCTTTTTTTTTTTTTCAGGAACTTAGTGGACTTGGTGATCGTCGTTCTATGTCAGCCAGGTATGTTATATTTTGATTTTTCTCTTTTCACAATTTTTCACTTGTTTTAAATTTTCAGTAAAATAGATTTACATTTTACTCTCTTCTAACTCAGATTTTCATAGAGGCCTTGTTAATAAATAAAATTCATTCTATGTATTAATGATTTTGTGTATGAATTAAATATACTCATTGATAAACTTACACAATTCCTGAGGGTATTGTTATGTAAGCAGTGACATAGTTTTGGTTACAGACACACCAAATCTCCATTATAATAAGAAATTATATATATATATATATATATATATATATGATTAAAATTTAATGCTAAAACCTTATTTAATCTATAAAATCTTTTACTGCATGAAAATGCAGAGCAATGTATTTCAAGTATAAAAAAATAAGATAAAAAACAAAATAAAATCTCACATTTTCAATCCACATGAGAGCTAGTTTTCAACACATCTGACTTACATATATGTATATATATGAATTAGGCTGGTGAAGACATAAAGTCAGCAGTGCTTGGTAACTGTCAGTTTCTTACCCATATGATTTTCAAATCAAGATATATATGCTCTATCAATGATATTGAGCACTCTTTAGTTATAAATATAGCAAACTAGATTATCAATATTAATATATATATAATAGTATTTGATAAAATAAAATAAAAAATTTAAAAAATAAATATATATAAATAAATAAATGAATAAAAGGATTGAAATTGATTGAACAACGGATATCACAGAACCCATGAGACGCGTGTTTATAACGTCCAAAACAAAAAACATACATTTCAAAAACAGTCTCTGAAGATGAAGTTTCTTCGAAATTGATTAGACACTGGACATAATTTTTTTTATACGCATTGTAATTACCTTCTTAATATGAATAAATAGTATATATATATATAAAGAAAAAGAAGTAAATTCGACAATATGTAATTTTATAAAAAATGAAAAAAACACAAGTTTCATTTCATAATACGATAAAACAAAGATCGGGTTTTTATAACATATCACCTCACTTATGTTATATTATATACTCATGTTGCAGGCATATAAACAAGAGTTCTTTTGTGTAACAGAGAGAGTGAGAGAGAGAAGTGACAGATATACAGACAGATAGTCGTTTATTTACTTGGTTGTTACTTTCTATCTTCTTCCTCTCCACTTCGGCCATGATGTGAACATCTAATCTGGTTTCTCTTTACTTCTTTCTAACTCCTTACTTTCAGCCATTTGTGTGATTAATTAACAAGGCTTGTTGTTTTGATCAAAGGTTTTATTTTAGCCCTCCTAACTCATTGCGCAGAGTCACAAAGTAGGACATGTCAGTCCCACTTGAGGTCTGGTTGTAAACTGACTAACTAAATCTCACATGACTTGTGAGATTCTAACTGTCCAGTAATTTTCCATTACATGATCTAAAACACTGGCCCTTAGAATTCTCCTACAGGGTGTTGCCAATAATCTATGCTACCACATAGATTATGCAATACTTAGTTAAATTAGTGCTTTAACATCACAAAATTCCTCATGTTGCTCAATGATATTAATTAAAATTTTTTTTTTCTTTTAATACTCAATCAAATAAAGTATTTTTTTTCTATTCACTAAAATTATTTCCAACAATTTTCGTGAGAAAAAAAAATTTCATCATGCAGTTTAAATGGGGACGCCAATGTTTTTAAAGTATATCTTTTTCACATATTTGAATATCAAGAAGTTGCCACAGAGGCTCACAGACATTGTTCATTAATAATTTTTTTTTCTTTAAACAAATGAAGTCCCTGACGAAGGTTTGTTAAACAAACCAAAACACTGCAGTGTCGGCTTATTAAACCTCACTTGTCAATGGAACTTATGTTTTTTTTTTTTAATAAAATTACACATATATATATATATATATATATATATATATAGTATCCACATTGCAGTCTCGGAAGACTATATAGTTCTTGTGTCTCTGAAGTTACAGCACCTCCTGTGACTGAAGTCCAATGTTCAAAACATTCTCGACCACAGATGTCGCATGTGAAGGCTGTCCCTGAAGATGTTGATGTGCTGGTGCTTTGTTACCGTTACTTTCTTCTGGACCTCTTGGCTTCATGGTGTTGCACCAGGGTGGCTTCAGACATATATACCCCCACTTTCTTCTGTTTCTTAAGCAATTTCATCTGTGCTCATTTGATAATGATTCTAATATGATTCTTCCTCCTTCCCCCTTCCCCCATCCATGATTAATAATGACTTTATATATGTTTTGTATTTGTTAATATTTCCAGTTTTATTGAAGATCGATACAAAGCCATAAGTATTGCTGCCCGTTCGCGATCCGTTCTTTCTTTGGGATTATCTTGTTTCAAACTGAAAAGTCAGCCATCTTGTTCGTTAGCATCACCCGAGAAGGAAAATGCTGGCCAAGAAGTGAAATGTGCAGAGTGGCATTATATGGTGCAGACGTTCAACATTACACTCTTATGCGCTGATGATTACACAGTAGAACCAAGATCTTTACAATTCCTTGTTGACCATGGATTTGACTTTAATAAACAATGTTCAAAAGGAATTTTGTATCATCGAGGAAATGATAAAGTAAGTATTGATTGGATTTTTATTTTATTGGAAATGATTTTCTTTTTTTTTTCCTTTACTGTCAAGATTCTGTCCATGTTGTCCTGTGCCGACTGCACCTCTGCAGAGGGGTAAGAGTCCCCCAATTGTGCCACCAGTTGGTAATGGGTGGCAACATGTGATGCTTAGGGATGGAATCCTGGTAGCTTAGCAGTCCATGACATGCAACAACCCACTTTGGCCCTTACTTAGCCTAGATGGGCGGTCGAAGAGGCCCCCTCCGATCAATCGGCTGGTCACATCAAGCCCTAGCACCTATATGATTATCCCAACCCTATTGCCCTTATGGCAAGCTCCCAACCCTTTTTATCATACATGTGCTAGAAAGCAGTGGCTGAGGGTTTTTGTGTCCTGGGTATGACATTAAACTCTAACTGATGGTGAGTTTCCAATTTTGGAGGTTTGGGGTGTGTGGAGTACCCCTTCATCATTGCTCGATGGTCCACTATGACTCGGAGTGGTAGTACCTGTTAGGGTCCCATCTATGGGTTAAATAGAAAAATGTAGAAGGTACAAGGTTCAATTCTCAAAGCCAGAATTGATCATTTTATATTTGTGATGACTAATTGTCGATTGTTTATTGATTCTTGTTTGAATTTGTCTGTATTTTTGAGATGAGGCTTCATGTGAATAATTTTGATTTATCAGACTGTTGTCCTCATCTTTATTGTGGTATGTATAAACACTGTATCCTCTGGCCTTCCCTGTGTATCTGAACATAATTATGACCCAACATGGGAAATCATTTTTAATAGTTTGACTGTTGATCAAACAACCGTTGAAGATCTTATTCAAATAATGACGTCATTGTTTTTGCATGCCTATCATTCTGATAAGTGTCACAAGAAGAATCACAATCATTTAGAAAGAAGAAAAAAATATTGGCATTTTCTGTACAACTCGAGGTGTAAAATACAATGACATCAGTCTTTTTCAATATTTTTATTCTTAAAGTAATTTAAAATAATTAAATTTTAGTAATTTGGGATTTTATATTTAAAAAAAAAACTTTACATTAAGCTGTTAAATCTTTGGGGGAGAGCGGTGGTGTATTGGTTAGAGTCGTAGGAAATGGACTTGTTGACCAGAGTTCAAATCCTGGATGAAGCCACATTTCACATAGTCCTAATACTCTTGGGAAAGGTATGAATCCAACTATTCTCCCTCCAGCTATGGGTAAATAGTAGGGCAGACTGGGCTCTTTAACCTTGGTTAGGCAACCAGTCTGGAAGGAAAAACTCTAAATTCAAACCTCTTGAGTCTCTGCTTGGCGTGGTCATTACTAGAATAGGCACAGGCCTACTTAGTGATCTATATCAATTTATTTAATTTGCTTTGTGGGATTATCTACCCTTAGTTGGCTGGACGGGTTGTCTTCCCTCGTGTTTCTATTTTTTCCTCACCAGGTGTCTTTCCTATTTAAGCAGACAAGCGCCAGATTTGAACTCTCTTTGTTCTCCGGGACATGACAACTAATGGGTTAGGACAGTTTGTCTACACCCTACCTGTGTGGGGGTTTTCACCCCAACACAGGCAATGTAATAAGTGACTTTAGCTTATGGACTCTCCATAAATTTTGTATCTTATCCCTTTTCTATATATGTATATTATCTACTATGTATCTTTTCTTATGTATATGTATTTCATGTCTTAAATGCTTCTCCACGTGCTGTCCTTGTATTAAAGTCCATTGTTATATTTAACACTCTTGGTCGGAGTTGTTAGTTCAACAATAATTAACCTTATCATAACTTTGAACCTAACAGCTTTTATGATTACAGACAGAACCAAAATTTTCCATAAGATCAGTTAAATAATTCTTTTTTTTTTTTTAAATCTATTTCAGAATTACCCTGACATCACTCGCCCTTCTGTACGAGATCTTTTTTCTGAATTGTTAATGACCAACGTCCCTATTGTTTTTCATAATGCCATTGTGGATCTCATCTTCCTTCACCAAAATCTTTACTGTGAATTGCCATTCAAATTAAATTCTTTTGTTTGCAATTTGGCTGAAATGTTTCCCGCAGGAATTTACGATACAAAATTCATCATAGAATATTTTATGAGGATGCCAGCCAGTTACCTGGAATATATCTTCAAAAGATGGTCAGTTTTATTTGAATTTATTTCACATTTCTTTGCTTTTATATAAAAGGTGATTGTAAAGTAACTCCTTTCCCTATTTTTGCCACATACCAAAAGCAGAGGCTCACAGACATTTGTTCATTAATAATTTCTTTTTCTTTAAACAAATAAAGTCCTTGACAAAGGTTTGTTAAACAAACCAAAACACTGCAGTGTCGGCTTATTAAACCTCACTTGTCAATGGAACTTATGTTTTTTTTCATTTTTTTATAAAATCACACACACACACACATATATCTATATATATATGTATATATATATATGTTTCGTAATATCTGCAATCGTGTAATCAAGTCAACGGCCGAAAACAAACACGTTTTTAAATAACAAACTGCACTGATAACAAAACTTCTCCGATGAACGGATCTTATAAATTCTTCTCTGCATTATTTAATCTCTTTTTTTTAATACCCGTCCGGTGGCGAAAGCTGCTTGGTAACACTAGGAAGTCGCAGTCCTGCCTTAGCTACTGAAACTGTGTTATCACTCCTAGTTGGCAGTGATGAGGGCAGGGTATCGCACGTGCTATCACTCATATGACGAAAAAATATATATATATATATATATATATATATATATATATATTCATATATATATATATATATATTCATATATATAGTATCCACATTGCAGTCTCAGAAGACTATAGTTCTTGTGTCTCTGAAGTTAGAGCACCTCCTGTCTACCCATCCTTCTCCCAGGAAAATGGTGATTCAGAAATTCACAAATAACAATTGCAAAATGTGGAGGAGCACCATCTTGCATGAAAAATCAAACCTTCACTATTCTCTCCAGTATAGACAACTGGCCAGATTTCATCTTGCAGCATGGTGAAATAGGGAGTTACTTTTCAATCACCCTTTAGAGTGGGGCAAAAATAATAGGGAAGTTACTTTCTATTATGTTGTTATTGGCTGCCCCATTATTTTTGCCTCACTTTTTTTCTTTTGCATTTTTAATCTGTGTATCCAAGTCATCCTTGATTTTCTGTATTTTACTTTTGCATTTTTTTCTCACTCTAGCTTAAAAGCCACCCTATCTTAAATTGGTTATTTCCTATAAATCCAACATAAACAAAGGGGAACCACTCTTGACTGATAAATTATTTATTTATTTATTGATCTACTAGGAAAAGGAAGACGGGTTTAGGGTTAGTTTAATGGGAAAATAAATGATTTATCAGTCAAGAGTGGTTCCTCTTTGTTTATGTTGGAGTTATAGGAAATAACCCTTAAATTACCTCCTGTGGAATGCTTGTGATTGGACATTTGGCCCAACAATTCCACCTCATACATTGAGTACATATTAAATTTTATCCTCTTTGCTCAATGGCCATCTAGTACATTATTTCTAAAGACAAACCATTCCTTATCGCGGCAGGGCCATCTAAACTTGGTAGTGTCAGAGCCATGCCGTCGGGAACTTAAGCTCCTGGTAGGGTCACCTAAGGAGGACAGGTCTGGCATACACAACCTGGCCAAACAGCGTCTCCATCATCATCAGGAATCAGTGGCTTTTGGTGTACTTGTCACTGCATCTGTGGAAAATCTGTGGCAAACAAGGGCATCTCCTTCCCTTAACCAGGAGATGCATGAGGGGTTTGGGGACTGCTTGTGAATTTCCTATTCCCTTGTTACTCTTTTCATGAATTCACCACAGGTGAATTTGTTGGATGGAGCCGGCTCAACCGACCCAGGGTGAATGCTGTCACAGAACGGAATCCCCTACCCCCAATGATCTTAGAGTCTTGTTTGAGAATAAATGACTGATACATGCACTATCCAAACTGGTTTGATGGATTATAACATCTTAGTAGTGAGTTCAATCCTTACTGGATGCTTTATACAACTTGATATCGCCCCTCCCCCCGCCCAATGCAACAATGGTTCTGAAAATCTATTTTTTCACAATGAAGGTTAACATTAAACATTTTTTAGATTCAATTGTTCGCTTGTTATTTGCATAAACAGTTTTTCTAGGCAACTTTATTTCTTTATTTTTATTTTTCAAAATATTTTTAGGTAAACAGCCTCAGATTAATATCGTTTCTTTTTTAATATAGAAGTAAAAAAAAGATAAGTGGCTTTAGGTTTTTTTTTAAATTTTTAGATTTTATATAAAATTCTTTTCATTTCCTTGTGTTTTTTTTTCTCTCTCTTTGTAGCCTAAGACGAGCAACAAAAAATGTCTCCAAGAAAAAATTGCAGTTATCTTTTCTTGATTATCCACCAAGTTTTCTCTATGTCAATTATCATGAGATTGGCCGACACAGACCCCCAACATCTTTGACTTATCAAGAATTAAAAGCTATTGTTTGTCAAGTATTTGCTGTAAGTAAAAAAAAATTTAAAAAAAAAAAAATTATAGTAAAATAATAATTGACCTATTTTTTTTGCCCTATGATTCAAATTTTCATCTATTTCAGGTCATTTGAATGAACAGAAAACCATTGGGTTACACCTTAAATCCTGACTGATGTAGTGTAATACATTAGTGATTTTATTTACAAGTATAGTTGCTATCTTTGCTGATAAGATCAGCTCTTCTGCTCATAGAAATCCCAGTTATTCTAAAAATTATGATATAAGATTTTGAAAACTTATAAAAAAAGTAAAGTTGATAGAGTGGCCTATTGTCAGTATCATCTGGCAGCAAGGGAGTCTATCCTCTTTTTACTAGCTCTAGACCAGGGAGATTGTTTTTGCTGAGGTGGAGCGCCACACCTACCATCAGCTCCCTACTTTATGACACAGATCAAATTACTCAATCTATGCTACTCATACACTGAGTTGGCGGGGACCGGTATTGAAACCAGAACCTTTTAATTTTATTACTCTTACTAATAAAAATAATTTTTTTAAATAAAATTGCCTTTTAAAATCTGTGTTAGAATCCATGTCACCATTGGTAAGATAGGGTAGGTTGATTTTGGAACTGTAAGGTCTCCCATGTGGCGAAAGTTGCAAATTAACATAAAGAATTACTCCACAAAATATTTTTCTTTTAAACTTTGCCTTCATTTGTGGAAATAGATTTCAGTCTTTTAAAATGTTATTCCTGTTAATGAGATAAAAAGCAGAATATTGGATGTGTCAGTGATGATGGGGGATATTTTCAATTTTAATTCTAGTTTATTCGTTTCATCTTAGTAAAATAAATTTCTGTTTTAAATATTGAAATTGCTAAATTTTCTAACCAATTTCTGGGCCAAATGTTGTGAAAACAAAGATCTTTTAGTGCATTTTAACTGATGATCTTTGATGCTATTTCCTCAAACAGTGCTGCAAGTAAGAGATCTAGTTTTTGGTATCAGTATCCATTATATCAACATACAACTTCCACTGTTTGAGAGAATTTGATATTTTAAAAAAAAGTGAAAAATCAACCTACTCTATTGGTAGGGTTCAGTTATTCTGTTGTTGTTCACAGAATCCACTTGGTTTCATTGTAGTGTTCCTTGTAATATGTATAAGTCTAAGTTAGTATTCTTCTGGTGTTAATCCTAAAGATGGGCTTTGCTGGTTGAAAGTTCAACCAGTAATAAATTTGAGGACAGTTGCAAACAATCTTAAATGCTTTCTCTCCTCGTCTCTCACAGAAAAAAATATAAGAAAGAAAGAGAGTAAGGAAAAGATGGAGAGAGAGAGGGGGGGAGCATATGGAATTGATAATGCTAATCTCTTTCAATTGAAAATAATGAACAGATTAAAATAAAAATAAAATAAAAAAAGTGTTATATCCAGATTATTATACATTTTACATATTGAACAATTTTACAATAGCTCTTAAGTAAACATATCAAACGTTGTAATAATTAAATTATCATACTGTGGTATATCCACAGGTTTTGCTAGTCTTTAATTGGGTAATCTGAACATTAGCTATATAAATGAGATTAACTTCCCCTTGTTTCATTCACTTTGAGGAAGCCTTATCTTTTGGTTGGCCATTTTCATTTCACTGTAAATCTATACTAAAATACGAATTTGTTCGAATCCATATAACTGCATGTTTTAACACAAAAATATCATAAAATGTGTTCTTAATTGTGCTTGCACATTATTTGAAATGAACTTAATTGTTATTAAGAACACAATTTTATGATATTTTCGTAAACATGCAGTTGTGTAGATAGATGAAATGAAAATGGCTTCTTCAAAGTGAAAGAAACAAGGGGAGGTTACTCTTATTTATGTAGCTAATATTCAGATCACCTTTAATTGTTATAGTATTGATTTCAGCTTATTAATTTTGGTGTTTTGTTTTGGTGACAGGATCATGGTTGCTGTAAGAAAGGTCGACACTGTCCGAAGAGCCACAACATGGAATTAGTGCTGGATCTTGACGAATCCAAACCAACGAAAACCCAACGGAGAAAAGACCGCAAGAGAAAACTGGAAGAAGAGAAGAAGTCGATGGAGGCACAAGAAAAGGCCAAAGTCTCTAGGACGACAAGTGGCGGAACTGAAAAATCCTCTGTCGATCCGAGTGAACAGAACGGAGGAGGTAAGGATCAATCGCGTTGTGATGGACAACAAGAAACACAATCTATTGTCAGTTACGACGATGATGACGATGATGATGATGACTCAAAAGATTCTTCATTGACCAGTGAGAATGTAAACTCACCGCTGGTCATCAATACTGAAAACTTTAAAATCTTGAGCGGGGACACCGAGATGAATCTGCCGAAAAGCATCAATGCAGGTCACACGGCCGGATTTGATGCGTTCATGACTGGCTACATTTTTGCGACAGCCATTACGGAAATCAGTGGCGCCAAAGTCGACGAAGAACTGAAGATTTCTGGTGGTGAGTTACCGGTCTGGCATAACAAAGTCTACTTGACCGGTAAAGAGGTGCCATTGGCCGTGGCCAAAAGCAATTTTGCCTCAGTCTCCAATTTTCATAAACAAAAACACAAAAATATGCACGAACGAACGAAAGTATGATTGAATTGGTTAATGATTAAATAGAGGTTTCTGTGCATTTGTCGGTAATCTGAACATTAGCTATTCTCCGTTTGTTTCTTTCACTTTGAAGAAGCCGTCTGGTTTGGTCGGCCATTTTCATTTCACCATAATCAATACAACTGCATGTTTTAACACGAAAATATAATGTGTTCTTAATAACAATTAAGTTCATTTCAAATAATGCACTAGCACTATTAAGAACGCATTTGATGATATTTTCATGTTAAACAGTTGTATTGATTCAAACAAATTCGTATTTTCAGTGTAGATTTACGGTGAAATGAAAATGGCTGACCAAAACATAAGGCTTCCTCAAAGTGAAAGAAACAGATTACTCTCATTTATGTAGCTAATGTTCAGATTACCCATTTGTCTATGTCTATTTGAATTGATAAGTTTTAGTGTATGCATGTGTGTATATATGTATGTAGGAATGTACACACATTCCTAATCTGCAATTGTCCACATAAATTATGTACATATATAAATATATATATTTTACCCATCCCTCTGCATGAGTAGGATGTGACACAAGGTCAATTTCTTAAGCAGAGTTTAACTGGTTGGAAATCAGAGTTTTCCTTCTAGACTGGTGGTTGCCTAACCAAGGTTAAAGAGCCCAGTCTGCCTACTATTTATCCATAGCTGGAGTGAGAATATTTGGATTCTTACCTTTCCCAAGTGTATTAGCTCTGTGAAATGCAAACAGCCTCGTCCAGGATTTGAACTCTGGTCGATGAGTCCAATTTTTACAACCTTAACCATTACACCATGCACCTGTGTGCGTGCGTGTGCATTTACACACATTCCTATGTGCAATTGTCCACAAATTATGTAAATATATAAATATACGGAGGTTATTGTCAGGAAATGGACTTGGTGACCTGAGTTCAAATCCTGGACAAGGCTGTTTGCATTTCACATAGAACTAATACCCTTGAGAAAGGTAAGAATCCAACTACTCTCCCTTCAACTATAGGTAAATAGTAGGATAGACTGGGATGTTTAACCTTAGTTAGGAAACCATCTAGGAGAAGGAAAACTCTGAATTCAACCTATAAAACTCTGCTTAAGAAATTGACCTTTTGTTGCATCCTACTTGTGCTGTGAAGGGGCTGGTATATATATATATATATATAATATATATATATATATATATATATATATATATATAATACTAATATTGTTATTAGAGGAAAAATAAAGAGTCTACCATGGTTTCAATCAAATTGAAATGATTTCATCAGGACCCTACCCTACATTTAACTAATAACGGTTGAACACTACGTTATTTTTCTCTCAATTTTCAACAGTTGAATGTAGGGTAGGGTCCTGATGATATCATTTCAATTTGATTGAAACCATGGTAGACTCTTTATTTTTCCTCTAATAGTATTATTAGTATTATTACTGCTCTGTTTTTAATATATTGAGCACTTTTGGATTATTTACTGATGCCACTGCAACGTAAAAGTTAAAGTGGCAATTGGATACTATATATATAAGGTGTCTCCTTAGTCTAAAAGACTGTTACTGTTGTGTAGTGTATTTAGTTCATCAGCGTACCTATCGGATTAATTTCCATTTTTCTCACTTACAAGAGTTTGTGTGTGTGTGTGTGTGTGTGTAAGTTGTATAATTAATATTTGTGTAAATCATAGATTTATTTTCTTCATTCCAATTCGTTCATTCAAAGTACAAAACATTTTAAAACTTTTCAAAAAAACAAAATGATTAAAAAAAGAAAATATACAAGGGAGATAACTACTACAAATATTTTCTATTTTCTCTGTTAGCTGCTTTTTGTGACTGTGATGAAACCATCCAGATAATATGTTCCTCTTCAAAGAACTTGTAAATTTAACACAATGCCAAAGAATGGTTCTTTTGTTTCAGATCCCAAATAGTTTACATTTTCTGTTAAAACTATTATTGGCCTGATGGAATTTAAACATCTGAAATTCCTTCAGTTTGTTTGAATTTTATTATATTAAAATTTAATGTTCATCTGTTGGTTAATACTTGCATTATACAATGTCATATAAAAACTTTAAAAAATGTTTTGACAACATTATATTTTATTTTCTATGAAAATCTGACTGAACATGCAAATATCAAGGTTTTTTTGAATAGAAAAAGTTCAAACATTTCTTGGAAACCCCATGTCGTGTTTTGTTTATACATCTTTTTGTTCAGTGCATTGTTTATAATATATATATATAAAATCAGAGATGAAATATTATAGTGTTAATTTTCCATAACTACAGTTTCATTCATATTATGCAATCTTCAGACGGTCTAAAATATTAAAACAGTGGCTTGTTCAGCGTTTATATAAAGTAAAGTGTACTCACACAATGGAATGTTATAACGTAAGAATTATATTTAAAAACATAAACATGCTTAGGTCTTAATGCACGCAACATCCAGATTTTTAAACAATAAATAAATAAATGAATAAAAATTAAATTAGAAAATTAAAAAAAAAAAAAGAAATGTTTATAATAATAGAGGACAAAAAATATGGGATTAATTAGGGTTGGGTGGCAAATGACAAATTTCTTTTTTGTCATTTGCCACCCGCCTCTAATTAATTCCATATTTTTTGCACACTATGGAAAAACACAATGCCAAATTAGAAAATTTTTTTCTAATTTTTTTTTCTAATTTAATTTTAATTTATTTTTTATTTTTTCATCTGGATGGCGCGTGCATTAAAACCTAAGCTTGTTAATGGTTTTAAATATAATTCTTACGTTATAACATTCCATTGCGTGAAGACGCTTCAAGTTATATAAATGGTGAACAAGTCACTGTTTTTATATTTTTGACCGTTTGAACATTGCATAATATGCATAAAATAATATTTAATCTCTGATTTTAAATTTACTCTGATATTTTAGTATTGAGCACCTTCATATGCTAAAACTTTTCACATTCACTCTCCATTAATATTTTATATATATATATATATATATATATAACAAATTTTTGGTGCAACTGATATACAAGAATTTCAGTAGAATCATACTTTATTTAATCACATGATCAACTACCGAGCCTAAAAGAAGGAAGGAGAGGGGGGAGGAGAATTAAGGGCCATTTCAACTGTATTTGTTTGGTTTCTTTTTCAAAATATAACTAGTAAATCGTTTAAAAGTCAATATGTAAAATTGGGTAAGACAGGTTTTATGGTTGGTTGTTGATCATGTGGTTAAATAAAGTATGATTCTACTAAAATTCTTATAACATATATATATATATATATATATATATATATACATACATACACACACTTGTGTTTAAAAAAATTTGATGTAATTTTGTAATCTAATAATTTGATCAATTCTCATTCAAATGATCTCAAATTTTAACACCATTTGTAAAAACTACTCAAAATTCTATATTTAATGTTTAAACACCTTTCTTTTTCTAGTGAATAGAATTTCTATACCTGAAAAAAAAAAAAAAATGAAACGTTAAACATAGAATTTTGAGTTGTTTTTTTTACACTTGCTTTTAAAATTCAAGATCATTTAAATGAGAATTGGTTATTACGAAATGACATCAATTTTTCTGAAACACGGTATATATATATATATATATATATATATATATACATATATTGTGTTTTTAATACTTTATATTTTTGTATATTTTCTCACTAAATTTATATGTTGTCAAGGGTTTTATAAAAGTCTTATCACCAGATAGTATAATCAAATATTAACCTAATCTTTGTAAAAAAAATTAAAACAAATGTACATATTAAAAAACAACAACAACTTATATATTTGTTTTATTATTATTTTTTTCCTTACTAAAGCATTTCTCTATTTTACTGACTTCAATTCAAAGAAAGCAATATGTTCTGCTATGCCTCATTTCATGCTGTCACCCAAGGATTTTCAATGTTCTTTTAATTTCCTCTTTGTTTTTATTTAGTTATCACCTTGTTTTCCACTTCATATTACTTACTTCAGCTGCCCGCCCTGTCAGCTGGGGCGTTAGAATGCACCTCAGCAGAGGAGTAAGGCTCCCCCAAAGGGGCCACCTGTTGGCTGTGTGTGGCGACCCGTGAGGCTTAAGGATAGAACCCAGGTGGATGAGCAGTCCATGACTTGCAAACCTCCACTTTGGCCCTTTCTTGGGTTAGATGGGTGATCGGAGAGGCCCTCCTCCGATCAATCGGCTGGTCACGTCAAGCCCTAGTACCTATATGATTGCCCCAACCCTATTTTTCTTATACCAAGCCCCAGCTCCTATCATATGGGTGCTAGAAGGCGGTGGCTGAGGGTCTACATGTCCTGGGAATGACGTCAAACTCTATCTGGTGGTGAGGTTCTAGTTTTGGAGGTTTGGGGAATGTGGAGCACCCCTTCATCACCATTGCTCCCTGGTCCACTCTGACCCGGAGTGGTAGTACCTGTTAGGGTCCTGTCTATGGGTTAAATAGAAAAATGTGTTTATTAAAAAAAATTGTGTATCTATTAAGAATGAATTTATTTCAAAACTTTATTGGCATTAAATGACCCACTGAGGTTGATATGCCATAAAACAAAAACCAAACCAAACCAAACCAAACCAAATTACTTCAACTGCCTGATACATTTTTATACATTCAGTTTTTTGTCCTATGTATCCTCATAATGAAGTTGTTTTTTAAACTTTTGTAGAAATAGAATATTTGTTCTAGAAAATCATCTTGTTGGATTGGTTAAAATCCTTTTAGATTCATTTTTTTTTATTTTTATTTTTTTTTTTTAAGCCATTATATTTATATAAGGTCGTTGGTGGGGGTGGGGGCTAAAGTCAGTATCAGCCAGACAGCGAGGGAGTCTATCCCCTTTTTATTAGTAATAGACCAAGGAGATTATTTTAGTGTCTGAGGTGGAGTGCCACACATACCATCAGCTCCTTCCTTTACCACATAGATCCTTGTGCTACTCATACGCTGAGTTGGCGAGGGCCAGTATCGAACCAGGAACGTTGTAGTTTCTAGCCGATAATGTGTGTGTGTGTGTGTGTGTGTGTATAATAATGATGATGATAATAAAAATAATGAAATAATTGCATACAGTACTCAGGTGCACCACAACTCATCAAAGACTCATGTATAGTACATAGAATAATCTTCTAAGGTGAGGAAAAAGAATAGTGTACCATCCTAATATATATGTATGTATGTTTATGGAGGGGGATAGGTTTGTCGATTATGGGAAGCATAGAGGTTTTGACAAATGCAGTGTTTCAGCAGCCAGCAATGGATGCAGGCAGTTTATTCCATACATCAGCAACTCTGTGTGTGAAAAAATGTTTCCAAAAGTCATGTGAGCTATGCTGTTTTCTGACTTTGTAGGCATGCCCATGTACATTAGACATATGGAAATGAAAAAGGTGCTCAAGATTGCTGTTGGTAGTGTGTGTGTGTGTGTGTGTGTGTACACTTTGTTGGGGTTTTTTGGGTATAAGATGTGCTAATGACCACAACTTATATTTATAGACTGTTCCAAAAGAGCAGTGGCTGAATCGGCCAATCAAAAACACCCAAACATGTATTTAATTTACTATTTAAAGGCGTTGATAAATTGCCCTGGTTAAGGTAACATTTAATGAATTTAATAGATATAAATTATTTGTATTTGATGCTTTATAACTAAGTTATTTCTATAAAGAATAGTTTCTTGAAGCTTTTGTCACCTCAGCTAAATAAGGGACCATTCTGATTTTTTTTTATAAAGAAAGAAAAGGGGGGAAAAGGACATGCTACACAGAAAAATATAAAAAAGAAAGGAAGAGTAGGGGAAAGATAGAGAGAGGAGGTGAGTGCGCAGAAGCAATAATGCTAATATGTTTCAATTGAACATAATGAAAAGATGAAAATAAGGAAAGAAAGATAAAGAAAGAGTGAGATAAAGTTTAATTTAGATTATAATTTTACTTATTGAACTATTTGGCAATAGCTCTTAAGTAAACATATCAAACGTTATAATCAAATTATCATACTGTGGTATATCAACAGGTCCTGCTAGTTCTTTAAAAATATACTCACAATTATTTTATTTTATTTTATTTTATTTTTTTTCGTCATGGTGGTACACTACTTTCTCAAGATAAGAACATGTTCACCTTTTTATCAATTCAATCATTTTGAAATTCATCGTTAAACAAGGGAGACTACTCTACAATGATGATTTAATAGTTATCTCCCTTGAGAAATAGACTTTTTATAACAATGGTATATATGCAAGTACTGACCCACCCACAATTATCATTATTAAATTGTATTCTTAAAGTTAGCACATTTCATGGGTACATTAATTAGAGTTGGTTAAATCAATAAAATGAATGTATTTTCATATTCTGCGACTAAGAAAACCTATGATTAGACATTTTCCACCGTTATTAAGCCATATATTGTCCTTTTCTTTAACAAAAACAAGGATTTCCATCCGCCATTTTGAAAATCCTCACGGAACCAACCTAAAATGACATCCTAGGTCAATGATCTCATCAGAATCGTAATCAGCAGCAAAAATGGCCATAGAAGACACCTGTCTTATTCCATTTATAGGAAAAAGTATACATTTGTCCATCGCTATATATATATATATATATATATAGATAGATACACATCAGATATACAGACAAAGAAGCATACGTGGACTTCATAAAAACATCATACGCTCAGACATATATATATATATTTCTGTCCCGGCTGTAGGTAGCTTACAAAATGTCTAGCCACACTAAAGAGACTTGATAAGTCGAAACACGTGTCTGTGGATGATTATATATATATATATATATATATTATACTAAAGCTGAGTTAATCAACTTTTGCTTCCTAAAGGCTTTTTTACTGTTTAGTTTAATGACACGAAAATTATACTAAATTATTCCTTACTTTTAAGATTGAATTATGTTTGAAGTATGTGTTTGTGTGTATATATGTATGCATGTGGAGGCACATGGTGTAATGGTTAGTCGTAGGAAATGGACTCTAGTTCAAATCCTAGATGAAGCTGTTTGCATTTCACATAGTGTTAATACCCTTGAGAAAGGTATGAATCCAACTATTCTCCCTCCAGCTATGGGTAAATAGTAGGACTGACTGGCCTCTTTAACCTTGGCTAGGTAACCAGTCTAGGTGAAGGAAAACTCTTAAATTCAAACCTGCTAAACAACGTTTAAGAAATTGACCTTGTGTCACATCCTGCTCGTGTAGAGGGGCTGGTAAATGTATGAATATGGATGCATGTATAATAATGTCACTAAAACCATTCTGTAGTAGACTGACACCAATCTCTAAAAAATCAAAACTAAGGGCAGATAACTCATGTGCATGTATGAAAGTCAGAGACCATTTCAGCATTGATAAGGACACCGCCTCCCTCCGTTAACGTTAAGCTGCATCTAGTGGTGTGGTTCCAATTCTGGAGCTCTGGGGAGTATGATGTATCCCTTCATTGCCATTACTCCCAGGTCCACTTTGACCCGGAGTGGTGGTACATGTTAGGGTCTCAACTATGAGTTATATAGATAAAAAAATTAGTTCAAAAATTTTTTTATTTTTTAAATTGAGTTTTAAAAAAATTTGAATACCCAACAAGAATGACTAAAATAAAAGCGTCTTTGGCATAAGATAACCCAATTCTAGTTTGGATGAATGTGAAAATTTAAACTGAAGTCCTAGTTCTTCTAAATTAACATACCTGTCCTGTATTAATTTTATCAATTCTTTATCTTTATATACATTGTAAAATACCAGTTAATTACTTAAGTTAAACTCTATCTAGTGGTGAGGTTCCAGTTCTGGAGCTCTGGGGAGTGTGATGTACCCTTTCATTGCCATTGACAGGTCCACTCTGACCCATAGTGGTAGTACCTGTTAAAGTCCCATATATAGGTTACATAAATTAAAAATATGAATTGGAAAAAAAAAAAATTTTGTATACCCAACAATGAATAATAAAATAAAAATGATCTACTGACTGAGCTAAACCGGCCTCTTCAATATTTTTTTTCAATAAAACCCCAGTAAGTTATCTACAGAATTTGAAACCGATCTTTGTAAACTTTACAATACATATAAGTAAAAAGTAAAGTCGTCGGGGCGGCCTAATGTTGGTATCAGCCATGCAGCGAGGGAGTCTATCCCCTTTTCACTTAGCACTAGACCAAGGAGATTTTTTAGCGTCTGGGTGGAGCGCCACACCTACCATCAGCTCCTTACTTTACTGCACAGATCCCTGTGCTACTCATACGCTGAGTTGGCGAGGGCGGGTATCGAACTAGGAACCTTGTGGTTTCTAGCCGGACGCTCTACCGACTGAGCTAACCCGACCCTTCAATTTACTAATCTCTCAGTACAAGCAAGGTATGACACAAGGCCAATATTTAAGCAGAGTTTAAAAGGTTTGAATTCAGAGTTTTTCTTCTAGACTATTTGCCTAACCAATTAAACCGCATTTAATGGTGAGGTTCCAATTCTGCAGCTCTGGGGAGTGTGGAGTACCACTTCATTGCCATAAATAACAGGTCCACTCTGACCTGGAGTGGTCGTACTTGTTAGGGTCCCAATAAATTAAAAAATGTGTTTTAAAAGAATGTATTTCAGAATGAAAAGTGAGTTTAAAAACATTCTAATATGCAATGATAATGAATAAAGCATAGCCGTATTCGGCATAAAATAACCTAACAAGGGTTGACATGCCATAAAAACCCAACCAACCAACCAACCACTTAGGAAAATGAAACAATCTGCAAATGGCAGATAATCCGCAACTCGTCAAGAACAATCCAAAGCAGCAATGAAAGTTGAGATTCTTTTATGAAATTCGAATGCACTAATGGAAAAAAAAAAGCTGGATTTTCTTAAAGCTGGATTAACAGCTGGCATTCTTTTTTGTCCCCCCTCTCCTCTCATCCCTTCTAAGTTGAGAGATTTTTAGAGCAACATTGTTTGATTTGCTTTATGGCATATCAACCTTGGTGGGTCATCTAATGCCTGCAAATTTTTCAATGATTCAAAGTGATAGTTTGGAACAAAAATATTTTTTTTGTAAACAAATTTTCTATTTAACCCATAAATATGACCCTAACAAGTACTACCACTCCAGGTCAGAGTGGACCTGGGAGCAATGGCGATGTAGGGTACTCCACATTCCCCAGAGCCCCAGAACTAGAAGCTCACCCTTAAATGCAGTTTAATTGGTTAGGCAAATAGTCTAGGTTTGGTTTGTTTTACGGCATATCAACCTCAGTGGGTCATTTAATGCTGACAAAGTTTTGAAATAAATTCATTCTTAATGGATCACTTAATTTTTTTATAAACACATTTTTTCTATTTAACCCATAGATGGGACCCTAACAGGTACTACCACTCCGAGTCAGAGTGGACCAGGGAGCAATGGAAGAAGGGGTGCTCCACATTCACCCCAGTCCTCCCGAAACTGGAACTTTATTATCAATAAGGTTAACGTCATTCCTAGGACATGAAGGCCCTCAGCCACCGCCTTCTAGCACCCTATGAATAAAAGGGTTGGGGCTTTCCATAAGGGCAAATAGTCTAGGAAAAAGAAAAACTCTGAATTCAAACCTTTTAAAACCCTGCTTAAAGATTGGCCTTGTGTCACACCCTGTTTTACTGAGGATTGGTAAATGCATACTATATATTAGTGAATAGTATACGTATTGTAAAGTTTACAAAGATATGTTATATACTGAAGTGGCTTGTTTACCGCCTTGGAACCCAAGGTTCTGAGTTTGAATACCGGCCCTCACCAACTCAGCACATGAGTAGCACAGCTTGTATCTGTGCAGTAAATTTGGGAGCTGATGGTAGGTGTGGTGCTCTACCTCAGATCCAAACAATATTCCTGGTTTCATGCTAATCAAAAGGGGATACTCCCTTGCTGTTCAGTTAATACCAACAATTAGCCACTCCGTCGACTTTACTTTTAAGTAGCAAAGATATGCCGCCTTCCGGGCATAAGTATTTTTAATATAATGAGATAATATTAAACAAGAAAGACTAAAGAATTAATAAGAACACATATAAAAAAGATTACAATTGTTTTAAATATATTTTAATTGGTTTTCTGTATAAATCTTCATAGGATTGATTTTAATAAATTGGGAGAATAAAACTCTAATATTAGAGATAATCATCAAATCATCATCATCATCACATCATCATGTGCGCTGTTAGCACAGATATCCATGACAATCTCTCTCCATCCGTCCCTATCACTCATCATTCTCCCGGGAGGTCCCCTATGGGCAGCACCTGTATCCGCACAGAGCTGGTCAATGTACGTCTTTTGCTGGTCGGCCCACACTGGCGTGCCCCATGAGTTCGTCTTGCTTCTCCAGCAGTGACCTGCATGTCTTGGTCCGTCTTACTTGGATGGTGTTGGGTGATATATGTGGCAGGTGGTTTACAGCTGTTTTCTCTGTGGGGTGTTGTTTCCACGTCTTGTTCAGGATCACACGCAGCATCTTTTGTGCAGCTCCATCCAGTTTATCTCTAGTCCAAATTCGTTAGGGTCCAGGTGGTTGCAGCTGTACAGCAGTACTGACACAACAATGGCTAGAAGAATTGTCTCTTTAACTTGTCTGTGAGTTTGGATTTCCATATGACTGAATAATTTATTTATAGCGGACCATGTCTTTCCTATGCCGTGTTTTGTAAAACCAGGCAATGCAAATTTAATCACACTATATTTATGTTAACCTTTAATTTCTTAGTGATAGGTGTGGGATTTTAAACGCACTAGTAACATGGGCTTTTTCGAGGCAAATCTAAGTCAAATTTTCATAAGACATTGTTAATAAATAAGATTTAATTATTCATGTAATAACGATTTTAACTATGAACTAAATATCATTGGATAAATGTTCCTGGGGTTATGTGACATAATAATTAAGTGACATAGTTTCGGTTACAGACTGACAGAACAACCGAATCTCCATTATAATAAGATGTTGAATTAAAAAGAAGTCAAAGTGTACAGGTGTAACCACCCACTCCAAAAGAAGAAAAAAGACAAACACAGAAAACTGGCAGTTTGTTTTAAAGTTGAAGTGGCTTATAAAAATGAGATAAGCGCATTAAAATTCATGAGGTATTGTTTTGTATCATCCACGATTTTAAACGTTGTTTGGAGAATTTATGGATTGTGGAATAAAGAAATGGATGTATTTGAAGTCAATTTTTGAAGTGACAATTTGTGGGGCAAACTAAACCTATCCATTCTAAATGTCCTTAACAAGCCTTAAACATATGCGCACTAATTACTATCAAGCAAGAAACCTGAGGGACATCTTCAATAATACAAACCCGAAAACATTTTAAATTTTTCTAAAAAAAAAAAAAGCAACCTTTTCAACAAGATATAAACGAACATACCGAATATCCACAGGAACCCCTAATTTAAAGACTGAAATCCAAAAATAACCTTTTTGGCATTAAATGACCCACAAGGTTGATATGCGTTAAACAAAACTCAAACTCAATTAAACCAAATAAAAATAAATAAAACAATAAGACAGAATAAAATTAATAAAATAAAATAAATAAAAATAGATAAGAAAATAACGAATTCTCCAGAGAATTCAGACCAGAAGATCCTTCTAAAATGTGAAAAAAATTATTCTTGGCACAAAGTTCTCATCGGCCTCATGACTCCCAGACTTTGTTGAAGTAAGAACACCTATCAACTTGCTCGGAAATATTTCCCCTCAACGAAAATATGTGGACGGCCGCTAATGAAAAAGGTCTACTCAAAAGTCATCCTCCGTTATGTTCCTTCCTTTCTTTCATTAAAATTCCATGTCAGCTTATGAAGGGCACCAGAAGGAGAAACATTCTTTTATTGGAGATAGGATACAAGGACGAACGAACAAACGTGTCCCCGTACATTTGACTTATAAATTGCATTGAGACGGTGTACAAAGTTTTGACTATAAATCCCCCCGATATTCATTGCAGGTGTTATGCATGCTACAATAGAGTGCAGATGAAGAAAACCTATTAATTCCACTTTAGAAATTGACCATGTGTCACATTTTACGCGTGAACCTATTGAGATTAAGGGAAAAAGTGAGTTTGCAAAGCAAATTAAATTTTTTTTTAAATACGGCCGGACGATTTACAAAAAAAAAAAAAAAAACCAAAATTCAAATAATTTTGTAAGATTTTTAATGAAAGGGATAGTTTGGTCTAATTTTTTAAGTTATGGGTTGGCTGCTTATGAAATTTAACATACAAATATTTTCAAACTCTCCCCTCTCTCTCTCTCTTCTCTCCTCTCTCTCTCTCTCTGAGAAACTTAGATATATAACAAGGAGGTAACGATATATAAATAGAGAGGGGAAAGTGACAGGCGGAATGTGAAGTAAGAGAACGGGTCAGTTTTTACTTAATTCAAATTACGAGTAAATTAGAACCAATTAAATGAATGTTTTCAACATAACTCAATCCTATAAACCTAAGGAATAATTTAGTGTAACTTTCATGTCACTAACAAAAAAACAGTAAAAAAGAATTTAGCTAACAAACAACATTGATTCGCTCAGCTTTAGTTATAATAATAGTGTGGTGATACGAAAAATTAATACAGAGAACCGGAAGTGGAGTTCAAAAAAAATAATACAAAAACTGGTTTGTACGCATCCGGCTCAGCGCATTGTTAAAAATGAGAATTAAATTAAGCGTTTCGTGCCCAAACAATATATGTTTTCGAGCAAGCCCTATTTGATCCACTCGACGAATATAAATAAGACCCTTTCAGTTAAGTAGACAGATTCCGCAACACAACTCCTTGACGTCTACTGACTAAGAGTTTATGGCCAACAGACTGTGCATTCCTTATTAATAATAATACGACGTTGGCAGATAAAGATTCCTTTACACAGCCTGTAAAACAATTACTTTCTCTTACAAACACGGATATTTTTTTCCTTTTTTATAAATCTTTCATTTCAACTTTACTGTTGTCTATGAACTCTGACAATTGGTTAACATTGTACAATTTAAATATTTTAAATTCAAATTTTATTTATTCAATTGTTGAAATGTTTTTGTCTTCTTTCTTGTACTTATATTTATGGGAGTTTTTAATTACAAAATATAAAACCCTACCAGCTTTACCATAATAGATAATGTGATTTTTCGTCTTTTATCCAAAAAGGACGTTTGGTAGTGTTTTTTTTTTGTCTTGTGTTTTTTCTTCTTCTTTTGTTGTGTGTTTTATGTGGTGTGTGTGTGTGTGTGTGTGTTGTCCTTCTTCAGATGTGAAAAACCTGTTAAATTCCACTTTAGAAAGGGATCATGTATCACATTCTACTCGTGTATTATATACAAAAGCTGAGTGAATCAATGATGGTTTACTAAAGGCTTTTTCCTATTTAGTTTAATGACACAAAACTCGTATCAAAATATTCTTACTTTTGGGATTAAGTTATGTTTTAAAAAATCAATTTTAATTGGTTCTAATTTTGGCGTAATTTGCAATTAAGTAAAAAACTGACCCGTCTCTTACTTTACATTCTAACCGGTCATTTCCCCTCTCTATAATATAATTCTCCTCGTTATATATGTTAGTTTCTCTGTGACAGTAAAGAGAGTTATTTAGTGAGTTTGAAATGTATTTTGAATGTTAAGTTTCACAATTAGCTAGCCTGTAACTTAAATTAGGTCAAACGTTCCCTTTCTTAGAAATCATACAAAATGATTTTAATGTTTTTTTAAAATTCTCTGGCTGTTTTTATTTATTTTTAATTTTTTATTTAATTCGCTTTGCAAACTCACTTTCCTCTAATCTCAATTATCTATCCAGAGCTCAATGGGTGACCTAATGCGTCACGTTTTGTCTAACACACACACACAACACACACACCACACACACACATATATATATATATATATATATATATTATATATCATGTCCCACAAAGCAGCAATGGATATCCATGACAGTCTCTCGCCAACCATCCCTATCATTTATCGCCCCTGGGAGGTCCTCCGCGCAGCATACAGTATCCATACTGGTCAATGTACGCCTTTGTTTGGCGATCCACATTGGCGTGCCCATGTGCTGGCTTCCACAGGAGAACGTCACTTATGAGTTCGTCCTTGTTTCTTCCGGCAGTGACCGACGTGTCTTGTTCGTCTTACTTGGATGGTTTTGTGTGATATGGGGCAAGTGGTCGTACAGCTATTTTCTCCATGGGCTGTTAATTCACGTCCTCCTCTAGGCGCTTCGTTAGGGTCCAGGTAGTATATTCTATTAAAATGAAGATTCGCTTCCGGTTTTTGTCTGTAACAAAAATTACGTCACTGCTTACCAACATTACCCCAAAATCGTCATAACATAGAATAAAATTTATTCTACGATTTTTTGGTATGTTCAAATTTTGAATGTATTTATTCAATAAATACACCCAAAATTTGAACATGCAACATTAGACAGTCCTCATTGTTTTTAACCAAGTTTTTAATTAAATACATGACTGGTATTATATATCTATATATAGTTTGTTTTATTTTAATACATATTTAAAGTTTACATTTCAAATTATTTTATTTTTTTAATCCTTTAATGAATTTGATGATTTTACTTACTTAGGGTACAAACTCGTTGACATTGGATTTTTTTACTCCCACCCCTCAGGCAATATTGTTTCAAAAATCTATTTTTACATCGCCCGGAGGGTGTTTTTTTTTTTTTGTACTAGTATATATAATAGGGTCGGCAACTTTGTACTACATAGGGTCACGGGCCATATCTGTGAGAGAAATTTGCGGGCCGCATCTATCACCGTAGTCCTTGTAGCATACAATAATGATTTATCACATGTCAAGCAGAATGATTGTAAATTGTATAAGTCTTATACACCAGATGTATTTGTGGGCTTATTACCAGATTTCGCTTTAACCATTACCAGATTTTAATAATCAAGATTATATGATCTTGCAATATCCGTGAGAGGAATAACAATTCTTACCAGAGAAATAGTACGTGACTTGGTGTTTATGACTTTTGTGTACGTTTATAAATTAACAAAAAAAAAGCGAGCATCTAAGCCATCGTTTGTTTCCTTTGAGGGTCGGGTTAATATAATACTTCTCTTAGGGACTGCTGGCCAGATGATTATGGACTGCGGGCCGGATTTGGCCCGCGGACCGTAGGTTGCCGACCCTTGATATATAATGTGATTTTTCGTCTTTTTATCCAAAAGCTGTTTGGTAGTTTTTTTTGGTTTTGTTTTGTTTTTGCTATATATATATATATATTATTATATATATATTATTTCTGCTTGAAGGCAATTAATACATGCATGTATCGAATAAGATTCGATAATTATAGAAATAATCTTGACAAGTAAATCCCGCAAAGGATGGCTCGCTATGTAGAACACCGTACAGACTGTTTCGACTTTAGTCGTTAGTATACATCGCTGAAGAGACTTAATAAAGTCGAAACAGTCTGTACGGTGTTCTACATAGCGAGCCATCCTTTGCGGGATTTACTTGTCAAGATTATTTTCTATAATTATCGAATCTTATTCGATACATGCATGTATAATTTGCCTTCAAGCAGAAATATAAATAATAATTTATTCAACTTGCTTTTTAAAAAAAAACAAAAAAACAAACATCCAAAAAATCTTATATATATATATAATATATATAGTGTGTGTGGTGTGTGTGTGTGTGTGTGTTGTGTGTGTGTGTGTGTGTGTTGTCTTTCTTCACCTTAACGTAATTGTATTGGAAAAAAAAACCCCATCATGAACGAGATGGCTTTGATCCCGCGAATACAGAGAAGATGTCAAGTGATTAGATGATAAGACCGACCCAACAATACGTTTTCAATTCTCCTTCTTTTGCCATCTGGTGTTATTTATCGTGATGTCTTAGCCAAAATCGGAATCACAAATTTCTATGTTAAACACAAAGACACAAAGTACAGCCCACCTTTTCTAATATCAATCGTCTGGCCGTGAAAGTCTAGACATTTTGCTCGAAAAGCAAGAAAGGGATTAATACCAGCAAATCTTATATCTTAATCGAAATCAGGAATCAAATGTCTGCTTAGTTTAAATAATCAACCAAGTAAACCCAGCGTGGAATTAGCACCATTTAGTAACTACTGTAAATAATGAGATGCTGAAAAGAGGATAGCCCCCCTCACTGTTGATTGATACCAACAGTACGCCCTCTACCGACTTATGCTAGGTGAAACCACTTTACTAAAAATCAATGAAAACTTATATAAGATTTATAACTACAAAACTGTCATAGAAACGAATAAAATAAATATAAGATTTTGGTGAAAGTTTTACAGATCTTTACCAATTTATATATGAACTAGAAGTAACTACTGTAACATAATGAGATGTTGAAAGACCTAAAAGTTTAATTATACGTTCTGTAATAGTGGAAGGTTACTCTGAATTTTGGGTTGATATGTAAAAGGCTACCTGTCAGTTTCTGACTGGTCGGCACAAGGCGAGAACGAGTGTAAAAGAACGGGAGAGTAAAGAGTTGGCAGTCTGGGCTGAGTGTTTGAAGAGAACAGGCGCAAGATGGGTCTCTGTTTTCCAAGGCATTTTTACTTGGGAGGGGTAAAATAGAATATGAGCTCTGAAAAAAAAAACAGCAACAAAAAACAAAAATACAATAACATTTTCTGTTCCTTATTAAAAACTAAGTAACGACACAAGATGAGACATCCTTAAGACGACCCAAGTAGTTCCATATCCCTCAAAGAATAGACACAAATCCAGCCCAAAACAGATCCCCCAACGGACACAGACAGACCCAGCTAATCCGATCCAGAATAGCAGAGACCCAACCAGATCCAGTCCAAAGATAAGTAGAACAGTATTGATATATACATCACAGCAAGGACACTTGCTGTTGTACCACTACGGTGGGCCCAACCGAGACCTACCTTTGCTGCTGCTATACTCACCACACGTGTTTGTTAGCCTCTTATTTCAGTATCACATGTTCACTAGTCTTTGAGGATACTAAAAGTATAAGATATGACGAATTTGAACTCCTACTCTTCTAAATTGACCATACACATATTTCCAAATGGATCCCGCCACATCGCATATAGAAGATTTACTTACAACGGAATTTCTCTTTAAATAGAGTCCGCTATGGTACAATACCGGCCCTGTTTAGCTCAGTCGGTAGAGAGAGTGAAGAGTGGGCAGTCTAGGATGAGTGTTTGAAGACAACAAACTCAAGATGTCTCTGTTCTCCAAGGCATTTTTACTTGGGGGTGAAATAAAATATGAGCTCTGGGGGAAAAAAACAAAAACGTCTTGTGTTCGTTATTACAAACTAAGCAACAATACAAGACAAGATATCCTCAAGACGATCCAAGTAGTTCCAGACTCAAAGAACAGTGTGAAAGACATCCAATCCAACAACAGATCCACCAACAGACACAGACAGATCCAGCCACTCTAATCTAGAATAACAGAGACCCAACCAGATCCAGTCCAGAGATAAGTAGAACAGAATAAGTATATGATGAATATTACAATTTACACTCATACTCTTCTAAATTGACCATACACATATTTCCAAATGGATCCCGCCACGTCACATGTAAAGATTTACCTACAATATAATTTCTTTTAATCGAGTCCGGAACGTTACACTACGATTAAATAAAAAAGGACGCACCAAGTTTAACTTCTTACCAGCTGGGTGTGCGAGTGTCAAATGCACCTACTACAACCAAACATGCAGTCTGAAAACCATACTTTGCACCGCTTTGCATTCCAGAACGTTAGAAAAAAACATGATACTTGAAATTATGAATAATGATGATGTTATAACCCAAAACGTTAGGAAAAAACTGCCCTTTATATATGTATTGATAGATGGTAATGCAGAGAGAGAGAGAGAGAGAGAGAGAGAGAGAGAGAGAGAGAGAGAGAGAGAGAGAGAGAGGAGAGAAGGGAGGGGGAGTGATCCTGATGAATATCACTCACCGCTGGGCAGATTGATAGATAAATGAATGAAAAACCAAACAAAAAATTGACCACAAAAAAAGTGCATTTATGATTCTATAAACATACGATTCTTTGCTTAAGTATTTTAAATGAGAAGGCGTTGTGGGTGAGCTGGTGTGCTAAGAATTCGTTTTGTAATCCTATTTTCCAGTTGATTGGTGTAAAAAAAGGCCTACGTGTGTGGATAGGTTTAATTTATTTTACTCAGTCTACTTAACGTGACGCACGACATATCCAAATGACCAAGGTAGTTACGTTGTTACAACTGTATTAATTATATTCTGACTTCACATAAATTTCAAGAGACATTTTGCGTAACGCTTCATCCGCTTTTTCCCCAAAGAGCACTTTTATCTTTTATCTGATGTCGCTAACACGTGTTGAATAAGGAGGGCCTTAGGGATTTCTAATTCGTCAGACTTGCTTTTATTGTCAGTATTCTCTCTCTCTCTCTGTCTATTTCCTTCTCTCTCTCTCTCTCTCTCGCTATTTCTTTCTCTCACCCCCTCTCTCACTCTGTCTTTCTCTGTCTTTAGCTCTCTCTCTCTCTATCTATCTATCTGGATATTGCGGTTGTAACGATATTCAATCAATCATAAAAGAAAGTGCTGAGAATAGACGTTAGGAAAGGAATCATCATCATCATCATCATCATCATCATCAGGTCGCGCTGACTGCATGGATTCCAATGACTCTCTATCCCTTTACCGGTTATGGCAGGTCTTCCGCATGGCACCCAGAATCCGTGCAGAGATAGATCATCTGCGTAGTCCACATGTGTAATACATTTTTGCTGGATATCGCCCGCTTCGTGCTTTTTTAGAGTGAAACTTCTTCATTAGATCTAATGACGTTCGTAGTACGTAAAAAGTAGCAAAATCGGTGGGGCGGCCTAATGTCGGTATCAGCCAGACAGCATCCCCTTTTCACTAGCGCTAGACCAAGGAGATTGTTTTTTTAGCGTCTGAGGTGGAGCGCCACACCTATCATCAGCTACTTACTTTACCGCACAGATCCCTGTGTTGCTCATATGCTGAGTTGGCGAGGGCCGGTATCGAACCCAGAACCTTGTGGTTCCTAGTCGAGAAATGGCGCTAAGGTATCTCCTTGTAGGACTCCAGTGATAATGTCAAAGAAATCTGCGTCACCCGTGGATGAGTAAATCATTTTTTGTGTGTGTCTTTGTAGAGTATCATTATAGCAGTAAAAATTTCTTTTGGGATACCATTAGCTAGAAGTATTTGCTCCATCCTTTCTCTTTGCATGTAGTCAAAAAGCCTAAGAGAAATCTAAAAAAAACAAAACAAATGTTACTTCGAGATTTTTTTGCTCGCGTCCCTTCTATGATTTGATGGATAGTCAAAATCTTAGAAGTTGTGGATTGATTTCTACAAAACCCATTTTGAATTTTCCAAAGAATTTTCTCTACTTCGGATCGGATACGATTGAGAAGAATAGCACAATAAACCTTAGAAGCTCTAACGTTTAGAGTTATATATATTTACCAACCCCTCCGCTCGAGCAGGATGCGACACAAGGTCAATTTCTTAAGCGGAGTTTAACAGGTTTGAATTCAGAGTTTTCCTTCTCTTAGACTGGTTACCTAGCCATGGTTAAAGAGTCCAGTCTGCCCTGCTATTTACCCATAGCTGGAGGGAGAATTGGATTCATACCTTTCCCAAGTGTATTAGCACCATGTGAAATTCCAACAGCTTCGTCCAGGAATTGAACTCGACGAATTGAATTGACGAGTCCATTTCCTACGACTCTAACCATTAGACCATGCGCCTCCGTTTAGAGTTATACCTCTGTAGTTCTTGGTGATTCCGAGGTCGCATTTCTCCGGGAAAGGGAGGATGCTGCTTTTCGTCGATTTTTCTATGGCATTTTGTGCTTATACAAACAGCAATAAGATTATTTTGGATGATTTAAAAAATGGTAATAAGAATGGTAATAAGAATTTAAGAAGGTATTTTTAGGAATTATTGAATGACTTATTTAACAAAATTTGATCTCTAGACAGATATATTAACAGTGTTGAACAAAACGAACTTTTCATGTCTGACGAGTTTCTTTTCGATCTTTTTAGTTTTCTGACTAGGTTCTTAATATCGGGGTTGAGTCTGTTAATTAGTCCACCAAAGTTTACATCTACCCCGAAAGTACTAAGGACAAAAACTTTGGTGGACTCCACCCGGATATTAAAAAGCTGGCTAGAAAACTAGAAAAGATCGAAAAGAAACTCGTCAGACATGTGTTGGGATGGAGTCCAATAGGGTTATCTTCCCTTGCCGTCAGGTTTCGCCGATAGGTGGCCAGGGTATTTAGGCAGTAGTCCGGGAGAAAACTACTCTCTTTCTCTACATCCGGCAACCACAGCACATGGGTTAGGCGCTTTGGGCCTATGCCATTTAAGTGTGTGTAGGGGCTTAGCTCCCCCAGCAAACTATCAGTAAGTGACTTATTTCTACATGTAACTATCATTTCTTTAGGACTTAGTCCTACATTCTTTATGTATGTTTATGTATCTGTTCTTTATATCTTACTGTACCTTGTCATGAGTATGTGTATACCTGTCATGTATGTTTTGTTTAAGATTGCACGTAGCATTCTTGTGCAGCTACCATTTTGATTATTTTCTAGGTGCTTCGTTAGGGTCCAGCCCATCTTAAACAGGTTCTTGTGTCTAGGTCCATTAAATGGGGGCTTTGCTCCCCAACTAACCAGCAGTAAGTGACTAATTTCTACATATAACTCTGTATCACTTCTATAGGACTTAGTCCTACATTCTTTATGTATGTTTATGTATCTGTTCTCTATATCTTACTGTACCCCGTTATGAGTATGTGTATACCTGTCATGTATGTATTTTCTCCACGTGCTCACAGAATAAAGTCTATGTTTGTTATTATATATAACTTCTTTGTCGGATTAATTTATGTACACATATGTAACCACGTTGGAAAGTTACTTTGAACTAACAACATATAAGAACATTTATATCTTATACATGAAATGTCCGTCTTGTATGACACAGTATGCATGAAAGAAAAAATACTGCGCTAATATACATATATTAACAGTGTATATGTGT
The DNA here is from genome assembly GCA_023376005.1 of Doryteuthis pealeii. Classification (NCBI taxonomy): domain Eukaryota; kingdom Metazoa; phylum Mollusca; class Cephalopoda; order Myopsida; family Loliginidae; genus Doryteuthis; species Doryteuthis pealeii. The sequence continues at coordinate 86,215,054 of CM042148.1, forward strand.
TGTATACTCCATCGTCGGGTATATAATCGAGAGAGGAGACTCGCATGAGAGAGAGAGAGAGAGAGAGAGAGAGAGAGAGAGAGAGAGAGAGAGAGAGAGAGAGAGAGAGACAGACAGACAGACAGACTTACTTGTTCTTCATTTCTTCTTTACTACGTCTGCTAACTTCTTCTCTGGTGGACATCTTTCGTTCTAGTCTTCTAACTGCTTCTTTTAAGGGCTAACTTTTTAGTCATGCAATTAATTAACTCACAAGGCTTTTTTCCTTGATCAAGATTTATTTAACCCATTCTTTTCGCGCCGGGAAGTTAACAACCCGCAAGCAGAGAGAATATCAATCCCTCTCTGCTCAAACGTCAGGTGAAATTTAAAATCTAACTAGTTACGGTTTTTTTTCTCATGGCGCGCGAGATTCCGTGCAAATCTCTAGAGGTCAGTTGGGGTCATCTAACGGGAAATCTACCTACCTACGCTTTTAACCTCCAACGAACCCTATTTCAACTACCAAGGGTCTTGTCAACAATTTATCTACACTAAATTTGTAACATATGTTCTGTTTGCATTTTTAAAAATTTTTTTTGAGTAAAGGTTGATGAAAGAAGATAGGAAAAAAAGAGGAGATACTCTATGAGGCCATAACAAATAATAAATGAAGTGAATAATTAAACTATTGTTTGGGTCTATTGGATTTAACTGTCAAAAAACTTGACAGAGATCTTTTCATCTTTTCTAATTCAAAAATGATTTTCCTTGGGTGACAATAAATCTTTAAAGATAAAGATCTGATTTCTGTATTTATGTTGTCGTTAATAAACACAAAAATACTATCATGGTGGAATGATTAGCAAGTTAGTCTCCGCAGATCCAATTCTAGTTACCTGAGTTTCCGCGAAAAGTAAAAACCTACCAGCAAAATAAACCTAGCATGATTTTCGGGATGATTTTTGAATATAAGCCTCTTTCTCTGTTAGGGAGGGTTTATCTACCCCACATTCGACCGGTTAGTAATTTGACAAGCAGAGAGTCAGGCAGACAAGGACTTGGGCCCCATGTGGAACACACCAGACATGATAAATCAGTTGAATCCAAAAATTCATCCACTGTATTCCCAGTCAGTGGAGATAACAAATAGTTCATATGTTAATAGACTACTTCAGTTCCAGCAGTGATCTTTTGAAAAAGAGAATTTTATCTCGAAAATTCAAGAAAAATAAAATAAGGTTAACACACAACAACACCATTGTTTACCAGTATATTTTATTATTTTTTCTTTACATCTGCATTGTGATAGCCTTCCTAAATCACGCTCCTACCAATATATATCACAATGCTTCAAAGCAAATTAATATAAACTCCTCTTATATATATAATATATACTGGAAGGCCCCGAATTGAACCTTTCGAGTCTGGAAATGCCGGGGCTTTGCTGGCAGGGTCACTTTGGAAGGGTGTTTTAAGACCCTTGGGCATTAAGGGCCAGCAAAGTAGAGAAGACCATGAAAGAATATAGGAGTTGCTGAGAAGCATCGAATGCTCTGGGATCGCAGGAGCGATGCTTGGATAAGCGCCACTAAGGTCGCAAACCGGGAATTTGATCTGTACGGTTTGGGGTCCCGTGGCGAGGGTGTGTAGGTGGAGTAAAGACCCGAACAACCTGTTGAACGCTTTGGGTTTCATTCCACTGATGATTGCGGCTAGTATTTTCACCCAACGGTGTGTTTACTAAATATATATATATTATATATTATATTTATAATATATAATAATATAATATATTATAATACTGTAGTGTGAACCAAAAATTATTTTTAAGCAATCAGGAAATATTTCTTGTTGTTGTTTATCTCAACTAAGTTTCGACCTTTCGGTCATCTTCAGGAGAAAATTTTATTATTTGAAGAAATTGTTGATACATTTCTTAGAAAGGGAGCCCATTATAGAAGAGTATAAATGTTCAAGTGTTATAGTGGGTTTAACATGCTGTTAAAAAATCGTTGGTAGGCGAGTGGTGTCTGAATAGTAGCATGTTCATATTTTGATTGATCGTTGTGAAGAAACACATCTAATGAGGTATTTGGTTTTTTTGGATGCTCTTATATTATGTGAGGGAGGTTCATGGGCGTTGTGTGTATGACTTGTATGTTTACATGTATATGAATGATTGTATGTTGTATAATAATGTAATATGTAGGTGTGTTTTTATATATAACTGTGGGTGTGTGGGTATGTGTGTGTATACACATGTATATGTATGGGTGGTGTTCATATATCTGGTGTGGGTTGTGCGTGTGGGCGCGTGTCCTGTATCGACAGTACTTTGCGGTGTGACTTCTGATTTTTATTGGGTCAGGAGTGCCTGCGTTTGATGTTTGACCACCCTCGTAAGGTGTAAAGACAGTTTTATTATTCAGTTTAAAGAGGATTTGTTTTTATGATTTAATAGCCGTCGTGGATGAAAGGTTTTTGTTTGTATCCATCTGTATTCGTGCTTCTCTATTACCCAGTTTTGGTGTCAGTGTTTGTTAAAAGAATTTTTCAATGAGCGTAAAACTTGGCGTCTCTATTAAAATCGTGATCTTCCAATCGGAAGTGTGTTCTATTTGGAATGAGCTTTATCATAAGTCTCCTGTATTTTTTAATTCGTGTCTGTTAGTTTAGTCAAAGTAAAATTCATTCAGATTTCCCAACAGTATGTCTTTTGGCATTTAGTAACAATCTAGAAATAAATCACTTTTTTGCTTTTGCACGTTTGATTCATGGTAGAATTTTTAAAAGCTTTGTTTTGTTGTGGAGCTTGAAAATGTGGTCCTGTTGTTTTTATTTGTTTGCCCGCATAGGTTATTTTTTGTACACAGGGCCGGGCAGAATTTGTGAGTTTATTTAGGTCTCGTGTTGACTACTTTATTGGTTTAGTATGTGTGTTGCCTCTATCATTTCTCTGAGGTTTATGAAGGTCGCCGATAGGTATTTATATATATATAACTATATAATATACTTATCTAATTATATATATATATTAATTATATAATATATATCCTATATTTAAATACTGTTATATATATAAATTATATATATATATAATATACACTATAAATATATATATAGTAACTATACTATACTGTATATATAAGTATATAATATATTAATATAAATACAACACACACACGCACACACCACGCGCGCACAAGACACACACACACACAACGCACACATATATATATTATAGTATATAATTTATTACTGCACTATGTTTTGGGTTATGGGCAAGTTATGAATATTGGGTAATATCCCAGTCAGTGTTACGTCATAGCAGTGTCCTGACAACAACCAGTATAGCATAGTTGGTAAGGTTGGTAAAAAATCTATTTTATTTCATGTCGTTCCGCTATCAGGAACAGCCGACTGAGCCGTCAACTTTAAAAGGCTTTGTGTTGTTTTTTTTTAACTTCAAATCCTCCCCGTGTCGACTTTTTCCTAACTCTTTTTGTAACATGCAGTGTCCATTTTTCTCACTTCAACGGTTGAAAGTCTAGCGGCTGAAAAACGAATACATTTGAATGGATGGAAGTCGTATTTATTGCCGGAGTATTTAGTTGGTAGAACAAACCGGCTTTAGTGATCTGGATATGACACCAAACAGCAGCTAGGGGCGAAGTTTCCAGTTCTGGAGGCTCTGGGGATGTGTAGTATCTCTTCAGTTGCCATTAATCCCAGGTCCACTCAAGACCCCCTGGAGTGGTAAGTTCTGACACTTTGGGGAAATGTGTCGTATTTTTTTTTCCCCAGGCAAGGTTTTGTTAATATATTCTTACTCAACAAATCATTTGCGTTCTTTTCTGCACAGGGTTTAATAATAGGAATTAATAGTTACCCTTTTATAGCCATTACATCCCAGGTCCACACCCTGACACCGAAGTGTAGTAGGGTTACGTCCATGGTTAATATACGAATCTAAAAATGAGATTAAAGATATGTTTAAAAAAATTGAGTTTGCAAAAAATTAACTACATAAAGAACAAAAATTAAATTAAAAAAATTTTCCGCATAAAATAACCCATAACGGGTTGCATGCCGTAAAACCAACTAACGCACAAATAGAAGAGGTTTTCTTTCTCTTTGACCGCCTGCCGTGTTAAGGTTTAAAAGAGCTTGTCTGCTCTAGGCTATCTACCCATACCTAGGATCATTACCTTGCCAAGGGTTTTTATGGGAAATGCAAACCTCGTCCAGGATTTGAACTCGTATCACAGCACCGAATCTATTTTCCCTACCACACAAAAAAGACAAAAAAAATATCATAATTGAAAAATGTAAAGATGATACGATTAGAGTAGACAACATTTTGTAAATCACCGATGACCGAATTGTTACGCGCTGTCCATGTAGATAATATAGAAAGCATTTAAATTTTGTCAGAGTAAATGTTTTCTTTATACATCCTCTTATTAAAATCGTTTGTAGCGATGGGAAACATGTTAACAAATTCTTGAAATTGGTAGTGTGTCGCAACCGTCTCGCGGAGGATGGGTTTGGTAAGATATATTATTATTCTCGTCTGCATCTAGTGTGACGTTCAACTCTGGAGGCGTTTGGGGGAGTTTTATGGAGTAACCCTTGATCGTCATTACGCACTCTGAACCGGAGTGGTAGTAAACGTTAAGATAGCTGTGGTTAAGATAGATTTTAAGATGAATTTAGATAAATTCAATACTAAACAAGAATGGATAAAGTTTCGCATAGAAATAGACCCAACAATAGTGACAGATGCTGGAGTTATTCGGTATATATATATTTCCACCGCTCCGCACGAGTAGGAATGGTGACACAAGGTCAATTTTTCTCTTAAGCGGAGTTCAACAAGTTTTTGAATTCCAGAGTTTTCCTTCTCCTAGCGCGGTTGCCTAACGCAAGGTTAAAGAACCCAAGTCCGCTCCTATTTATCCATTAGCTGGAGGGAGAGTAGGATTCATACCTTTCCGCCAAGGGTATTTAGCGCTAAAAGGTGAAATGCAAATTACACATTCCAGGATTTGAACTCGGGACGACGAGTCGCATTTCCCTGACTTTTACCAATTACATATTACGCGCGTTCCTCATTATTATTTCGGTATCTAAGGTTGCTGAACTCATACTTGTAAATAAACTCTTCCAAAAACAGCGTTGACTT
>CM042148.1:86220320-86255320 GCA_023376005.1 Doryteuthis pealeii
CGAGCGTGTAAAATACAATGACATCAGTCTTTTTCAATATTTATTCTTAAAGTATTTAAAATAATTAAATTTTATAATTTGTGATTTTATATTAAAAAAAAACAACTTTACATTAAGCTGTTAAATCTTTGGGGAAGAGCGGTGGTGTATTGGTTAGAGTCGTAGGAAATGGACTTGTTGACCAGAGTTCAAATCCTGGATGAAGCCACATTTCACATAGTCCTAATACTCTTGGGAAAGGTATGAATGCAACTATTCTCCCTCCAGCTATGGGTAAATAGTAGGGCAGACTGGCTCTTTAACCTTGGTTAGGCACCAGTCTGGAAGAAAAAACTCTAAATTCAAACCTCTGAGTTCTCTGCTTGCGTGTCATTACTAGAATAGGCACAGGCCTACTTAGTGATCTATATCAATTTATTTAATTTGCTTTGTGGTTATCTGCCCTTAGTTGGCTGGACGGTTGTCTTCCCTCATGTTTCTGTTTTTCCTCACCAGGTGTCTTGCCTATTAAGCACACAAGCGCCAGATTTGAACTCTCTTTGTTCTCCGGGACATGACAACTAATGGGTTAGGACAGTTTGTCTACACCCTACCTGGTGGGTTTTCACCCCACAGCAATGTAATAAGTGACTTAGCTTATGGACTCTCCATAATTTGTATCTTATCCCTTTTTATATATGTATATTATTCTACTATGTATCTTGCTCTAGTATATGTATTTTCATGTCTTTAAATGCTTCTCCAACGTGCTGTCCTTGTATTAAAAGTCCATTGTTATATTTTAACACTCTTGGTCGGAGTTGTTAGTTCAAACAATAATTAACCTTATCATAACTTTGAACCTAACAGCTTTTATGATTACAGACAGAACCAAAATTTTCCATAAGATCAGTTAAATAATTCTTTCTTTTTTTTTTTTTTTTTAAATCTATTCAGAACTACCCTGACATCACTCGCCCTTCTGTACGAGATCTCTTTTCTGAATTGTTAATGACCAACGTCCCTATGTTTTCATAATGCATTGTGGATCTCATCTCCTTCACCAAAAATCTTACTGTGAATTGCCATTCAAATTAAATTCTTTTGTTTGCAATTTGGCTGAAATGTTTCCCGCAGGAATTTACGATACAAAATTTCATCATAGAATATTTTATGAAATGCCAGCCAGTTACCTGGAATATATCTTCAAAAGATGGTCAGTTTTATTTGAATTTATTTCACATTTCTTTGCTTTTATATAAAAGGTGATTGTAAAGTAATTCCTTTCCCTATTTTGCCACATACCAAAAGCAGAGGCTCACAGACATTTGTTCATTAATAATTTTTTTCTTTAAACAAATAAAGTCTTGACGAAGGTTTATTAAACAAACCAAAACACTGCAGTGTCGGCTATTAAAAGCTCACTTGTCAATGGAACTTATGTTTTTTAATTTTTTTATAAAATTACACACACACACACACACACACATATATATATATATATAAATATATATATATATATATTGTTACGTAATATCTGCAATCGTGTAATCAAGTCAACGGCCAAAAACAAACGCGTTTTTTAAATAACAAACTGCACTGATAACAAAACTTCTCTGATGAACGGATCTTATAAATTCTTCTCTGCATTATTTCATCTCTTTTTTTTTAATACCCGTCCGGTGGCGAAAGCTGCTTGGTAGCACTAGGAAGTGGCAGTTCTGCCTTAGCTACCGAAACTGTGTTATCACTCCTAGTTGGCAGTGATGAGGGCAGGGTATCGCACGTGCTATCACTCGTATGACGAAAACAAAAATATATATATATATATATATATACACATATATATAGTATCCACATTGCAGTCTCGGAAGACTATAGTTCTTGTGTCTCTGAAGTTAGAGCACCTCCCGTCTACCCATCCATCTCCCAGGAAAATGGTGATTCAGAAATTCACAAACAACAATTGCAAAATGTGGCAGAGCATCATCTTGCATAAAAAATCAAACCTTCACTATTCTCTCCAGTATAGACAACTGGCCAGATTTCATCTTGCAGCATGGTGAAATAGGGAGTTACTTTTCAATCACCCTTTAGAGTGGGGCAAAAATAATAGGGAAGTTACTTTCTATTATGTTGTTATTGGCTGCCCCATTATTTTTGCCTCACTTGTTTTTTTTCTTTTGCATTTTTAATCTGTGTATCCAAGTCATCCTTGATTTTCTGTATTTTACTTTTGCATTTTTTTCTCACTCTAGCTTAAAAGCCACCCTATCTTAAATTGGTTATTTCCTATAAATCCAACATAAACAAAGGGGAACCACTCTTGACTGATAAATTATTTATTTATTTATTGATCTACTAGGAAGACAGCGTTTGGGTTAGGGTTTAGGGTTAGTTTAATGGGAAAATAAATAATTTATCAGTAAAGAGTGGTTACCCTTTGTTTATGTTGTATTTATAGGAAATAACCCTTAAATTACCTCCTGTGGAATGCTTGTGATTGGACATTTGGCCCAACAATTCCACTTCATACATTGAGTACATATTAAATTTTATCCTCTTTGCTCAATGGCCATCTAGTACATTATTTCTAAAGATAAACCATTCCTCATCGCGGCAGTGCCATGTAAACTTGGTAGTGTCAGAGCCATGCTGCCGGGAACTTAAGCTCCTGGTAGGGTCGCCTAAGGAGGACAGGTCTTGCATACACAACCTGGCCAAACAGCATCTCCATCATCATCAGGAACAATGGATTTTGATGTACTTGTCACTGCATCTGTGGAAAATCTGCGGCAAACAAGCACATTTCCTTCCCCCGAGCAGGAAATGCATGCAGGGTTTGGGGACTGCTTGTGAATTTCCTATTCCCTTGTTACTCTTTTCATGAATTCACCACAGGTGAATTTGTTGGATGGAGCCGGCTCAACCGACCCAGGGTGAATGCTGTCACAGAACGGAATCCCCTACCCCCAATGATCTTAGAGTCTTGTTTGAGAATAAATGACTGATACATGCACTATCCAAACTGGTTTGATGGATTATAACATCTTAGTAGTGAGTTCAATCCTTACTGGATGCTTTATACAACTTGATATCGCCCCTCCCCCCGCCCAATGCAACAATGGTTCTGAAAATCTATTTTTTCACAATGAAGGTAAACTTAGAACTGACTAAATTACCTAAAACAAAAACACACCCTATAACTTACCAAGAGAAATTCATTAAAATACAAAATAAGTACCCAGATCATCATCACATCTATACAGATGGATCCAAACAAGGAAAAAAAGTTGGTTGTGCCGCTATTTCTCAAAAACAAGAATCCTTAAAACGCCTACCAAATGAAGCCTCAATCTACAGTGCAGAAACTACAGCCATTGATCTAGCTATGAATATCATAGCAAATCACAAAGCTTCCAAATTTATTATATGCACGGACTCTAAATCAGTCCTATTAGCACTACATAACAAAAACACATCATCTCCTCTGATCACGAAGCTCCTAAACAAACTAAACACCCTCTCTGAAAATAATAACATTATATTCTTCTGGATACCAAGTCACATTGGTATCCAAGGAAATGAAAAGGCAGACAAAGCCGCAAGAAAGGCACTTCAGACACATATGAGCAAATCTAAAATCCCATATACAGATCTGAAACCAACCATAAACAAATTTATATTAGACAAATGGCAGAAATCATGGGACAATCTGACTCAAAACAAGCTCCATGAAATACAGGAAGTTATTGGAGAGTGGCCGATAGCCCACAGAAGTATTAGAAGAGAAGAAGTAATACTCGCCAGATTGCGTATTGGGCACACCCACATTACCCATTCGTACCTGTTAAAAGGGGAGGTGCCCAGTGTGCCCAACATGCAAAATACAACTTACAACCAAGCATATCCTTCTAAATTGTAACAGACTTAAACATATCCGCGCAATTACTATCAAGCTAGAAACCTGAAAGACATCTTCAAGAATACAAACCCTGAAAACATTTTAAATTTTATTAAAAAAGCAACCTTTTCAACAAAATATAACAGAACATAACCAATTATCTCCATAGAACCACTACCTTAAAGTCTGAAATCCAAAATAACCTTTTTGGCATTAAATGACCCACAGGGGTTGATATGCCGTTAAACAAAACTCAAACTCAAACTCAAACTCACAATGAAGGTTAACATTAAACATTTTTTAGATTCAATTGTTTGCTTGTTATTTGCATAAACAGTTTTTCTAGGCAACTTGATTTCTTTATTTTTATTTTTCAAAATATTTTTTAGGTAAACAGACTCAAGTTAATTGTATCATTTCTTTTTTAATATAGAAGTAAAAAAAAAAAAAAGATTAAAAAAATAAGTGACTTTAAATTTTTTTTTTTAATCTTTTATATAAAAATTCTTGCAACAAAATTCTTTTCATTTCTTTTTTTTTGTCTCTTTGTAGCCTAAGACGAGCAACAAAAAATATCTCCAAGAAAAAATTGCAGTTATCTTTTCTTGATTATCCACCAAGTTTTCTCTATGTCAATTATCATGAGATTGGCCGACACAGACCCCCAACATCTTTGACTTACCAAGAGTTAAAAGCTATTGTTTGTCAAGTATTTGCTGTAAGTAAAAAAAAAAAATTTTTTTAAATTAAATGATAGTAAAATAATAATTGACACTATTTATTTGCCATATGATTCAAATTTTCATCTATTTCAGGTCATTTGAATGAACAGAAAACCATTGGGTTACACCTTAAATCCTGACTGATGTAGTGTAATACATTAGTGATTTTATTTACAAGTATAGTTGCTATCTTTGCTGATAAGATCAGTTCTTCTGCTCATAGAAATCCCAGTTATTCTAAAAATTATGATATAAGATTTTGAAAACTTATAAAAAAAGTAAAGTTGATAGAGTGGCCTATTGTCAGTATCATCTGGCAGCAAGGGAGTCTATCCTCTTTTTACTAGCTCTAGACCAGGGAGATTGTTTTTGCTGAGGTGGAGCGCCACACCTACTATCAGCTCCCTACTTTATGACACAGATCAAATTACTCAATCTATGCTACTCATACACTGAGTTGGTGGGGACCGGTATTGAAACCAGAACCTTTTAATTTTATTACTCTTACTAATAAAAATAATTTTTTAAAAATCTGTGTTAGAATCCATGTCACCATTGGTAAGATAGGGTAGGTTGATTTTGGAACTGTAAGGTCTCCCATGTGGCGAAAGTTGCAAATTAACATAAAGAATTACTCCACAAAATATTTTTCTTTTAAACTTTGCCTTCATTTGTGGAAATAGATTTCAGTCTTTTAAAATGTTATTCCTGTTAATGAGATAAAAAGCAGAATATTGGATGTGTCAGTGATGATGGGGGATATTTTCAATTTTAATTCTAGTTATATCATCTTATTCGTTTCATCTTAGTAAAATAAATTTCTGTTTTAAATATTGAAATTGCTAAATTTTCTAACCAATTTCTGGGCCAAATGTTGTGAAAACAAAGATCTTTTAGTGCATTTTAACTGATGATCTTTGATGCTATTTCCTCAAACAGTGCTGCAAGTAAGAGATCTAGTTTTTGGTATCAGTATCCATTATATCAACATACAACTTCCACTGTTTGAGAGAATTTGATATTTTTAAAAAACGTGAAAAATCAACCTACTCTATTGGTAGGGTTCAGTTATTCTGTTGTTGTTCACAGAATCCACTTGGTTTCATTGTAGTGTTCCTTGTAATATGTATAAGTCTAAGTTAGTATTCTTCTGGTGTTAATCCTAAAGATGGGCTTTGCTGGTTGAAAATTCAACCAGTAATAAATTTGAGGACAGTTGCAAACAATCTTAAATGCTTTCTCTCCTCGTCTCTCACAGAAAAAAATATAAGAGAGAGAGAGAGGGGGGGAGCATATGGAATTGATAATGCTAATCTCTTTCAATTGAAAATAATGAACAGATTAAAAGAAAAATAAAATAAAAAAAGTGTTATATCCAGATTATTATACATTTTACATATTGAACAATTTTACAATAGTTCTTAAGTAAACATATCAAACGTTGTAATAATTAAATTATCATACTGTGGTATATCCACAGGTTTTGCTAGTCTTTAATTGGGTAATCTGAACATTAGCTATATAAATGAGATTAACTTCCCCTTGTTTCATTCACTTTGAGGAAGCCTTATCTTTTGGTTGGCCATTTTCATTTCACTGTAAATCTATACTAAAATACGAATTTGTTCGAATCCATATAACTGCATGTTTTAACACAAAAATATCATAAAATGTGTTCTTAATTGTGCTTGCACATTATTTGAAATGAACTTAATTGTTATTAAGAACACAATTTTATGATATTTTTGTAAACATGCAGTTGTGTAGATAGGTGAAATGAAAATGGCTTCTTCAAAGTGAAAGAAACAAGGGGAGGTTACTCTTATTTATGTAGCTAATATTCAGATCACCTTTAATTGTTATAGTATTGATTTCAGCTTATTAATTTTGGTGTTTTGTTTTGGTGACAGGATCATGGTTGCTGTAAGAAAGGTCGACACTGTCCGAAGAGCCACAACATGGAATTAGTGCTGGATCTTGACGAATCCAAACCAACGAAAACCCAACGGAGAAAAGACCGCAAGAGAAAACTGGAAGAAGAGAAGAAGTCGATGGAGGCACAAGAAAAGGCCAAAGTCTCTAGGACGACAAGTGGCGAAACTGAAAAATCCTCTGTCGATCCGAGTGAACAGAACGGAGGAGGTAATGGACAACAAGAAACTCAATCTATTGTCAGTTACGACGATGATGATGATGATGATGATGACTCAAAAGATTCTTCATTGACCAGTGAGAATGTAAACTCGCCGCTGGTCATCAATACTGAAAACTTTAAAATCTTGAGCGGGGACACCGAGATGAATCTGCCGAAAAGCATCAATGCAGGTCACACGGCCGGATTTGATGCGTTCATGACTGGCTACATTTTTGCGACAGCCATTACGGAAATCGGTGGCGCCAAAGTCGACGAAGAACTGAAGATTTCTGGTGGTGAGTTACCGGTCTGGCATAACAAAGTCTACTTGACCGGTAAAGAGGTGCCATTGGCCGTGGCCAAAAGCAATTTTGCCTCAGTCTCCAATTTTCATAAACAAAAACACAAAAATATGCATGAACGAACGAAAGTATGATTGAATTGGTTAATGATTAAATAGAGGTTTCTGTGCATTTGTCGGTAATCTGAACATTAGCTATTCTCCGTTTGTTTCTTTCACTTTGAAGAAGCCGTCTGGTTTGGTCGGCCATTTTCATTTCACCATAATCAATACAACTGCATGTTTTAACACGAAAATATAATGTGTTCTTAATAACAATTAAGTTCATTTCAAATAATGCACTAGCACTATTAAGAACGCATTTGATGATATTTTCATGTTAAAACAGTTGTATTGATTCAAACAAATTCGTATTTTCAGTGTAGATTTACGGTGAAATGAAAATGGCTGACCAAAACATAAGGCTTCCTCAAAGTGAAAGAAACAAGATTACTCTCATTTATGTAGCTAATGTTCAGATTACCCATTTGTCTATGTCTATTTGAATTGATAAGTTTTAGTGTATGCATGTGTGTATATATGTATGTAGGAATGTACACACATTCCTAATCTGCAATTGTCCACATAAATTATGCACATATATAAATATATATATTTACCCATCCCTCTGCATGAGTAGGATGTGACACAAGGTCAATTTCTTAAGCAGAGTTTAACTGGTTGGAAATCAGAGTTTTCCTTCTAGACTGGTGGTTGCCTAACCAAGGTTAAAGAGCCCAGTCTGCCCTACTATTTATCCATAGCTGGAGTGAGAATATTTGGATTCTTACCTTTCCCAAGTGTATTAGCTCTGTGAAATGCAAACAGCCTCGTCCAGGATTTGAACTCTGGTCGATGAGTCCAATTTTTACAACCTTAACCATTACACCATGCACCTGTGTGCGTGCGTGTGCATTTACACACATTCCTATGTGCAATTGTCCACATAAATTATGTAAATATATAAATATACGGAGGTTATTGTCAGGAAATGGACTTGGTGACCTGAGTTCAAATCCTGGACCAGGCTGTTTGCATTTCACATAGAACTAATACCCTTGAGAAAGGTAAGAATCCAACTACTCTCCCTTCAACTATAGGTAAATAGTAGGATAGACTGGGATGTTTAACCTTAGTTAGGAAACCAATCTAGGAGAAGGAAAACTCTGAATTCAAACCTATAAAACTCTGCTTAAGAAATTGACCTTTTGTTGCATCCTACTTGTGCTGTGAAGGGGCTGGTATATATATATATATATATATATATATATATATATATATATATATAATACTAATATTGTTATTAGAGGAAAAATAAAGAGTCTACCATGGTTTCAATCAAATTGAAATGATTTCATCAGGACCCTACCCTACATTTAACTAATAACGGTTGAACACTACGTTATTTTTCTCTCAATTTTTGACAGTTGAATGTAGGGTAGGGTCCTGATGATATCATTTTAATTTGATTGAAACCATAGTAGACCCTTTATTTTTCCTCTAATAATATTATTAGTATTATTACTGCTCTGTTTTTAATATATTGAGCTCTTTTGGATTATTTACCTATGCCACTGCAACGTAAAAGTTAAAGTGGCAATTGGATACTATATATATAAGGTGTCTCCTTAGTCTAAAAGAATGTTACTGTTGTGTAGTGTATTTAGTTCATCAGCGTACCTATCGGATTAATTTCCATTTTTCTCACTTACAAGAGTTTGTGTGTGTGTGTGTGTGTAAGTTGTATAATTAATATTTGTGTAAATCATAGATTTATTTTCTTCATTCCAATTCGTTCATTCAAAGTACAAAACATTTTAAAACTTTTAAAAAAAACAAAATGATTTAAAAAGAAAATATACAAGGGAGATAACTACTACAAATATTTTCTATTTTCTCTGTTAGCTGCTTTTTGTGACTGTGATGAAACCATCCAGATATGTTCCTCTTCAAAGAACTTGTAAATTTAACACAATGCCAAAGAATGGTTCTTCTGTTTCAGATTCAAAATAGTTTACATTTTCTGTTAAAACTATTATTGGCCTGATGGAATTTAAACATCTGAAATTCCTTCAGTTTGTTTGAATTTTATTATATTAAAATTTAATGTTCATCTGTTGGTTAATACTTGCATTATACAATGTCATATAAAAACTTTAAAAAATGTTTTGACAACATTATATTTTATTTTCTATGAAAATCTGACTGAACATGCAAATATCAAGGTTTTTTTGAATAGAAAAAGTTCAAACATTTCTTGGAAGCCCCATGTCGTGTTTTGTTTATACATCTTTTTTGTTCAGTACATTGTTTATAATATATATATATATATATATATATATAAAATTAGAGATGAAATATTATAGTGTTAATTTTCCATAACTACAGTTTCATTCATATTTTGCAATCTTCAGACGGTCTAAAATATTAAAAAAGTGGCTTGTTCAGCGTTTATATAAAGTGAAGTGTGCTCACGCAATGGAATATTTAAAAACATAAACATGCTTAGGTCTTAATGCACGCAACATCCAGATTTTTAAAAAATAAATGAATAAAAATTAAATTAGAAAATTAAAAAAAAAAGAAGAAAAATGTTTATATTAATAGAGGACGAAAAATATGGGATTAATCAGGGTCGGGTGGCAAATGACAAATTTCTTTTTTGTCATTTTTCACCCGCCTCTAATTAATTCCATATTTTTTGCCCACTATTAATCTTGAAAAAAAAAAATTTTTTATCTAAATTTTTTTTTTCTAATTTAATTTTAATTTAAATTTATTTTTAATTTTTTCATCTGGATGTCGCGTGCATTAAAACCTAAGCTTGTTAATTGTTTTAAATATAATTCTTACGTTATAACATATAGCATGCAACATCCAGATTTTTAAAAAATAAATAAATAAATGAATAAAAATTAAATTAGAAAATTTAAAAAAAAAATGTTTATAATAATAGAGGACAAAAAATATGGGATTAATTAGGGTTGGGTGGCAAATGACAAATTTCTTTTTTGTCATTTGTCACCTGACCCTAATTAATTCTATATTTTTTGCCCACTATTAATCTAAAAAAAAAAAAGAAAAATTTTTTCATCTAATTTTTTTTTTTCTAATTTTAATTTTAATTTATTTTTAATTTTTCATCTGGATGGCGCGTGCATTAAAACCTAAGTTTGTTAATGGTTTTAAATATAATTCTTACGTTATTTAGTTATATAAATGGTGAACAAGTCACTGTTTTTATATTTTTGACCGTTTGAACATTGCATAATATGCATAAAATAATATTCAATCTCTGATTTTAAATTTACTCTGATATTTTAGCATTGAGCACCTTCATATGCTAAAACTTTTCACATTCATTCTCCATTATATAATATTTTATATATATATATATATATATATATATATATATATATTATATAACAAATTTTTGGTGCAAATGATATACAAGAATTTCAGTAGAATCATACTTTATTTAATCACATGATCAACTACCAAGCCTAAAAGAAGGAAGGAGAGGGGGGAGGAGAATTAAGGGCCATTTCAACTGTATTTGTTTGGTTTCTTTTTCAAAATATAACTAGTAAATCGTTTAAAAGTCAATATGTAAAATTGGGTAAGACAGGTTTTATGGTTGGTTGTTGATCATGTGGTTAAATAAAGTATGATTCTACTAAAATTCTTATAACATATATATATATATATATATATACATACATACACACACTTGTGTTTAAAAAAATTTGATGTAATTTTGTAATCTAATAATTTGATCAATTATCATTCAAATGATCTCAAATTTTAACACCATTTGTAAAAACTACTCAAAATTCTATGTTTAATGTTTAAACACCTTTTCTTTTTCTAGTGAATAGAATTTCTATACCTGAAAAAAAAAAAAAGATGAAACGTTAAACATAGAATTTTGAGTGGTTTTTTTTTACACTTGCTTTTAAAATTCAAGATCATTTAAATGAGAATTGGTTATTACGAAATGACATCAATTTTTCTGAAACACGGTATATATATATATATATATATTGTGTTTTTAATACTTTATATTTTTGTATATTTTCTCACTAAATTTATATGTTGTCAAGGGTTTTATAAAAGTCTTATCACCAGATAGTATAATCAAATATTAACCTAATCTTTGTAAAAAAAAATTAAAACAAATGTACATATTAAAAAAACAACAACTTATATATTTGTTTTATTATTATTATTTTTTTCCTTACTAAAGCATTTCTCTATTTTACTGACTTCAATTCAAAGAAAGCAATATGTTCTGCTATGCCTCATTTCATGCTGTCACCCAAGGATTTTCCATGTTCTTTTAATTTCCTCCTTTTTTTATTTTTATTTAGTTATCACCTTGTTTTCCACTTCATATTACTTACTTCAACTGTCTGCCCTGTCAGCTGGGGCGTTAGAATGCACCTCTGCAGAGGGGTAAGGCTCCCCCAGAGGGGTAAGGCTCCCCTAAAGGGGCCACCTGTTGGCTGTGGGTGGCGACCTGTGAGACTTAAGGATAGAACCCAGGTGGATGAGCAGTCCATGACTTGCAGCACTCCACTTTGGCCCTTTCTTGGGCTAGATGGGTGGTCGGAGAGGCCCCCTCCAATCAATCGGCTGGTCAGGTCAAGCCCTAGCAACTATATGATTGCCCCAACCCTATTGCGCTTATGCCAACTCCTATCATATGGGTGCTAGAAGGCGGTGGCTGAGGGTGTACATGTCCTGGGAATGACGTCAAACTCTATCTGGTGGTGAGGTTCCAGTTCTGGAGGTTTAGGGAATGTGGAGCACCCCTTCATCACCATTGCTCCCTGGTCCACTCTGACCCAGATTGGTTGTACCTGTTAGGGTCCCGTCTATGGGTTAAATAGAAAAATGTAAAAAAAATTGTGTATCTATTAAGAATGAATTTATTTCAAAGCTTTATCGGCATTAAATGACCCAGGTCGTCGGTGTGACCTAAAGTCAGTATCAGCCAGACAACAAGGGAGTCTATCCCCTTTTTAGTAGTAATAGACCAAGGAGATTATTTTAGTGTCTGAGGTGGAGTGCCACACATACCATCAGCTCCTTCCTTTACCACATAGATCCTTGTGCTACTCATACGCTGAGTTGGCGAGGGCCAGTATCGAACCAGGAACGTTGTAGTTTCTAGCCGATAATGTTTGTGTGTGTGTGTGTATAATGATGATGATAATAATGATAATGAAATAATTGCATACAGTACTCAGGTGCACCACAACTCATCAAAGACTCATGTATAGTACATAGAATAATCTTCTAAGGTGAGGAAAAAGAATAGTGTACCATCCTAATATATATGTATGTATGTTTATGGAGGGGGATAGGTTTGTCGATTATGGGAAGCATAGAGGTTTTGACAAATGCAGTGTTTCAGCAGCCAGCAATGGATGCAGGCAGTTTATTCCATACATCAGCAACTCTGTGTGTGAAAAAATGTTTCCAAAAGTCATGTGAGCTATGCTGTTTTCTGACTTTGTAGGCATGCCCATGTACATTAGACATATGGAAATGAAAAAGGTGCTCAAGATTGCTGTTGGTAGTGTGTGTGTGTGTGTGTGTACACTTTGTTGGGGTTTTTTGGGTATAAGATGTGCTAATGACCACAACTTATATTTATAGACTGTTCCAAAACAGCAGTGGCTGAATCGGCCAATCAAAAACACCCAAACATGTATTTAATTTACTATTTAAAGGTGTTGATAAATTGCCCTGGTTAAGGTAACATTTAATGAATTTAATAGATATAAATTATTTTTATTTGATGCTTTATAACTAAGTTATTTCTATAAAGAATAGTTTCTTGAAGCTTTTGTCACCTCAGCTAAATAAGGGACCATTCTGATTTTTTTTATAAAGAAAGAAAAGGGGGGAAAAGGACATGCTACACAGAAAAATATAAAAAAGAAAGAAAGAGTAGGGGAAAGATAGAGAGAGGAGGTGAGTGCGCAGAAGCGATAATGCTAATATGTTTCAATTGAACATAATGAAAAGATGAAAATAAGGAAAGAAAGAAAGAAAAAAAAAAAGAGTGAGATAAAGTTTAATTTAGATTATTATACTTTTTACTTATTGAACTATTTGGCAATAGCTCTTAAGTAAACATATCAAACGTTATAATCAAATTATCATACTGTGGTATATCAACAGGTCCTGCTAGTTCTTTAAAAATATACTCACAATTATTTTATTTTATTTTTTTCGTCATGGTGGTACACTACTTTCTCAAGATAAGAACATGTTCACCTTTTAATCAATTCAGTCATTTTGAAATTCATCATTAAACAAGGGAGACTACTCTACAATGATGATTTAATAGTTATCTCCCTTGAGAAATAGACTTTTTATAACAATGGTATATATGCAAGTACTGACCCACCCACAATTATCATTATTAAATTGTATTCTTAAAGTTAGCACATTTCATGGGTACATTAATTAGAGTTGGTTAAATCAATAAAATGAATGTATTTTCATATTCTGTGACTAAGAAAACCTATGATTAGACATTTTCCACCGTTATTAAGCCATATATTGTCCTTTTCTTTAACAAAAACAAGGATTTCCATCCGCCATTTTGAAAATCCTCACGGAACCAACCTAAAATGACATCCTAGGTCAATGATCTCATCAGAATCGTAATCAGCAGCAAAAATGGCCATAGAAAACACCTGTCTTATTCCATTTATAGGAAAAAGTATACATTTGTCCATCGCTATATATATATATATATATATATATATATATATATATATATAGATACACATCAGATATACAGACAAAGAAGCATACGTGGACTTCATAAAAACATCATACGCTCAGACATATATATATATATTTCTGTCCCGGCTGTAGGTAGCTTACAAAATGTCTAGCCACACTGAAGAGACTTGATAAGTCGAAACACGTGTCTGTGGATGATTATATATATATATATATATATATATATATATATATATATTATACTAAAGCTGAGTTAATCAACTTTTGCTTCCTAAAGGCTTTTTTACTGCTTAGTTTAATGACACGAAAATTATACTAAATTATTCCTTACTTTTAAGATTGAAGTATGTGTTTGTGTGTATATATGTATGCATGTGGAGGCACATGGTGTAATGGTTAGTCGTAGGAAATGGACTCTAGTTCAAATCCTAGATGAGGCTGTTTGCATTTCACATAGTGTTAATACCCTTGAGAAAGGTATGGATCCAACTATTCTCCCTCCAGCTATGGGTAAATAGTAGGACTGACTGGCCTCTTTAACCTTGGCTAGGTAACCAGTCTAAGTGAAGGAAAACTCTTAAATTCAAACCTGCTAAACAACGTTTAAGAAATTGACCTTGTGTCACATCCTGCTCGTGTAGAGGGGCTGGTAAATGTATGAATATGGATGCATGTATAATAATGTCACTAAAACCATTCTGTAGTAGACTGACACCATCTCTAAGAAAATCAAAACTAAGGGCAGATAACTCATGTGCATGTATGAAAGTCAGAGACCATTTCAGCATTGATAAGGACACCGCCTCCCTCCGTTAACGTTAAGCTGCATCTAGTGGTGTGGTTCCAATTCTGGAGCTCTGGGGAGTATGATGTATCCCTTCATTGCCATTACTCCCAGGTCCACTTTGACCCGGAGTGGTGGTACATGTTAGGGTCTCATCTATGAGTTATATAGATAAAAAAATTAGTTTAAAATTTTTTTTTTTTTAAATTGAGTTTAAAAAAAAATTGAATACCCAACAAGAATGACTAAAATAAAAGCATCTTTGGCATAAAATAATCCAATTCTAGTTTGGATGAATGTGAAAATTTAAACTGAATTCCTAGTTCTTCTAAATTAACATACCTGTCCTGTATTAATTTTATCAATTCTTTATCTTTACTAGCAAATATATGCACCCTCCGGGTGCAAGTATTTAATGTAATAAGATATTATATTAAATTAGAAAAGCCAATAAAATTAAATAAGAATGCAGATAAAAAGATCTGAAACAGAGGTGGGTATAATCGAAAGATAAAACAACTGAAAAATACTCTTCCATCATTCCCGTCTTTCATTGCTAAATTTTCCTAATTTAACTATTTAGTTAAAATAGGAGGTAAATAATAAATATACAGTTATTTCTTCTTGCTAATGGATTTCTTTTAAGATTTATTCGCGAGATTTTTGCTCATATGTATTAAAATAAAACCAAACAATTAGAAATCAATAATGCTAAGCATATATTTATTAAAATCAAATTTTAAATATCAATATGCAAATTAGCCTTCCTGTTCACACTGTAAACCGCTATTTTATTGTATATATAAATACAATTGCATGTTATTAATGTGTAGATATGGTCAACAGTATTAATAATGTTTAACAATTTTATTAATAATTGAGGTTTAAATAAAAATCAAATCATGGAGAATATGACGTATAATAATTAAGGAAATTGTGACTTGAGTAGTAATAGAGTTTCGGCTACAGACAGAAAAACACACAATCTCCATTATAATAAGAAGATATACATTGTAAAATACCAGTTAATTACTTAAGTTAAACTCTATCTAGTGGTGAGGTTCCAGTTCTGGAGCTCTGGGGAGTGTGATGTACTCTTTCATTGCCATTGACAGGTCTACTCCGACCCATAGTGGTAGTACCTGTTAAGGTCCCATATATGGGTTACATAAATTGAAAATATGAGTTAGAAAAAAAAAAAAAATTTGAATACCCAACAATGAATAATAAAATAAAAATGATCTACTGACTGAGCTAAACCGGCCTCTTCAATATTTTTTTTCAATAAAACCCCAGTAAGTTATCTACAGAATTTGAAACAGATCTTTGTAAACTTTACAATGCATATAAGTAAAAAGTAAACTCGTCGGGGCGGCCTAATGTCGGTATCAGCCATGCAGCGAGGGAGTCTATCCCCTTTTCACTTAGCACTAGACCAAGGAGATTATTTTTAGCGTCTGGGGTGGAGCGCCACACCTACCATCAGCTCCTTACTTTACCGCACAGATCCCTGTGCTACTCATACGCTGAGTTGGCGAGGGCGGGTATCGAACTAGGAACCTTGTGGTTTCTAGCCGGACGCTCTACCGACTGAGCTAACCCGGCCCTTCAATTTACTAATCTCTCAGTACAAGCAAGGTATGACACAAGGCCAATATTTAAGCAGAGTTTAAAAGGTTTGAATTCAGAGTTTTTCTTCTAGACTATTTGCCTAACCAATTAAACCGCATTTAATGGTGAGGTTCCAATTCTGCAGCTCTGGGGAGTGTGGAGTACCACTTCATTGCCATTACTCCCAGGTCCACTCTGACCTGGAGTGGTCGTACTTGTTAGGGTCCCAATAAATTAAAAAATGTGTTTTAAAAGAATGTATTTCAGAATGAAAAGTGAGTTTAAAAACATTCTAATATGCAATGATAATGAATAAAGCAAAGCCGTATTCGGCATAAAATAACCTAACAAGGGTTGACATGCCATAAAAACCCAACCAACCACTTAGGAAAATGAAACAATCTGCAAATGGCAGATAATCCGCAACTCGTCAAGAACAATCCAAAGCAGCAATGAAAGTTGAGATTCTTTTATGAAATTCGAATGCACTAATGGAAAAAAAAAAAGCTGGATTTTCTTAAAGCTGGATTAACAGCTGGCATTCTTTTTTGTCCCCACTCTCCTCTCATCCCTTCTAAGTTGAGAGATTTTTAGAGCAGCATTGTTTGCTTGTTTGATTTGCTTTATGGCATATCAACCTCGGTGGGTCATCTAATGCCTGCAAATTTTTGAATGATTCAAAGTGATAGTTTGGAACAAAAATATTTTTTTTGTAAACAAATTTTCTATTTAACCCATAAATATGACCCTAACAAGTACTACCACTCCAGGTCAGAGTGGACCTGGGAGCAATGGCGATGTAGAGTACTCCACATTCCCCAGAGCCCCAGAACTAGAAGCTCACCCTTAAATGCAGTTTAATTGGTTAGGCAAATAGTCTAGGTTTGGTTTGTTTTACGGCATATCAACCTCAGTGGGTCATTTAATGCTGACAAAGTTTTGAAATAAATTCATTCTTAATGGATCACTTAATTTTTTTATAAACACATTTTTCTATTTAACCCATAGATGGGACCCTAACAGGTACTACCACTCCAAGTCAGAGTGGACCAGGGAGCAATGGTGATGAAGGGGTGCTCCACATTCACCCCCAATCCTCCCGAACTGGAACTTCATTATCAGATAGGGTTTAACGTCATTCCTAGGACATGAAGACCCTCAGCCACCGCCTTCTAGCACCCATATGATAAAAAGGATTGGGGCTTGCCATAAGGGCAAATAGTCTAGGAAAAGAAAAACTCTGAATTCAAACCTTTTAAACCCTGCTTAAAGATTGGCCTTGTGTCACACCCTGTTTGTACTGAGGGATTGGTAAATGCATACCTATATATTAGTGAATAGTATACGTATTGTAAAGTTTACAAAGATATGTTTATATACTGAAGTGGCTAGTTTACCGCCTTGGAACCCAAGGTTCTGAGTTTGATACCGGCCCTCACCAACTCAGCACATGAGTAGCACAGCTTGTATCTGTGCAGTAAATTTGGGAGCTGATGGTAGGTGTGGTGCTCTACCTCAGATCCAAAACAATATTCCTGGTTTCATGCTAATCAAAAGGGGATAGACTCCCTTGCTGTTCAGCTGATACCAACAATTGGCCACTCCGTCGACTTTACTTTTATTAGTAAAGATATGCACCTTCCGGGCATAAGTATTTAAATTTTAATGTAATGAGATATATCAAACAAGAAAGACTATAGAAATTAATAAGAACACATATAAAAAGATTAAAATTGTTTTAATTATATTTTAATTGGTTTCTGTATAAAATCGTTCATAGGATTGATTTTAATAAATTGGAGAATAAAACTCTAATATTAGAGATAAATCATCATCATCATCATCATGTTGCGCTGTTAGCACAGATATCCATGACAATCTCTCTCCATCCGTCCCTATCACTCATCATTCTCGGGAGGTCCTCTATGCAGCATCCTGTATCCGCACAGAACTGGTCAATGTATGTCTTTGCTGGTCGGCCCACACTAGCATGCCCATGAGTTCGTCCTTGCTTCTCCAGCAGTGACCTGCATGTCTTGTCCGTCTTACTCGGATGGTTTGGGTGATATGTGGCAGGTGGTTGTACAGCTGTTTTCTTGTGGGGTGTTGTTTCCACGTCTTGTTCAGGATCACACGCAGCATTCTTGTGCAGCTCCCATCCAGTTTATTCTCTAGTCAATTCGTTAGGGTCCAGGTGGTGCAGCTGTACAGCAGTACTGACACAACAATGGCCTAGAAGAATTGTCTCTTTAACTTGTCTGTGAGTTTGGATTTCCATATGACTAATAATTTATTTATAGTGGACCATGTCTTTCCTATGCATGTTTTGTTAAAACCAGCATGCAAATTAATCACACTATATATTATGTAAACCTTTATTTCTTAGTGATAGTGTAGGATTTTAAACGCACTAGTAACATGGGCTTTTTCGAGGCAAATCTAAGTCAAATTTTCATAGAGACATTGTTAATAAATAAGATTTAATATTCTATGTAATAACGATTTTAACTATGAACTAAATACTCATTGATAAATGTTCTTGGGGTTATTGTGACATAAGCAGTGACATAGTTTCGGTTACAGACTGACAGACACCGAATCTCCATTATAATAAGATGTTGAATTAAAAAGAAGTCAAGTGTACGAGGTGTAACCACCCACTCCAAAAGAAGAAAAAAAGACAAACACAGAAAACTGCCAGTTTGTTTAAAGTTGAATGGCTTATCAAAATGATAAAAGCAATAAAAGTTCATGAGGTCATTTGTTTTGTATCATCCACGATTTAAACGTTGTTGGAGAATTTATGAGTGGAAAGAAATGGAATGTATTTAGAAAGTCAATTTTTGAAGTGACATTTGTGGGGCAACCAAACCTATCCTTCTAAATTGCCTTAACAGCCTTAAACATATGCGCACTAATTACTATCAAGCAAGAAACCTGAGGGACATCTTCAAGAATACAAACCCTGAAAACATTTTAAATTTTCTAAAAAAAAAAAGCAACCTTTTCAACAAGATATAACAGAACATAACCGAATATCTCCACAGAACCACTAATTTAAAGACTGAAATCCAAAATAACCTTTTTTGGCATTAAATGACCCACAGAGGTTGATCTGCCGTTAAACAAAACTCAGACTCAAATTAAACCAAATAAAAATAAATAAAACATAAGTAAGACAGAATAAAAATAAAATAAAATAAAATAAATAAATAAAAATAACAATCTCCCAGAAGAATTCAGACCAGAAGATCCTTCTAAGCATGTGAAAAAAAAAAAATTCTTGGCATCAAAAGTTCTCTCGGCCTCTTTGACTCCCAGACTTTGTTGAAGTAACACCTATCGACTTGCTCGGGAAATATTTCCCCTCAACGAAATATGTGGACCCGCTAATAAAGGTCTTACTCAAAAGTCATCCTTGTCTATGTTCCTTCCTTTCTTTCATTAAATTCCATGTCAGCTTACTAGGCCACCAGAAAGAAGACATACTTTTATTGGAGATAGGATACAAGACGAACGAACCAAACGTGTCCCCGTACATTTGACTTATAAATTGCATTGAGACGGTGTATAAAAGTTTTGACTATAAAATCCACCGATATTCATTGCAGGGTGTTATGCATGCTACAATAGAGTGCAGATGAGAAAACCTATTAAATTCCACTTTAGAAATTGACCATGTGTCACATTTTACGCGTGACCTAATTGAGATTAGGGAAAAGTGAGTTTGCAAAGCAAATTAGATTTTTTTTTAAATACGGCCGGACGATTTTAAAAAAAAAAACAACATTCAAATAATTTTGTAAGATTTTTAAGAAAGGGATAGTTTGGTCTAATTTAAGTTATGGGTTGGCTGCTTATGAAATTTAACATACAAATACATTTCAAACTCTCCCCCCTCCTCTCTCTCTCTCTCTCTCTCTCTCTCTCTCTCTCTCTCTCTCTCTGAGAAACTTAGATATATAACAAGGAGGTAATAGATATATATAGAGAGGGGAAAGTGACAGGCGGAATGTGAATAAGAGACGGGTCAGTTTTTTACTTAATTACAAATTACGAGTAATTAGAACCAATTAAAATGGAATGTTTTTCAAACATAACTCAATCCTAAAACTAAGGAATAATTTAGTGTAACTTTCATGTCACTAAACAAAACAGTAAAAAAGAATTTAATAAACAAACATTGATTCGCTCAGCTTTAGTATAATAATAGTGTGGTGATACGAAAATTAATACAGAGAACCGGAAGTGGAGTTCAAAACAATAATAACAAAAACTGGTTTGTACGCATCCGGCTCAGCGCATTGTTAAAAATGAGAATTAAATTAAACGTTCGCGCCCAAAACAATATATGTTTTCGAGCAAGCCCTATTTGATCCACTCGACGAATATAAATAAGACCTTTTCAGTTAAGTAGACAGATTCCGCAACACACTCCTTGACTCCTACTACTAAGAGTTTATGGCCCAACAGACTGTGCCATTCCTTATTAATAATAATACGACGTTGGCAGATAAAAGATTCCTTTCAACACAGCCTGTAAACTATTACTTTCTTCTACAACACGGATATTTTTCCTTTTATTATAAAATCTTTCATTTCAACTTTACTGTTGTCTATGAACTCTGACAACTTGTTAACATTGTACAATTTATATTTTAAAATTCACAATTTTATTTATTTCAATTGTTGAATGTTTGTCTTCTTTTCTTGTACTTATATTTATGGGAGTTTGTAAAACACAAATATAAAGCACTACCAGCTTACCATAATAGATAATGTGATTTTTCGTCTTTTTATCCAAAAAGACGTTTGGTAGGTGTTTTTTTTTTGTTTTGTGTTTTTTTTTCTTCTTTTGTTTGTTGTTTATGTGTGTGTGTGTGTGTGTGTGTGTTGTCTTTCAGATGTGAAAACCTGTTAAATTCCACTTTAGAAAGGGATCATGTATCACATTCTACTCGTGTATTATTATACAAAAGCTGAGTGAATCAATGATGGTTTACTAAAGGCTTTTTTCCTATTTAGTTTAATGACACAAAATTCGTATCAAAATATTCCTTACTTTTGGGATTAAGTTATATTTGAAAAAAAAAAATTATTGGTTCTAATTTGTCGTAATTTGCAATTAAGTAAAAAATTGACCCGTCTCTTACTTTACATTCTACCGGTCATTTCCCCCTCTCTATATATATCTCCTCGTTATATATGTTAGTTTCTCTGTAACAGTAAAGAGAGTTATTTAGTGAGTTTGAAATGTATTTGAATGTTAAGTTTCACAATTAGCTAGCCTGTAACTTAAATTAGGTCAAACGTTCCCTTTCTTAGAAATCATACAAAATGATTTTAATGTTTTTTTTAAATTCTCTGGCTGTTTTTATTTTTTTCTATTTTTATTTAATTCGGTTTGCAAACCCACTTTCCCCTAATCTCAATTATCTATCCAGAGCTCAATGGGTGACCTAATGCGTCACGTTTTGTCTAAAACACACACACACACACACACACACACACACACAACACACACACATATATATATATATATATATATATATATATTATATATACATATATATATATATATATATATATATATATCATGTCGCACAAGCAACATGAATATCCATGACAGTCTCTCGCCAACTGTCTCTATCATTTATCACCCCTGGGAGGTCCTCCGCGCTGCATACAGTATCCATACTGGTCAATGTACGCCTTTGTTTGGCGACCCACATTGGCGTGCCCATGCGCTGGCTTCCACAGGAGAACGTCACTTATGAGTTCGTCCTTGTTTCTCCGGAAGTGACCGACGTGTCTTGTTCATCTTACTTGGATGGTTTGTGTGATATGGGGCAAGTGGTTGTACAGCTATTTTCTCATGGGCTGTTAATTCCACGTCTCCTCTAGGCGCTTCATTAGGGTCCAGGTGGTATATCTATTAATAATGGAGATTCGCTTCCGGTTTTTGTCTGTAAGAAAAATTACGTCACTGCTTACACCACATTACCCAAAATCGTCATAACATAGAATAAAATTTATTCTACGATTTTTGGCATGTTCAAATTTTGAGTGTATTTATTCAATAAATACACTGAAAATTTGAACATGCAGCATTAGACAGTCCTCATTGTTTTTTAAACCAAGTTTTAATAAATACATGACTGGTATTATATATCTATATATAGTTTGTTTTATTTTAATACATATTTAAAGTTTACATTTCAAATTATTTTATTTTTTAATCCTTTAATGAATTTGATGATTTTACTTACTTAGGGTACAAACTCGTTGACATTGGATTTTTTACTCCCACCCCTCAGGCAATATGTTTCAAAAATCTATTTTTACATCGTCCAGAGGGTGTTTTTTTATTTTGTACTAGTATATATAATAGGGGTCGGCAACTTTGTACTACATAGGGGCCACGGGCCATATCTGTGAGAGAATTGCGGGCCATATCTATCACCGTAGTCCTTGTAGCATACAATAATGATTTATCACATGTCAAGCAGAATGATTGTAACATTGTATAAGTCTTATACACCAGATGTATTTGTGGGCTTATTACCAGATTTCGCTTTACTCATTACCAGACTTTGATAATCAAGATTCTATGATCTTGCAATACCTATGAGAGGAATAACAATTCTTACCAGAGAAATAGTACGTGACATTATGTTTATGACTTTTGTGTACGTTTATAAATTAAAAAAAAAAGCGAGCATCTAAGCCATCGTTTGTTTCCTTTGAGGGTCGGATTAATATAATACTTCTCCAAGGGACTGCTGGCCAGATGATTATGGACTGCGGGCCGGATTTGGCCCGCGGACCGTAGGTTGCCGACCCTTGATATATAATGTGATTTTTCGTCTTTTTATCCAAAAAGATGTTTGGTAGTTTTTTTGGTTTTGTTTTGTTTTTGCTTATATATACTAGCAAATATATGCACCCTCTGGGTGCAAGTTTTTAAGTTTTAATATAATAAAATATCATGTTAAATTAGAAAGGCTAATGAAACTGAATAAGAATTCAGATAAAAATATTTGGAACAGAGGGGGTATAATCGGAAAATAGAACAACTTTGAAACTAACTGTTCCACCATTTTCCCTTACTCCCGTCTTTCAGTGGTAAATTTCCCTAATTTAACTATTTAGTTAAAATAGGAAGAAAAGAATAAAATTACAGTTATTTCTTTATGTTAATAGATTTCTGTTAAGATTTATCCCCGAGATTTTTGCTCATATTTATTAAGATAAAACCAAACAATTAGAAATCAATAATACTAAGCATATATTTATTAAAATCAAATTTTTTAAGATCAATATGCAAATTAGCCTTCCCATTCACACTGTAAACCGCTATTTCGTTGAATATATAAATATAATTGCATGTTAATAGTATGTAGATATTGTTAACAGTCTTAATGATGTAAAACAATTTTACTAATAATTGAGGTTTAAATAAAAAATAAAATCATGGAGAATGTGATTTAATTAACAAAGGGAATTGTGACTTGTATAGTAATATAGTTTCGGTTACAGACAGACAAACCCACAATCTCCATTATAATAAGATATATATATATACATATGTGTGTGTGTGTTGTCTTTCTTTACCATAACGTAATCGTATTGAAAAAAAAACCCATCATGAACGAGATGGCTTTGATCCCGAATACAGAGAAGATGTCAAGTGATTAGATTATAAGACGACCCAACAATACGTTTTCAATTCTCCTTCTTTGCCATCTGGTGTTATTTTATCGTGATGTCTTAGCCAAAATCGGAATCACAAGATTTCTATGTAAACACAAAGACACAAAAGTACAGCCCACCTTTTCTAATATCAATCGTCTGGCCGTGAAAGTCTAGACATTTTGGCTCGAAAAGCAAGAAAGGGATTAATACCAGCAAATCTTTATATCTTAATCGAAATCAGGAATCAAAATGTCTGCTTAGTTTAAATAATCAACCAAGTAAACCCAGCGTGGAATTAAGCACCATTTAGTAACTACTGTAAAATAATGAGATGCTGAAAAGAGGATAGACTCCCTCACTGTCTGATTGATACCAACAGTAAGCCACTCTACCGACTTATGCTAGGTGAAACCACTTTACTAAAAAATCAATGAAAACTTATATAAGATTTATAACTACAAAATTGTCATAGAAACGAATAAAATAAATATAAGACTTTGGTAAAAGTTTTACAGATCTTTACCCATTTATATATGAACTAGAAGTGACTACCCGGCAAAGCCTGGGTAGAGGAGAAAAAAGTGGTTTAATGGTTAGCTAATCTTGCAGATACATTACTACTGAATAGTGAGTTCAATCCTCGCGGGATGCCCCATAAAAATCCCCACGTAAAAAAGACCTTGTGTTAATAAGGCTTTGTAGGAGGTCTTCACAAATATATATAAAATCTTTGTTTAATTATACGTTATGTAATAGTGGAAGATTACTCTGAATTTTGGGTTGATATGTAAAAGGCTACCTGTCAGTTTCTGACTGGTCAGCACAAGGCGAGAACAAGTGTGAAAGAACAGGAGAGTAAAGAGTTGGCAGTCTGGGCTGAGTGTTTGAAGAGAACAGACGCAAGATGAGTCTCTGTTCTCCAAGGGATTTTTACTTGGGAGTGGTAAAATAAAATATGAGCTCTGAAAAAAACAGCAACAAAAAACAAAAATACAATAACATTTTCTGTTCCTTATTAAAAACTAAGTAACGACACAAGATGAGACATTCTTAAGACGACCCAAGTAGTTCCAGATCCCTCAAAGAATAGAGACAAATCCAGCCCAAAACAGATCCCCCAACGGACACAGACAGACCCAGCTAATCCGATCCAGAATAGCAGAGACCCAACCAGATCCAGTCCAAAGATAAGTAAGTAGAACAGTATTGATATATACATCACAGCAAGGACACTCGCTGCTGTACCACTACGGTGGGCCCAACCGAGACCTACCTTAGCTGCTGTTGATGCTATACTCGCCACACGTGTTTGTTAGCCTCTTATTTCAGTATCACATGTTCACTAGTCTTTGAGGATACTAAAAGTATAAGATATAACGAATTTGCACTCCTACTCTTCTAAATTAACAATACACATATTTCCAAATGGATCCCACCACATCGCATATAGAAGATTTACTTACAACGGCATTTCTATTTAAATAGAGTCCGCTATGGTACAATACCGGCCCTGTTTAGCTCAGTCAGTAGAGAGAGTGAAGAGTGAGCAGTCTAGGCTGAATGTGTGAAGAGAACAGACTCAAGATGAGTGTCTGTTCTCCAAGGCATTTTTACTTGGGGGTAAAATAAAATATGAACTCTGAGAAAAAAACAAGAACGTCTTGTGTTCGTTATTACAAACTAAACAGCAATACAAGACAATATGTCCTCAAGACGACCCAAGTAATTCCAGACTCAAAGAACAGTGTGAATGACATCCAATCCAACAACAGATCCACCAACAGACACAGACAGATCCAGCCACTCTAATCTAGAATAGCAGAGGCCCAACCAGATCCAGTCCAGAGATAAGTAGAACAGTATAAGTATAGGATGAATATTACAATTTACACTCATACTATTCTAAATTGACCATACACATATTTCCAAATGGATCCCGTCACGTCACATATAAAGATTTACCTACAATATAATTTCTTTTAATCGAGTCTGGAACGTTACACTACGATTAGAGAAAAAAGGACGCACCAAGTTTAACTTCTTACCAGCTGGGGATGCGAGTGTCAAATGCACCTACTACAACCAGGCATGCAATCTGAAAACCATACTTTGCACCCTTTGTATTCCAGAACGTTAGAAAAAAAACATACTTGAAATTATGAATAATGATGATGTTATAACCCAAAAACGTTAGGAAAAACTGCCCTTATATATGTATTGATAGATGGTAATGCAGAGAGAGAGAGAGAGAGAAGAGAGAGAGAGAGAGAGAGAGAGAGAGAGAGAGAGAGAGAGAGAATGGGGAAGGGGGAGGTGATCCTGATGAATATCACTCACCGCTGGGCAGATTGATAGATAAATGAATGGAAACCAAACAAAAATTGACCAACAAAAAAGTGCATTTATGATTCTATAAAACATACGATTCTTTGCTTAAGTATTTAAATGAGAAGGCGTTGTGGACAATAGTTGAAAAGTTGTGGGTGAGCTGGTGTGCTAAGAATTCGTTTTGTAATCCTATCTTCCAGTTGATTGGTGTAAAAAAAAGGCCTACGTGTGTGGATAGGTTTAATTTATTTTACTTAGTCTACTTAACGTGACGCACGACATATCCAAATGACCAAGGTAGTTAGGTTGTTACAACTGTATTAATTATATTCTGACTTCACATAAATTTCAAGAGACATTTTGCGTAACGCTTCATCCGCTTTTATCTTTTATCTGATGTCGCTAACACGTGTTGAATAAGGAGGGCCTTAGGGATTTCTAATTCGTCAGACTTGCTTTTATTGTCAGTATTCTCTCTCTCTCTCTCTCTGTCTATTTCCTTCTCTCTCTCTCTCTCTCTCTCTCTCTCTCGCTATTTCTTTCTCTCACCCCCTCTCCCACTCTGTCTTTCTCTGTCTTTAGCTCTCTCTCTCTCTCTCTATCTATCTATCTGGATATTGCGGTTGTAACGATATTCAATCAATCATAAAAGAAAGTGCTGAGAATAGACGTTAGGAAAGGAATCATCATCATCATCATCATCATCATCATCATCATCAGGTCGCGCTGACTGCACGGATTCCAATGACTCTCTGTCCCTTTACCGGTTATGGCAGGTCTTCCGCATGGCACCCAGAATCCGTGCAGAGATAGATCATCTGCGTAGTCCACATGTGTAATACATTTTTGCTGGATATCGCCCGCTTCGTGCTTTTTTAGAGTGAAACTTCTTCATTAGATCTAATGACGTTCGTAGTACGTAAAAAGTAGCAAAATCGGTGGGGCGGCCTAATGTCGGTATCAGCCAGACAGCATCCCCTTTTCACTAGCGCTAGACCAAGGAGATTGTTTTTTTAGCGTCTGAGGTGGAGCGCCACACCTATCATCAGCTACTTACTTTACCGCACAGATCCCTGTGTTGCTCATATGCTGAGTTGGCGAGGGCCGGTATCGAACCCAGAACCTTGTGGTTCCTAGTCGAGAAATGGCGCTAAGGTATCTCCTTGTAGGACTCCAGTGATAATGTCAAAGAAATCTGCGTCACCCGTGGATGAGTAAATCATTTTTTGTGTGTGTCTTTGTAGAGTATCATTATAGCAGTAAAAATTTCTTTTGGGATACCATTAGCTAGAAGTATTTGCTCCATCCTTTCTCTTTGCATGTAGTCAAAAAGCCTAAGAGAAATCTAAAAAGAATAAAAAAAACAAGTGTTACTTCGAGATTTTTTTGCTCGCGTCCCTTCTATGATTTGATGGATAGTCAAAATCTAAGAAGTTGTGGATTGATTTCTACAAATCCCATTTTGAATTTTCCAAAGAATTTTCTCTACTTCGGATCGGATACGATTGAGAAGAATAGCACAATAAACCTTAGAAGCTCTAACGTTTAGAGTTATATATATTTACCAACCCCTCCGCTCGAGCAGGATGCGACACAAGGTCAATTTCTTAAGCGGAGTTTAACAGGTTTGAATTCAGAGTTTTCCTTCTCTTAGACTGGTTACCTAGCCATGGTTAAAGAGTCCAGTCTTCCCTGCTATTTACCCATAGCTGGAGGGAGAATTGGATTCATACCTTTCCCAAGTGTATTAGCACCATATGAAATTCCAACAGCTTCGTCCAGGAATTGAACTCGACGAATTGAATTGACGAGTCCATTTCCTACGACTCTAACCATTAGACCATGCGCCTCCGTTTAGAGTTATACCTCTGTAGTTCTTGGTGATTCCGAGGTCGCATTTCTCCGGGAAAGGGAGGATGCTGCTTTTCGTCGATTTTTCTATTGCATTTTGTGCTTATACAAACAGCAATATCGTAAAAATAAGATTAATTTGGATGATTTAAAAAATGGTAATAAGAATTTAAGAAGGTATTTTTAGGAATTATTGAATGAATTATTTAACAAAATTTGATCTCTAGACAGATATATTAACAGTGTTGAACAAAACGAACTTTTCATGTCTGACGAGTTTCTTTTCGATCTTTTTAGTTTTCTGACTAGGTTCTTAATATCGGGGTTGAGTCTGTTAATTAGTCCACCAAAGTTTACATCTACCCCGAAAGTACTAAGGACAAAAACTTTGGTGGACTCCACCCGGATATTAAAAAGCTGGCTAGAAAACTAGAAAAGAAACTCGTCAGACATGTGTTGGGATGGAGTCCAATAGGGTTATCTTCCCTTGCCGTCAGGTTTCGCCGATAGGTGGCCAGGGTATTTAGGCAGTAGTCCGGGAGAAAACCACTCTCTTTCTCTAGATCCGGCAACCACAGCACATGGGTTAGGCGCTTTGTGCCTCTGCCTAACTATCAATAAGTGACTTATTTCTACATGTAACTCTGTATCATTTCTTTAAGACTTAGTCCTACATTCTTTATGTATGTTTATGTATCTGTTCTTTATATCTTACTGTACCTTGTCATGAGTATGTGTATACCTGTCATGTATGTTTTGTTTAAGATTGCACGTAGCATTCTTGTGCAGCTACCATTTTGATTATTTTCTAGGTGCTTCGTTAGGGTCCAGCTCATCTTAAACAGGTTCTTGTGTCTAGGTCCATTAAATGGGGGCTTTGCTCCCCAACTAACCAGCAGTAAGTGACTAATTTCTACATATAACTCTGTATCACTTCTATAGGACTTAGTCCTACATTCTTTATGTATGTTTATGTATCTGTTCTCTATATCTTACTGTACCCCGTTATGAGTATGTGTATACCTGTCATGTATGTATTTTCTCCACGTGCTCACAGAATAAAGTCTATGTTTGTTATTATATATAACTTCTTTGTCGGATTAATTTATGTACACATATGTACCCACGTTGGAAAGTTACTTTGAACTAACAACATATAAGAACATTTATATCTTATACATGAAATGTCCGTCTTGTATGACACAGTATGCATGAAAGAAAAAATACTGCGCTAATATACATATATTAACTGTTGAATTATTATGATATAAGGCATGGGGCAAATGGTCACTCCTAAATATAGACTCGTTGACTACCACGTGACCTGAGAAGGCATTTCTATTGTCCAATCACTGGCACTGCTGCTCCTGCTTGTGCTGTATTAATAGAGGCAATATTCTGAGCTTATGTCATTGATACTTGGATTATCTTGGACGACGGACTTACAAAGAATACCCTAACACCGGATTCTTATTGGCTTGCTTACTTACTTATTACATCTGGAACTAAGGATGCCGACCAGATACTTAACATTAACAGTGTATATGTGTTGTATACTCCATCGTCGGGTATATAATCGAGAGAAGAGACTCGCATGAGAGAGAGAGAGAGAGAGAGAGAGAGAGAGAGAGAGAGAGAGAGAGAGAGAGGGGGAGGGAGAGACAGACAGACAGACAGACAGACAGACTTACTTGTTCTTCATTTCTTCTTTACTACGTCTGCTAATTTCTTCTCTGGCGGACATCTTTCGTTCTAGTCTTCTAACTGCTTCTTCTAAGGGCTAACTTTTTAGTCATGGAATTAATTAACTCACAAGACTTTTTTCCTTGATCAAGATTTATTTAACCCATTCTTCCGCGCGGGGAGTTAACAACCCCAGCATAGAGATAGGCATCCTCTCTGCTCAACGTCAGGTTGAAAATTAAATCTAACTAGTTACGTTTTTCTCATGGCGCGCGAGATTCGTGCATCTCTAGAGGTCAGTTGGGGTCATCTAACGGAAATCTACCTACCTACGCTTTTAACTCCAACGAACCTATTTCAAACTACAGGGTCTTGTCAACAATTTATGCTACCACATAAATTATGTAACATATGTTCTGTGCAATTTTAAAAAATTTTTTTGATAAAGGTTGATGAAAGAAGATAGGAAAAAGAGGAGATACTCTATGAGGCATAACAAATAAATAAATGAATGGATAATTAAACATTGTTGGGTCTAATTGATTTAACTGTCAAAAAACTTGACAGAGATCTTTTTATTTATCCTAATCAAAAATGATTTTTCTTGGTGACAATAAATCTTTATTATAAAGATCTGATTTCTGTATTTATGTTGTCGTTATACAATAAAATACTATCGTGGTGTAGTGATTAGCAAGCTAGTCCCGCAGATCCAATTCTAATTACCGAGTTTCCGCGAAAATAAGACCTACCAGCAAAATAAAACCTAGCATGATTTTCAGGATGATGTTGATATAAGCTCTCTGTTAGGGAGGGTTAGGGAGGGGTCTCCCCCTAACGATTCGACCGAATATAATTTGACAAGCAGAGAGTCAGGCAGACAAGGACTTGGCCCCATGTGATAAACACACACATGATACACAGTTGAATACTATCCAAAACCATCCCACTGTATTCCCGGTCAGTGAGAATAAATAAAACAAATAGTTATATGTTAAATATATTTCATTGTATTTGTTAACTTTTGTTATTCCCACATCTTGGGATATAACACTCTTTCTTTCAAATAAACCCGAGTTGAGAGCGGCAACATTTTGAAATTCAGTGACTTGCAGAACAATAACATTCCAGAGGATGATTATGTTTATATTAATTATTGTTCATAATGAAGAACATTTTTGAATAAAAGAACATGTTAATGGCAAATAAATGTAGACCGTTTTTCGTATTTTATGTTTATTTAAAAATTTTCTACTTTGTAATGTTGTTTTTTAAATATATGAAGAATAACATATCCCCCGAAAATAAGCCATAGCGTTATATTTCGGAATGAAAATTAATATAAGCCCTGTCTTATTTTCGAAACACGGTACATCTTCGTTGTATACCTCAAAATTGCGACCATGTGTCATATTCTACCCTAGGGTGTCCCATCGTTGTGCAATGGTCAGAAAACTCGTCTCACATATCCATTGCTACTGAATAGCGAGTTCGGTCCTCGCTGGGTACCCCATACTTGCGACCTTTTGTCACATCCTACAAGTGGCGAACGGGTTTGATAGAATAATTAGCTATCTTGTTTATCAACAGAAAACAAGGAAAGTTAAAAGGCTCCTAGATCTGCATAGATACAGCCTAAAATCAACAAAGCCTCGTGATATTGTGAGGTACATCCTAGGCGCTCTGAATTACTGGTCCGCCCTGTAGGTGGGGCGTTAGAATGCACCGACTGCACCTCTGCAGAGGGGTAAGACTCCCCCAATGAGACCACCTGTTGGCCGTGGGTGGCGACCCGTGATGCTTAAGGATAGAGCCCAGGTGGATGAGCAGTTCATGACATGCACTACTCCACTTTGGCCCTATCTTGGGCTAGACGGACGGTCGGAGAGGCCCCCTCCGATCAATCGGCTGGTCTCGTCAAGCCCTAGCACCTATATGATTTTCCCAACCCTATTGCCCTTATGGCAAGCCCCAACCCCTTTTTATCATATGGGTGCTAGAAGGCGGTGGCTGCGGGTCTACATGTTAAACTCTATCTGATGGTGAGGTTCCAGTTTTGGAGGTTTGGGGAATGTGGAGCACCCCTTCATCACCATTGCTCCCTGGTCCACTCTGACCCGGAGTGGTAGTACCTGTTAGGGTCCCATCTATGGGTTAAATAGAAAAATGTATTTATAAAAAAATTGTATTATCCATTAAGAATTGATTTATTTCAAAACTTTATCGGCATTAAATGACCCACTGAGGTTGATATGCCACAAAAAACAAAAAAAAACAAAAATGAATTACTGGTCATGATAATTTGGGCCCGAATAATCATTTCAGACTGTTGTCATTTGCAGGCATAATTGCATTGATTTATTTTATTCATCTAGTCTATTCGTAAGTGTGTAGTAAATATTAATCCCAATGAGTCAGATATACCAACTAACAGTTTCGCTTACTAGCTCATCAGGGCGAGAATCTGACTAGTTAGATTCTTGCCATGATGATCTAGTAAGTTAAACTGTTAGTTGGTATATCTGACTCATTAGGATTAATATCATTATTGACTCTACTTAGGTATCGAGCACTCTTTACATTTTTAGCTTTAGACAATCCTAGTTATTTTTTTTCTTTTGGCCAAGTGATATAGTGTTAATTGATTATTTTTGTTTGCTACTCTTTTAGTCTTTTCTTCTTTTCATCTTTTTCCCAAGCAAGGTTTTATAGTATATTTTTACTAACAAACTATTTACGTTTTTTTTCTTACTGCAAGGGGTTAATAATAGTATAGTATAGTATAGTATAGTATAGTATAGTATATATATATATATATATATATATATATATATATATATATATATATATATATATTGGTTAGGAGGTTGATTTAGAAGGCTATCACAATGCAGATGTAAAGAAGAAAAAATGATACGGTAACAATGGTGTTGTGTGTTAACCTGTATTTTATTCTTGAATTTTCGAGATAAAATCTCTTTTTCAAAAGATCA
Source organism: Doryteuthis pealeii (assembly GCA_023376005.1). Lineage (NCBI taxonomy): Eukaryota > Metazoa > Mollusca > Cephalopoda > Myopsida > Loliginidae > Doryteuthis > Doryteuthis pealeii. Next base: position 86,253,110 of record CM042148.1, read on the forward strand.
ATGCAACTGAAGTAGACTACTTCAGTTCCAGTGATATATATATATATATATATATATATATATATATATATATATATATATATATATATATTCATATATATACTATACTATATATATATATATATATACTATACTGTATACATACACACACACATACATACATACATATATATATATATATATATATATAATATATATATATATATATATATATATATATTACTGCTACTCTGTTCTTTTGGGTTTATGGGCAAGTATAAGAATATTTGGTAATATCCAAGTCAGTGTTACGTCATAGCAATCGTCATGACAACAACCAGTATAGCATAGTTGGTAAGTTGGTAAAAATCTATTTTATTTCATGTCGTCCGCTATCAGGTAACAGCCGACTGAAGCCGTCAACTTTAAAAGGCTTTGTGTTGTTTTTTTAAAACTTCATCCTCCCATGTCGACTTATTTTCCTAAACGTCTTTTGTAACATGCAGTGTCATTTTTCTCACTTCAACGGTTGAAATGTCTAGCGCTGACAAAACGGATACATTTTGAATGGATGGAAAGTCGTATTTATTGCCGGACTATTTAGTTGGTAGAACAACCGCCTTTAGTGATCTGGATATGACACCAAACAACTGTTAGTGGCGAAGTTCCAGTTCTGCAGCTCTGGGGAGTGTGTAGTATCTCTTCATTGCCATTAATCCCAGGTCCACTCAGACCCGGAGTGGTAGTTCTGGAACTTTGGGGAATGTGTCACATTTTTTTTCCCAGGCAAGGTTTTGTAGTATATTCTTACTAACAAATCATTTGCGTTTTTTTCTTACTGCAAGGGTCTAATAATAGAATTATAGTAACCCTTTATAGCCATTACTCCCAGGTCCACCCTGACACGAAGTGGTAGTAGGGTTACATCTATGGATTAAATAAATAAAAATGAGAATTAAAATATGTTTAAAAAATTGAGTTTGCAAAAAATTAACTACATAAGAATAAATAAAACAAAATGTCTTCAGCATAAAATAACCCATAACGGGTTGACATGCCGTAAAACCTAACTAACCAAATAAAGAGTTTTCTTTCTCTTTGACCGCCTGCCGTGTTAAGGTTAAAGAGCTAAGTCTGCTCTACTATCTACCCATACCTAGGGATCCATACCTTGCCCAAGGGTTTTATGGGAAATGCAAACAACCTCGTCCAGGATTTGAACTCGTATCACCGAATCTATTTCTTACCACGCGAAAAAAAAGACAAAATAAAAAAAATAAAAATATCTTAATGAAAATGTAAAGACTGATACGATAGAGTAGAAACATTTTGTAGATCACCATGACCGAATTGGTTACGCGCTGTCCATGTCAGATAATATAGAAAGCATTTAAATCTTGTCAGAGTATGTTTTCTTTATACATCCTCCTTATTAAAATCGTTGTAGGATGGGAACATGTAAACAAATTCTTGAAAATTGGTAGTGTGTCGCAACCTGCTCGCGGAGGATGGGTTTGGTAGATATATATTATTCTCAGTCTGCATCTAGTGGTGACGTTCTAACTCTGGAGCGCTTTGGAGGGAGTATGGAGTACCCCTTGATCGCCATTACGCACTCTGACCCGGAGTGGTAGTACCTGTTAAGATAGCTGTGGTTAGATAGATTTTTAAATGATTTAGATAACATTCAATACCAAACAAGAATGGATAAAGGTCTTCGGCATAGAATAACCCAACAATAGTTGACATGCTGGATTATTTCGGTATATATATATTTACCAACCGCTCCGCACGAGTAGGATGTGACACAAGGTCAATTTCTTAAGCGGAGTTCAACAAGTTTGAATTCAGAGTTTTCCTTCTCCTAGACCGGTTGCCTAACCAAGGTTAAAGAACCCAGTCTGCTCTACTATTTATCCATAGCTGGAGGGAGAATTGGGTTCATACCTTTCCCAAGGGTATTAGCGCTAAGTGAAATGCAGTTACCACATCCAGGATTTGAACTCGGGACGACGAGTCCATTTCCCATGACTTTACCCATTACACTACGCGCTTCCTCATTATTATTTCGGTATATAAGGTGTGCTGAAGATCATAACTTGTATTTATAAACTCTTCCAAAAACAGCGTTGACTGAATCGGCCAATCAAAATGCTCAAACATGTATTTGACTTACTATTTAAAGGCGTTGATAAATTGCTGCACAATTGCTCGCCAGATGCACAGACGAAC
>CM042148.1:86257820-86272820 GCA_023376005.1 Doryteuthis pealeii
ATCTTATTTTCTTAATTACAGACAAGGAAGTATGTATGATTAAAAAAAAAATCTTGTTTACGAACAATCCTGATCGAATTAATGTTGAAATCGTCCAAAAGAATTCGGCTTTCGAACAGTTTCGAAATGTATCTCCAAGAATATGTTTCGTAGGATTTAAAATAGCTTCATTGACTCAAGCCATTTTTAAAAAAGTGTGTGAACTGGAATGGCTATTTTACTATTCTTATTTGTTTTTGTAGTTTATGAAAATATCTATACATTCTTCTTTGTCTGTTTTTTTTTACCACACACACACACACACACACACATACACACACACATAAGCTAGCATACACGCACATAAACCAGCATACACACACGTACACCAGCGTACACACAAACACCAGCATACACACACATATACCAGCATACACACATATGCACACACACCAGCATACACCAGCATACTCATATATACACATACACATGCATACACACACATACACACATACACACCCTCACACACACACACACACGCATACACACACACGCACGCACACACACCAGATTACAAGTTTAAGGTGAAGTCACGTTGAAAGCAAACAGAACACATAATCTGAAAATAAAATAAAAAGTACTTCCGGTAATCCATTTTAAAAATATTTTTAATGATCTCCTGGAACATTTATAATATTTTAATTTTTCAGAAGAGAATTTCTTTCTTCTGTGTTACCCAAAGATTTTGTGGTATGTATACGTACGTATTTGTATTTGTGAATTTGTGTGTACACTTGTTTGGGTGTGTGTGTGTGAGAGTATACTTACATGAATGTATGTGTGTATCTTTGTAAATGTACATGTTTGCTTATATAAGTGTGTATATTTATGTGGACCCCTATGCTTGTGTGTGTGTGTGTGTGTGTGTGTGTGTATACCTGCATAAGTGTGCATCTGTGTGTACCTTTTGTAAATATGTATGTTTGTTTAATATAAGTGGTTGTCTACTTACGTGAGGGTGTATGTTTGTATGTGCATGTGTGAACGTTCATTTGATTGTGTGTGTGTATGTATTTGAATAAGTGTAAATATACTTGCATTATTGTGTGCGTACTTCTATCGTGTTTCCCCGAAAATAAGACAGGGGTTATATTAATTTTCACTCTGAAATGTAACGCAAGGGATTATTTTGGGGTGGGGGTGGGATGTCTTATTCTTCATATATCGAAAATAAGACAGAGCTTATGTTAATTTTCACTCTGAAATATAATACGAGGGTTTTTTTTATGTCTTATTCTTCATATATCGAAAAAAAACTTTACGGAGTAGAAAATTACGAAATTTCTAAATAAACAGAAATTACGAAAACGATCTACATTTATTTACCATTACCATTTTCTTTTATTAAAAAAAAAAACTCATTAACGACAATTCATTTAAAAATAATCATATCATCATCTAGAATGTTATAGCTCTCAACTAGGGCTTATTCATATGCCAGACGACCATGGAATTCAACTTGTGGTTTCAACTTACTCAACAACAGAAATAAGAGAATGTACAGGTGAAGACAGTGAAACAATCAATTTGTTGCAAATGAATCATAATCCCAAGTCTTCTAGCAATATTTGTGTTTACATAAAATTAGGGCTTATTTTCGGGGAATGTTGAATGTTTATGTCGCATGATGTGATTGTGAAGAATGCTTATTTCTTTCGTCTGTCTGCCGCTCTCAACTAGGGCTTATTTTAAGGGGAGGGTTTATATTAAAATCATCCTGAAAAATCACACTAGGTCTTATTTTGGAGGTAGGACTTATTTTCGGGGAAACACGGTATGGATCTATGTATGACTGTCTAATTGTGTATTTGTGAGAGTGTATGCATGTGTATTTGTGTGAGTGTGTGTAATAGTATGTATCCGTTTATCTAGTCATGTGTATGTAAGTCTCCATTGTATGTGAGGAAAAGCAGTGTATGTGTTTGTATGAACTAAAGTACATACAAACACACACATTGCTTTTCTTCATACACGATGGAGATGTGTGTATGTATGTATGCAAATATGTGTATGGGTGTGTTCTTGGCAGAGTGTATCTGTCCGTGTATACGGGTTCTTTAACACATTATAAAAGGTGACTAAAAATCTTAACACCCTTATGGGAGCACCTTTATGATATAATTTTAAACAGTCTCCACCTATTCACCATCCCTATCAACACATTCTTGGAATTTCTCACAGGGGAGTAACAAAAGATTGACATTTCTATGAAAGTATCTTTATTAGAAAAGCAGAACTGGTATTATGGAGATATGAGGATAGATAGATGCGTGCTCGGTGTTGAACCTTTGCGTGGATGGTGATTAAACTAATCGTGGTGTGACGAACCAAGATGTTGGAAGCTGCGAATTCAGGCACCCAGATGAAGGATGGCCGACTGCTTTATTAACGCCGTAAGTAAAGAAGGTTGGGAGAGACCATCCTGATTCTTCACAGGAGAGACACTTATGGGACGTGGTTGAAGACAGCTAGAGTATTTTCTTGAAAACAGAAAGACTTTTTCGGCAGATTTTACAGTTGGGAAATTACCCGAATAATTTTTTTTTCATACATCAGGAGGCTAATTGGGAAAGATTTCTAATGTGCTGACAGCGATGGCGAATTGGCGGAGATTTTAAAATCATAATATCATAAAGGAACTCCCATAGAAAAGTTCCTTTATCATATTATGATAATATCACGTATGACCTATCATATATATATATATATATATATATATATATATATATATATATATATATATATATATATATATATATACATGTAGAATTAAACAAAAGGCACATCTCCTGTTTAACAATTTTATTTTTGATCTTTTCTAATTTTATGGCCAACTTTTTAATGTTTGTGTGGAATTGGTGGATAAGTCCACCAAAGTTCAGTTCCCGAGTACTTTCGGCACTTCGAAGTGCCATCATCAGGAGTGATGTATTCCAGTTTTTTTTGTTTTTTTTTAAAAAAATTATATTAATTCCACCCAAACATTAAAAAGTTGGCCAGAAAATTAGAAAAGATCAAAAATAAAATTGTTAAACCGGAGATGTGCCTTTTGTTTAATTCTACATGTATAAATGAAAGAATGCTGCCCAAATACACACACACACACACACACGCACGCACACACACACACACACACACACACACACACATATATATATATATATATATATATATATATATGTAAACATTTTTAACACCCTGTACATAGATTTGTAGGTGATTAAAAATGTTAATATTTCTAAGGGAGTATCTTTATTAGAAAGGAAGAACTGATAATATGGATACTACTTAAGAAATATTTCAATGTGTTAACATGGATGGGGAAGAAGTTGAGACTTTAAAATTATAGTATCATAAAATAACTTCTATAATTTCTATGGAAGTTCCTTTATGATATTATGATGGTATCATCTATATATATATATATATATATATATATATATATATATATATATATATATTATACCTTTTATTAAACACCCTGTTCATAGATGTGTATGCATGTGTGTAAGTGTTTCTGTTATAATGTGCGTTCACTGCGAAAAGTCTTTGAAAGTTCCAGGTTATCTGATAATTTTACCAATTCTTCAATAGGACCGAAACGGAATCACAATGTCCGGTCTTCGATTTCTTTGATTGGGATCATAGAAGAAGAATACTTCATGCTCATTGATGGGGGGTACGTAATCAGAATACCCCGGATAGATGCCGAAACGATAACGGAACCTGGCCGTATACGATAACTGGTTCGGGTTTGCTCTGGGTACAGCCAGAGGAAGTTCTGTGACAACTCTACCCCCAGGAAGGTGACCATGATTTAACGGATGCATGTTTCCAAGCCAAGAATCACTGGGATGATAGGCAGGGAGAAGATGACCGTTAGCGTGTCCGAGGTGAGGCATGAAGTAGTCGTGATGTGGCCAATTCCAGACACTGTTTAATAAGTTATGACCACTCCCTGGGAATAGGTTTCCCCATAAGTGATGGAAGCCACTGTCGTGATTATGACCGGTCGTAAACCCTAAGAACGGACTGGTAAAGTCCGAAAATGAACTAGCCGGATAGTCATCTTCGGAGTGATAACCGTAAGATCCAAAGACGACATCCCGAATTAAACTTTCTTCGATATCTCTTTTTCGTCTGTCTTTTGGTGATTCCTGGTTTTGCTCGCTTGGTCCTGGATAATTCTGTGTGAAATTTCCATCATCAGTGTCTTCTGATTCCAGGGAAGAACCGTGGACTGATCTTTTATGACGAGTGCCAGTGGAATTGACGGTAGTGCCGACAGTCTGACCCGTCGGGCTACTGTGTGTAGGTTTCTTGTATATGTCTTTCGGGAATTCAGGTAACAAAGAGAGTAAATGTCGTACTTCAGACGGACTTAACTTCCGCTTTCCTTTCTGTATTTCAGGTAGGATTGCTGGTCTATGTGACTGATGGCCGCTCTCGTGGTGCACAGGAGCCTCAGAGGGGCTTGGCGATTGCTCAGTAGGTTGCGGTTGGTGGTGATGGGGTGGTGAGATGTCCTGAAAATGATTCGGTCTTAGAACTGGTGTCTCTTTCGGGGTATTTTTTTTCGGGATCCATGTTCCTTGGGGTGCCACTGGCAGCTGGGGTTGGGGTTGAACCGGTACTTGAGGGGCTGGTCTCCAGTGCTGTTGTGGCCGAACATGGGTTCTAACTTGATCCCTATTTGGAGTGACCTGAGGAGGTGGAACATGTTGTTGTGATGGTGGTTGAATATTATTATATGCGTTTGTCCTTGATTTGGGGGGAAATTCTGTCTAGGATGGAAGACGGGAGGGTCAACAATAAACCTTTGGTCATTTCGTGGCGGTACACGTTCTTCCGGTCGGGGTCTCATCGGTTGCCGGTTGTGATGGGGTTGATTGTTGTTTGTTCTGGAATTCTGATCAAATGGACTTTGAATTGTCCACATTTGGCCATCGTTGTTTCCGGGGAAAAGGTCACCTCCGAACAAATTGCTTAGCATCCAAGGCATTTGATTGGACCTCCCTGAGGAAGGTTTTTGGGGTTGGATAATCATGAAATCTTTTGGTAGTTGATTGTTACCCGACCCCTGGTTAATCTGTGGATTCTGACCCTGGAAAGTCGGTCTTGCGTTGCTTGAAGGACTTGGAATGACCCTCCAGTTATCTTGGGGGTAGGTGGGTTGAGGCCTTGGTCGACTTGTCGGTCTTCGATTTGAATTCGGAATAAAAATGCCGGAGTTTATTGGGGATTGGTGGTGGGTCTGCTCATTATGGGGTCCCGGGGGAACCAATTAAAAGAGTTGCGAGGTTCTTCTTTCTCTGAGGGAAAAAGTGAAAATAAATTTCCCATACCAAATGGATCGAAGGAATCGAAGCCTGCTTGGCGTTTCTGGCGGGTAACGATCCGGGGACGATTTGGCAATGATGAGGAGCCATTGGATTGGAACATTGGAATATTCTGCTGGATGTTTGCTTGTTTCTCGGGCATTTCAAAAGCCTGTCTTTGGTTCACCATTGTTCTTTCAAGATTCTGATCTTGTTCCAGAACCCTGGGCCAGGGCGCTCTTGAAAACTGCGGATCTATCAGAATACCATTTTGTCTGGCAAACGAAGGGTTTTGCGGACGATTTTGGTTCGGTGGTGCCAGTATGAATCGTTCCCTGACAGGAGACATTCTTGGAGAATGCGGCCGGATAAAATTTCGGTGGCTAAAATGTGACGGTTCATTTTGGTTTCTTACTGGCAGCATCAGTATTCCTGGTTGTCGTACCACAGAAGATCGACTTATGGTCACAGGAATTCCACGAAAGTCTTCGTGACGCAACGGCACCATTTCTACGGGTGTATTTGAAGACTGATGGCTTTCGAACCTGTTCTCTCTTACAATGACATAATTCTGAGGATCTATTTGGGTGTTACTATTTCTAATATGCTGAATTCTTCCAAATCCGGGGTTTAAAGGAATTCTGAAAAAAGTAGGTTCTTTCTGATTTGGGGAAAAATCTGGGTTTACCGTTTTTTCGATTGGTCTTTGAAAATTGTCAGGAACGGGTCTAAGCTGCTGAATTCTGGAATTTAGAAGCGGCTGCTGAATGGCAATTTCTGGCGTCAAAATAAACTCTCTATTTTCACTTTCTGTCTGAAGAGGAACGTTGTTGTTTTCAAACCGGCCTTCCATATTGTTTTGTCTTGGTAATTTCTCTGGATCAAAAGCACCGGATTCAAAATCCAAAGATCCGCTTTCCGTCGGTTCAACTTCCAGTTGTTGAATTGGCCGACGATTCCTAGGAAGTGAAACCCGGTCCTCTTTATGGGCGGTCGATGCACGCGTTGGTGGGCGGAACCCGCCCATAACAGACAGAAGCCATTGTGGATATTCAGTGTCTCTAATCGGTAAGTCCGGTATAGCTTTCAGGTCCGGATGATCCCGCCAAAATCGCATCACGTGACCCAATTTCGGAAACGGGGCGAAATCTGGGGGGTTAAATCTTAAATGTGGTGGCTGCGGTGACGGCGGTGGTGGTGGTGGTGTCGGTGTCGGGGTCGATTCTTCATGATTTTCATTCGAGCTGTGCTGGTGAGGCTTATGTTTGTGTTCATGTTCGTGTCCGGCGTCACGAGTTGTTGTTTCAATGGTATTATTATTAAGGCGTGTTTTGTCGGTGAGATTTTGAGCTTGGTTTAGGGTTTCGTTGATGGTGTCATTTTGAGCCGAGATACAGCTCAAGAGAGTCAAGATCAACCAGATGCCTAAAGACGACATAGTTCAGTTGTATCCACTAATAAGTTGTGAACACTTATGATTTTCTTTTGAGAAAAAAAATGAAGTTCCTGAAAATACATAAAAGAAAAAAAGATTTTAAATAAATGAATTCAAACGAATTAAATTGATCAACTATCTATACATATATAAAGGGCAGTTGTATGTATGTAGGTATAAGTCTGTAAGTCAGATTCTGGTCTTAAGAGACATATTGTGGTGCATAAGCATAATATTTTATCATCTGATACAACGGGAAGGACGTCCTTCCTATGTCATATTTGCATCAAACTGCGTGGATCTGCAGCGGGTTTGATGAGTCAGTTGAGGGCTCACAAGAGGAAAGGCTCTGGTGCTGGAGTTATAGGATTGTAAGGGACGGCAGTGATCTGTAAAGATTATACTATTTCTATGTATGTATGTATGTATGTATGTATGTCCGGATGAAACTACGAAAATAAAACAATTAACTACAAAGTAAATATATATGTACATTAAATATCACCGGTTCTTGCTTTTTGGGAGAAAAATGATAAAGATTTGATTTATATCGAAGTTATCTAAAAATTAGAATATACAAACAAATAGCATTAAAATTCTACTTAAAAATATCCAGCATTTGTAAATCTCAAAAGTATACAAATCAATACAACTGGGTTGTTTTGCACCCCTCTACCCAGGCGATGCTTGGCATCCGCTTCTAGTCGATAATAAAGACAAAATAATAATCACAAAATGATAACAATGATGGTAAAAGCCACCAATGGGGCATCAGATCCCAGGGAGTGAAGCTGAAATTAATACTAAGGTGAGTAAAAAGTTTTGCAATATTTTGGGTAACGTGAAGCACAATTCAGTAGCTCTAGATGTTTTATAGCCTTGTCGGCTGAGGCTTTAGAACACACCGACTGCATCTTTGCAAAGGAATGACCCCTCCAATGGGGCCACCTGTTGGCTGTGGGTGGTGACCCATGATGCTTAAGGATGAAACCCTGAAGGCTGAGCGGTCCATGATATGCAATTCCACTTTGGCCTTTACAGGCTAGACAGGCGGTCAGAGAGGCCCCTTCTGATCAATCGGCTCGTCATGTCAAGCCTTCGTACCTATATGATTTTCCCAACCATATTGCCCTTATGGCAAGTCCCAAACCTTTTATCATATATGTGCTAGAAGACTGTGGCTAAGGGTCTTAATGTCCTGGGTATGACGTTAAAATCTATCTGATGGTGAAGTTCCATTTATGGAGCTCTGAGGAGTGTGGAGTACCCCTTCATCACAATTACTCACAGGTCCACTCTCTACCGGAGTGGTATTACCTCTTAGGATTCCATATATAGGTAAAATAAAAAAATGTGCTTGAAAAATGTGTTTAAAAACTGAGTTAAAGAAATCGAGTACCCATCAAGAATGAATAAAACAAAATGGCTTCGGCATAAAATAACCCAACAAGGGTTGACATGCCATAAAATCTAACCAACAAACCAAAGGAAGGAAGGAAGGAAGGAAGGAAGGAAGGAAACAGGAAGTGGAAATAAAAAGGCATAATTTGAAAGAGGAAGAACGTTTGAGGCCTTAAATTGCATGTCAAACCCAGTAGCCCTCTAAGACTGCATGGATTACATATGTATGTCATGAGGGTCACATGGATTACATATGTCTGTCACGAGGGCCGCATATGACAACTAAATCTTTAAATCCTTCTCCTATATTAACAGAACAAAGTGATGATTGCTATCATTAATTTCTTTATTTTCAAGTAAAAGCCAATGAATACATATCAAAAAACATTTTTGATAAAAATAAAGAAATAAAGAATATTACTGGGCGAGTTCAAATTATAAAACGTACTGTCACTTTCAATTATAGTCATGGGCTGATTGAAAGCAGGAGAAGACCAGAGGAAAAACTCACTCTCTTTTATTGACTGGGTTAGCCTCCTCCTCCCAATTCTCAAAGGAAAGGTGAGAGACAATACGTTGATAACAGACTGTTTCTTAACAACACATTTGCCCTAATGAAAATAAACTACCGTTTTTGCTCAGGAAGTTTTGAAAAAAACAAACTTTTAAACAAGTGGGGTTTTGTAAAAGCGCCGTATGAGAGCACAGTTTCCAAATGCCTGGATAAAGAGATAAGGGGAAATGGAGACCAGGAGAAGAATCGAGATCATCTAGACCACAGCACTGTTAAAATAAATAAGTGTACCTTTAAGAGTCTTGAAAACCCAATGAGACTTGCCGTCACCCAAACTTTAGGGAAAAAACAAAAAAGCAAAAAAAAAAAAAAAGCAAAAAAAAACCCAACAAAAACCAACAAAAAAACACCACTTAAATCTGGTATAAAAAATCGCAGACGGATAATTAACAAATTAATTATATACAGAGCAATATTTACACTTTCAATAAGAAAGAGAAACTTAAAAAAAAAACGTCATTTGGCTATTATAAATTTATTTCGACCAGTAGCTGATGTAGATGTAATGGTTGTCTGACGAAACAGGACTGATTTATTGAGTTACTAATCGAAATAAATTTGTAATAGCCAAATGACGGTTTGTTAAATTTTTCTTTCTTATTGAAAGTATATATATATATATATATATATATATATATATATATATATATATATATATGTGTTGTGTGTGTGTGTGTGTGTGTGTGTTTGTGTGTGTGTGTGTGTATATCCCGGCGGCTGTAGGTAGCTTACAAATGTCTAGCCACACTGAAGAGAAATGATACGTCGAGTCGAAACACGGTGTTTGTGGATGAATATATATATATATATATTATATATATTTTTTTATACAAATAGATGCTGTTTTATGAAGAAGAAGAAGGAGAAGAGTAGGATCCAGAGCATCATCATTTGATAATAAACAATAAAAAAAGAAAAATAGCACTTTATTGTATAAAACCATAATAAAACAATATATATATATATATATTGTGTGTGTGTGTGTGTGTGTGTTCCGTATGTGCGCGCGTGTGTGTGTGTGAAAGATGTCGAGAGGAAACGGAAATTAAAAGTGAGCGAGTGATCTAAGTACTGATGTAGTTAATTCCACCATTTCCCGCCCCCCCTCGCCCGATGCTGTTCATCTTATAAGCGAATGCCACAGGTGATATTTTCCTCGTTGACCTTCTCACTGATTCCGACTGTCTCATCCACCTGTCGTCTTCTATCATCTTCGGCAATCTTCTTCTTCTTTAATGAGTCATTCAAGCTTCCATTTTATCGGAACCAACCACGTGACGCTGAACTAAAGAAGAAGAAGAAGAAGAAGAAGAAGAAGAAGAAGAAGAAGAAGAAGAAGAAGAAGAAGAATTCTTTTGTTTCTTTCTTTCATTCGTTCATCGCTTTCTTTCCTTCTTTATCTCTTTGGATTATTTCTTTCTTTCTTTCTTTCTTTCTTTCTTTCTTTCTTACGTCCTTTCTTTCTATCGTCCTTTCTTTTTTTTTCTTCGTTTTTTTTTTCTCCTTTTCTTTCTTTCTTACCTACTTTCGTATATTTATTTCTATCTTTCTTTCTCTTTTTCTTTGTTTCTTTCGTTCTTCTTTTTTTTTCTTCTTCGGGCTCTTTCTTTTTCTTTCTTTCTTTCTTTCTTTCTTTCTTTCTTTCTTTCTTCGCTTTCTAATCGTATCGGCGGATCAACCAATGGGGATCGTTTTGCCCGCAAGTCAGATTCAATGAATTTGCATACGAGATTGTTCGTTTTGCTTGGCGTTGGAAAGAATACAGTAACCAGGTCGGTGGACGAAACGCTGTGCGCTTTGACAAGAAAATCTAGATTAACAAAATTGATTGGATGGTTGATATTAATGGCCGTGGTTGGTTCGACGAATGTAAATTAAGAAAATCTTGCCGAGAATACAAAGACAAAACAATGAATTGACTGAAGACAGAAGACATCTGTTAAAGACTGTTGTTTAAGGCAGACATGTCAAGCAGGCAGTCCGCGGGCCGTGTACGGCCCTCAGCAAGCACACAATAAATTTATAATAGCCAAACGACGATTTGTTCAGTTTTTCTTTCTTATTGAAAGTGTTAATATTGCTCTCTATATAATCGATTTATTATCTTACATTGAGCTCTCTTAGGGATTTGAAATAATCCTTGTATAAATCTATAGGTGTGCATCAGGATGGACATGCATTGTGGATATACAGAGAACAGATTATCACAAATAGAATCAACCCCAACTTACCAGTCAATTGGATATGTTTACCTTTATATATATGAGAGTAAACAAACAGTATGTTTGAGATCGCGATAGCCGACAATTTTGGGAGAATATGTGCTTAATTGATGTCATACCTAATTTGAAAATTAATTAGTTGATAATTAATGAATTAGGCGTGCATATCTGTTTAAATGTAAGGCGTAAACAAATCGAGAAAAAGTCGATCTCTGTATGTACATTTCGGCAAATTATGCCTCATCAGCAGAGTTATAGACAGGAAAGTGCTCTGTGTGTGATTCGAACCCTAACTGTCAGGCTGACACGCGGGGATTCTAACCATTACACTAGCTGGTTTTTCCAGATTTCTCGTTTGTTTTTAAACTGATATATGCTACATTTTGGGGTGACTTTCTATACGACAGTATGAGAGTAAATAATATATATATAGTCCTCCACAGACACCGTGTTTCGACGTCTCACGTCTCTTCGGTGTGGCTAGACTTAGCAACTACTTCTAGCAGAGAGCGACACCCGACTGACTTTTCATCAGTCCGATTCCTTAACCTCGGTCATCATCAGCTGCCAGTAAGAAGCAGAGTTTTAACTGATAAATACATACATCGGTATATATATGATACGGTCACCAGAGAGCTCAAATCCGTAAATAACAGAGAGCCTAGCTTTACGCTAACGGTGAAAGTCAGTCATTTCTACATTATATACATATATATATATATACTAGACAACACGTGAACCATTGGGTCACCCATTCAGCTCTGGGTAGATAATTGAAATTAGGGAAAAGGGAGTTAGCAAAGCGAATAAAATTTTTTTTAAATAAATAAGGCGGACGAAACCTTAAAATCATTCTGAGAAAGTAAATGTCTGGCCTCATTTAAGCTACGGGTTGCTGGTTGTGAAACTTAACATAGAAATACATTTCAAATTCTCTCTCTCTCTCTCTTCTCTCTCTCTCCTCTCTCTCTGCTCTCTCTCTCTACTCTACTCTACTCTACTCTCCAGAGAAACTAACATTATATAACGATGAGGTTGTCAAGAGATACATACAGGGGAAGAAAGAGATAGAAACAGAGTAAAGTAAGAGATTGGTCGTTTTTTACTTAACTGCAAATTACGACTAATTAGAACCAATTAAAACAGAATTTTTCTCAAACATAATTCAATCCTAAAAGTAAGGAATCATTTAGTATAATTTTCGTGTCATTAAACTAAACAGTAAAAAAGCCTTTACGAAGCAAAAGTTGATTAACTCAGCTTTAGTATAATAATAGATGATGTAGAAATACAAATAAGAAAAACTGAAGAATTCCAAAAGATGAAATTATTTGTTGATGTCAAGGTTAGAATATTTCGGACCGCCATATATACCGTCACTTTAACACACAATCAGATTACCCAAGTTGTGTTCCTCATACACTGAATTGGTGGGGACTGGTATCGAACTGAGAACCTTAAGATTCCTAGGCAGATGCTCTACCGACTGAACTAAACCAGTCCCAATAACATCAGTTTTAGTTATGTATAAACAAGACGATTCCTGTTCGGTGATTTTTGTATTGAATTCCCATCTCTTTTAACGCGTCGTATAAGGTTGTTGTCTATTTTCGTCTAGAAAAACTCGTAGCGGAAGGAAACAGAAAGTTTATCTGATCTATCAATTGATATCTGTCTGTACACATAGATTCGATTCTTAACTGAGAACTGCAGTTCTTAAAATAGGATTTTTTTTTCAACCATTTTTGACATCGCAATTCTAACTCGCTAAACATTAGGCGTGGCGTATTCTTCCAAGATGAGTTTACCTTTTTAATCAAAGCAGAATTAATTCTCAATTGATATTTTTAACCGTGATTAATGATGACTTCCATTTATATTTGAAGAGATTTGCGTTTTGTTTTTTTTTACTAAATTTTGTATCATTATTTTACTAGTTGAAGCATTTTTGTTATATTTTACTTGTTTATTTTAGGTGAAACATTTTATACTATTTTACTATTTGTTTTAGGTGAAACATTTTTATACCATTGTACTAGTTGGGTGTAAGTGAAACATTTTTATACCATTATTTTACTTGTTTATTTTAGGTGAAACATTTTTATACTATTTTACTATTTGTTTTAGGTGAAACATTTTTATACCATTGTACTAGTTGGGTGTAAGTGAAACATTTTTATACCATTATTTTACTTGTTTATTTTAGGTGAAACATTTTATACTATTTTAACTATTTGTTTTAGGTGAAACATTTTTATACCATTGTACTAGTTGGGTTTAAGTGAAACATTTTTATACCATTATTTTACTTGTTTATTTAGGTGAAACATTTTATACTATTTTACTATTTGTTTTGGTGAAACATTTTATACCATTGTACTAGTTGGGTTTAAGTGAAACATTTTTATACCATTATTTTACTTGTTTATTTAGGTGAAACATTTTTACTATTTTACTATTTGTTTTAGTGAAACATTTTTATACCATTGTACTAGTTGGGTTTAAGTGAAACATTTTTATACCATTATTTTACTTGTTTATTTTAGGTGAAACATTTTTATACTATTTTACTATTTGTTTTAGGTGAAACATTTTTATACCATTGTGCTAGTTGGGTTTAAGTGAAACATTTTTATACCATCATTTTACTTGTTTATTTTAGGTGAAACATTTTTATACTATTTTACTATTTGTTTTAGGTGAAACATTTTTATACCATTGTACTAGTTGGGTTTAAGTGAAACATTTTTATACCATTATTTTTACAAGTTTGTTTTAGGTGAAACATTTTTATACTATTTTACTATTTTTTTAGGTGAAACATTTTTATACCATTGTCCTAGTTGGGTTTAAGTGAAACATTTTTATACCATTATTTTACTTGTTGTTTTAGGTGAAACATTTTTATACTATTTTACTATTTGTTTTAGGTGAAACATTTTTATACCATTGTACTAGTTAGGTTTAAGTGAAACATTTTTATACCATTATTTTACAAGTTTGTTTTAGATGAAACATATTTGCAATTAGTATTTTCTCAGCTTGTTTTAAGTGAAAAATTCTTAGTATTGTTTTTTTACTAGCTTGCTTTCGGTGAAACATTTTTGCTACTAATTTTTAATAGTTTGTTTTAGACAAAACATTTTTCCTATTAATATTTTACTAGGTGAAGCATTTCTGCTATTATATTTTACTTGTTCGTTTAGGTGAATCATTATTGCTATTATTATTTTACTTAGTGGAGCACTTTTGCTATTATTTTTTACTAGTTAGTTTTAGGTTAAAAAAATTGCTATTGTTATTTTTTACTAGTCTGTTTTAGGTAAAGTATTTTTGCTATTATCATTCTACCGTCAATTGGCCACTCGCCATCTTTACTTTTTTAAAAACTTTTACTTGAAACCATATAACTATATGCAAATAAATGATTATTGTTAAATAGATAATCGCTTTAAACAATAAAATTATTAGTATTAGATAGGAATACTTGAAGTCATACCACTGTGTGCAAATTATTTGTTTTAGGAATACATGATATCATATGAATGTGTTCAAAAACCATCTTAATCAACAACTACACAAAAATATGAATATAAATGTACAATAAATGCAATTCCCTAATTTCTAGGCAGAAAATAACCCTAGACAGATTGACATTAGTCTCGGGCGGTCTGTTCTTTGGTGAAGAGTTCGATCCTCAATGAGTGTTTTATTACTGTGAACTAGAACCAACCTAACCTATACTTAGAAAAACATTTAAGTGTATTCCCCGTTACTTAGATAGGTGCGTGTGTCCTGCCTATACAAGTGGTCATTTGTTTTAGTCAAGTTTTAAAAGATATGGTAATTGGAATTTAACACTACCCATTTAAAAAAGAACTGGCGCTGCACAACCTTTTCATAAATGTTATTTGACTTTGTTTTGTGCAATACAAACTGGGCACGTAGTATATATATATATATATATATATATATATATATATATATATATACTAAAGCTGCGTGAATCAA
>CM042148.1:86277820-86292820 GCA_023376005.1 Doryteuthis pealeii
GCTAGCATCCCCCCCACCCCCCCAGCTGCTGAGGTAGAAGGAAAGATGGGTCATTCCATTATAATCACAACACCGAGCTAAAATTCTTCTGTAGGAATTTAATTTTATATATTTCTTCTTTTTTTAGATTTGGAACGCTAGCCGTTTTTAAGCTTTCTTTTCTCTCATCTTTTTTCTCTTCTGACAGTTAATGATGGAGATGCTCGTGGAATTTGTGGAGAAAAGAGTTGATGGTGCAGGCGGCACTCCAAAGTACTTTTGGTTAATGGGAGGTGTGACCTCATCTTGTCAAACCACTTGTTATATCGTATGACGCAGTATAGCGAGTGGTCAATCACGGGAGTATTAAAGGAGATTTCCTTCACATAAGTCCGCAGCACCAAAGTGAAATCTGTGTGTACTTATATAGTGGTTAGCAACACCACCACTGCTGAGGTACAGGTGAAGATGGGTCATTCCCATTATAAAAAGTAAAAGTAAAGTTGACGTGGCGGGCTACAGTAAGGTATCAGCCAGTCAGCGAGGAGAGTTTATCGCGCCTTTTCAATAGCCGCTAGACAAGGAGATTGTTTTTAGCATCTGAAGGTGGAGGCGCCACACTACCACTAGCCTCCTTACTTTACCGCACAGATACTCTGTGTTACCATACGCTGAGTTAGCGAGGACCGGTATCTGACTAGGAACCTTGTGGTTTCTAGCGCGACGCTCTACCGACTGAGCTAGCAAGTTTGGTCCTCGTCGGATGCCATATACTTGCGACCTTGAGTCACATCCTACCGCGCGGCGAATGGATTGGGTAAATATCTAAATTTATTTTTACTTGGATGCAGCAGAAATAACTACTTCATTAAAGCAGAGCACGATCCTTAGTAAAGAATCCTTTGGTTGTTCCTTGCTGGCTTCCCCAATCGTGCAGCTCCTTCGCATGGTTGCAAATGACGTCTCTCAGTGTGCAGCGATTAAGTACCAACCAGCCACGCACTCGAGCTGTTGATTGGCTGAGGTTTAAACCACGTGACCTAGTTTAGTCTATAAAATTTAAGTGGTGTATTGCAGCAACTTATATACCCAAAAATATTCAACATTTGCAAACACCTTCGGTGGACGACAATCACTAATTTCAATGTAAAATCAACCCGTGGAGTTATTTTCTACGCGGAAGACATTTTGTTTTATTCATTCTTGTTGGGTATTCAATTTTTAAACTCAATTTTAATCCTTTTAACCATACATGGAGCCTAATAGGCACTAGATTTCAGCTTTAACGTCATACCGGCAGGACACCTAAGACCCTCATCGCACAGCCTTTCTAGCAAGCGTATATGATAAAAAGAGTTTAGGCGGTTGCCAATAGGGCCATCTGGTTGGACAATCATATAGGGTCTAGGCTTGACGTTACTAGCCGATTGATCGAGGGGGGGGGCTATCCGCCGCTGTCTAGCCTAAATAAAGCCAACGTAGAAATGTTCTATGTCATGAACTGCTCAGGCACAGGTTCATTCTCGTTCGTATTTCACATTTTTTAAAGCACGTTTTTAAAACTCATTTTGTTCAATAATAATTACGACCATCTCGGGTCAAAGCGGACCGTGGGTACTCCACACTCCGCAGAGTTCCAAAATTCGATCTACACATAATGGCAGTTTAACGTCATACCCAGGACACTAAGACACTCAGCCACTGCATTCAGCTCACTACATGATAAAAAGGGTTGGGGTTGCCATAGGACAATAGGCAGTCATGTAAGGTGCTTAGGTTTGGCGTGACTAAAGCCGATTGACCGAAGGGGGGCATATTCCGATGCCCGTCTAGTTTCACTAAGGACCGAAGTGGAGCGTTGCATATTATGGACTGCTCAGGCCACCAGGATTCCGTCCTAAGCATCAATGGTCGCCACTCACGACCACCAGTTGGACCCATTGGGCAAAGGATTTTACTCTGGCATAGGTTGGTCAGTCGGCTGTAGTGCTATGGAGAGATGTTGCAGGGCGGTTGTGCTATGGAGGGAATGCTCAGAGTCACCTTGGCATGGAGCAACCGGGAAAATATATAAAAGCGTGTGTGTTATTGTATAAAGTTGTGTTATCCAGAAATTCTAAAATAGAAGAGAGAGGAGAGAGAGAGAGATGAAGAGAGAGAGAAGAGAGAGAGGGGGGAATGTGTGTGTGTGGTGTGTGTGTGTGTGTTTTCCTGTGAGTTGCATGCGTGTTAAATATATAACTAGCAGGACTGGATATACTACAATATGATAATTTATTTTATCACAAACTTTTGATATGTTTACTTAAGAGCTATTGTAATAGTTCCATATGTAAAAGAATAATAAAATCTTAGCTCTTTTTTTTCTTCATCTTATCATTATGTCATTGAAACGATTAGTGTTATTGTTTTCACGTTCTTACCCTCTCTATATTATTTCTCCTACTCTTTATTTCTTAATAATAAAAACGGAAATGGTCCATTTTTACCTGAGGTGACGAAACTCATAAGAAATAAAGAATTCGTCAAATAAGCAACAGATAATCAAATATTTACATTTTTGCATTTGATCTGGACGATTGGACGGTCTCAATTTTAACCATAAGCGTGGTGGCAAGATTGTAATGGACAGAAGATTGAGGAACACGAGCATTAATATGTAGATGTGTGTGCTAGTGTGTAAACATAATGNTATACTATTTTATATTTTGTTTAGTGAACATTTTATACCATTGTACTAGTTGGGTTTAAGTGAAACATTTTTTATACCATTATTTTACAAGTTTGTTTTAGGTGAAAACATTTTTATACTATTTTACTATTTGTTTAGTGAAACATTTTATAATTGTCCTAGTTGGGTTTAAGTGAAACATTTTTATACATTATTTTACATTTTAGGGAAACATTTTATACTATTTTACTATTTGTTTTAGGTGAAACATTTTTTACCATGTACTAGTTGGTTTAAGTGAAACATTTTTATACCATTATTTTACAAGTTGTTTAGATGAAACATATTGCAATTAGTATTTTCTCAGCTTGTTTTAAGTGAAAAATTTCTTAGTATTGTTTTTTTACTAGCTTGCTTTCGGTGAAACATTTTTGCTACTAATTTTTAATAGTTTGTTTAGACAAAACATTTTTCCTATTAATATTTACTAGGTGAAGCATTCTCTGCTATTATATTTTACTGTTCGTTTAGGTGAATCATTATTGCTATTATTATTTTACTTAGTGGAGCACTTTTGCTATTATTTTTACTAGTTAGTTTTAGGTTAAAAAAAATTGCTATTGTTATTTTTACTATCTGTTTTAGGTAAAGTATTTTTGCTATTATCATTCTACCGTCAATTGCCACTCGCCATCTTACTTTTAAAAACTTTTACTTGAAACCATATAACTATATGCAAATAAAATGATTATGTTAAATAGATAATCGCTTTAAACAATAAAATTATTAGTATTAGATAGGAATACTTGAAGTCATACCACTGTGTGCAAATTATTTGTTTTAGGAATACATGATATCATATGAATGTGTTCAAAAACCATCTTAATCAACAACTACACAAAAATATGAATATAAATGTACAATAAATGCAATTCCCTAATTTCTAGGCAGAAAATAACCCTAGACAGATTGACATTAGTCTCGGCGGTCTGTTCTTTGGTGAAGAGTTGGATCCTCAATGAGTGTTTTATTACTGTGAACTAGAACCAACCTAACCTATACTTAGAAAAACATTTAAGTGTATGCCCCGTTACTTAGATAGGTGCGTGTGTCCTGCCTATACAAGTGCATTTGTTTTAGTCAAGTTTTAAAAGATGGTAATTGGAATTTAACACTACCCATTTAAAAAAGAACTGGCGCTGCACAACCTTTTTATAAATGTTATTTGACTTTGTTTTGTGCAATACAAAACTGGGCACGTAGTATATATATATATATATATATATATATAATATATATATATATACTAAAGCTGCGTGAATTCAATGATATTTTGCTAAAGGTTTTTCCTATTTAGTTTAATGATACAAAATACATCCCAAAATATTCCTTAATTTTGGGATTAAGTTATATTTGAAAAAATTCAATTTTATTTTGTCTAATTTGTCGTAATTTGCAATTAAGTCAAAATCTTACCCATCTCTGACTCATATTCTACCTGTCAATTTCCCCCTAAGATATATCTTAATCAACTATGTTTAGCTTTCACCGTATATATATATATATATATATATATATATATATATATATTATATAGAGAGAAGAAGAAGAGAGAGAGAGAGAGAGACTGGAGAGTAGTAGCGGTAGAAGAAATTATTCGTATGTTGATTTTCAGTAGCAAACGGACTGGCTTATTATTTAAGACGGATCATGTTTTTGACTGAGTTGCAAATTTTAGCAAAATTGATTTTTAATGTTGTTTCTTTGTTGTTTTTTTCTTCGATCATATTTATTTTTAAAATCTAATTCGTTTGCAAAGTTCTTCAGGAGAACTCTTCTGAAGAAGGTGTACCT
Organism: Doryteuthis pealeii; assembly: GCA_023376005.1. Taxonomy (NCBI): domain Eukaryota; kingdom Metazoa; phylum Mollusca; class Cephalopoda; order Myopsida; family Loliginidae; genus Doryteuthis; species Doryteuthis pealeii. Next base: position 86,282,325 of record CM042148.1, read on the forward strand.
TGGACACCGAAATCGTGGTGAGAAAAACTTTTTCTACAACTATATATATAATATTGCTACCGCAGCCAAAGTTAGACAATCTTTTTTCTACCAGGCCGCTTCGCCTCTAATAAGGACGACTGCCAAACTCAACAAGCTTACTTGTTATAAATATACGTGTTGCTGTGAAGCACTTATATGGCCGTACGATCCAAAGATTGGCTGTTCAGGTGTTAACCAGCACTTTTACCCCGAGTAATACGCGAAACACAGACCAATAACATCCGGGTTGTCGCGAGCAACGAGTCTTCGATTTTGCGAAACATCTAATCAGCATGAGCACTTGCGGTTCTAGTGTAATAATGATCACCAATTCTCTGTTTTGCACAGCTAGGACGAAACACCATTTACAGGTCCTTGAGCCGTAAACCATTAATTTTTTTCGTCTACCTTGTGCCAGACAGATTCAGACCTAGCACTCGTTATTTATTGCGAGTCTGGGCTCACTTGATGGGGACTTGAAAAGAGAAGTAAATTTTTTTTTTTTTTTTTTTTTTTTTTTGTTCTTTTCTTTTCTCCCTAAAAAACCCCCCTCATATATATATATATACCGTATTTACAATTGACTTTTGTCCGTCTCCGCTGTAAAACCTTGATGAGCAACCGACGAAAGGGCCCTGTGTTTTATTAAATAAAACATTTTTGTTTTTTTTTTATCCACTCTTCCTTCTATCCACTATTGATCAGTCATGATTACCCTTAGATATTATTGAAATTGCTTTTTACCAGAAATATTATATATATATATATATAATAATATTATATATATATATATACATAGTTGTAGAAAAGGTTTTTCTTTCTACCGCGGTTTCGGTGTCAAGGAAACCGCGCATGGGCATACTAGTGCGGGACACCCAGCGATGTACGGATGCCAGCATGCTGTGTGGAGGACCTCCCGAGGTCAATGAATGATTGGGAGGGTTGACGAGAAATTGTCATGAATATCGCGCTACTGGCACGACAGATATATATATATAATATATATATATATATATATATAATATATATATATATATATCTAAGTTACATCATTAATAGCTATAAACATATTTACGTAATAATCAAATATTTAATGGTAATTACAGTCAGATACTAATGCATAGATTATGTTTTAGCAAACAATCACTGATTCACTTAGCTTAATAATAATTAATAATAATAATAATAATAATATATATATATTATATATATATATATAATAATATCATTTATATTATATTATTATAGCAACATATCTAATTAATGTAATTACAGTAAGATATTAATATAGATTGTGTTTCTCAAAATGGCCGTGCTTTTAAATCGCTTATGAAAATAAAGTATATGTTTTGTTAAGCACAAAAGAAAATGTTGCTACTTACAAGAATTAATCAGCTTGAGCGAACAGAAGTTGTTGCAAGTGTCATGGCCAACAGACAAGTAAGCTTATTGGTGACGGAGTACTTTGTCGCCAGAGGATTGGTTGATGGATGTCTGATGGCGGGGTTACAAGTGGTCCGGCAAGCCACCAGATTACGTACAAACATAGAAACGATCAGATACACAAGCGTATACACACACAACACACAATACACGTGCACGCATACATACACACACACTACACACACACATACACACAACACACACACACACATACAACACACATACACACACACACACACGCGAACACATATGCGAGCTTAGGAAGTACACAAAGGCGCATTATAATTTAGATATAGTTAAATATAATTATAATACACACTAGCACACACATCTACATATTAATGCTCGTGTTCCTCAATCTTCCGTCCATTACATCTTGCCACACGCTATGGTTAAAAATGAGACCGTCCAAATCGTCCAAGATCAAATGCAAAAATGTAAATATTGATTATCTGGTGTTGCTTATTTGACGAATTCTTATTTCTTATGAGTGTCGTCACCTCAGGTAAACAATGGACCATTCCGTTTTTTATTATAAAGAAATAAAGAGTAGGAGAAATATATATAGAGAGGGTAGAACGTGAAAACAATAACACTAATCTGTTTCAATTGAACATAATGATAAGATGAAAAGAAAAAAAGAGTAAGATTATTATTCTTTTACATATGGAACTATTTACAATAGCTCTTAAGTAAACATATCAAAAGTTGTAAAAATTAAATTATCATATTGTAGTATATCCAGGTCCTGCTAGTATATATTAACACGCATGCACAATCACAGGAGAACACACACACACACACACACACACACATCTCTCTCTCTCTCTCTCTCTTCTATTTTAGAATTCTGGATAACACAACTTTATACAATAACACACACGCTTTTTATATATTTTCCCGGTTGCTCCATGCCAAGGTTGACTCTGAGCATCCCTCCATAGCACAACCGCCCTGTCAACATCTCTCCATAGCACTACAGCCGACTGCACCTATGCAGAGTAAATACCTGCCAATGGGTCCAACTGTTGGTCGTGAGTGGCGACCCATGATGCTTAAGGACGGAATCCTGGTGGCTGAGCAGTCCATAATATGCAACGCTCCACTTCGGTCCTTAGGAAACTAGACGGGCGATCGGAAATGCCCCCTTCGGTCAATCGCTAGTCACGCCAAACCTAGCACCTACATGACTGCCTATTGTCCTTATGGCAACCCCAACCCTTTTTATCATGTATGAGCTTGAAGGCAGTGGCTGAGTGTCTTAGTGTCCTGGGTATGACGTTAAACTGCATCTAATGGTGAAGTCCAATTTTGGAACTCTGCGGAGTGTGGAGTACCCACGGTCCGCTCTGACCGAGTGGTCGTAATTATTATTGAACAAAATGAGTTTTTAAAACGTGTTTAAAAAATTGAATACCGAACGAGAATGAATCCTTGTGCCTGAGCAGTTCATGACATAGAACATTCTACGTTGGCCTTTACTTAGGCTAGACAGGCGGTCGGATAGCCCCCCCCTCCGATCAATCGGCTAGTAACGTCAAGGCACCGTCCCAACCAGAATGGCAACGCCTACTCTTTTTATCATATACGTGCTAGAAGGCTGTGCATGAGGGTCTTAGTGTCCTGGGTATGACGTTAAAGCTGAATCTAGTGCCTATTAGAGCTCCATGTATGGGTTAAAAAGATTAAAAATTGAGTTAAAAATTGAATACCCAACAAGAATGAATAAAACAAAATGTCTCCGGTAGAAAATAACTCACGGGTTGATTTTAACATTGAAATTAGGATGTCGTCCACCGAAGGTTTTGCAAAGTGTTGGAATATTTTGGGTATATAAGGTGTGCTGCAATACACCACTTAAATTTATAGACTAAACTAGGTCACGTGGTTTAAACCTCAGCCAATCAACAGCTCGAGTGCGTGGCTGGTTGGCTACTTAATCGCTGACACTGAGAGACGTCTATTTGCAACCATTGACGAAGGAGCTGCACGACTGGGGAGCAGCAAGGAACAACCAAAGGATTCTTTACTAAGGATCGTGCTCTGCTTAATGAAGTATGTTTATTCTGTGCATCCAAGTAAAATAAATTTAGATATTTACCCAATCCATTCGCCGCGGGTAGGATGTGACTCAAGGTCGCAAGTATATGGCATCCGACGAGGACCAAACTTGCTAGCTCAGTCGGTAGAGCGTTCGGCTAGAAACCACAAGGTTCCTAGTTCGATACCGGTCCTCGCTAACTCAGCGTATGAGTAACACAGGTATCTGTGCGGTAAAGTAAGGAGCTAGTGGTAGGTGTGGCGCTCCACCTCAGATGCTAAAACAATCTCCTTGGTCTAGCGCTATTGAAAAGGGGATAAACTCCCTCGCTGACTGGCTGATACCTACTTTAGGCCGCCACGTCAACTTTACTTTTACTTTTTATAATGGAATGACCCATCTTCCCTGTACCTCAGCAGTGGTGGTGGTGCTAACCACTATATAAGTACACACAGATCACTTGGTGTGGGACTTATGTGAAGGAATCTCCTTTTAATACTCCCGTGATTGACCACTCGGTATAACTGGTCATTACGATATAACAAGTGGTGACAAAGATGAGGTCACACCTCCCATTAACCAAAAAGTACTTGTGGATGTGCCGCCTGCACCATCAACTTCTTATTCTCCACAAATTCCACGAGCATCTCCATCATTAACTGTCAGGAAGAGAAAAAGATTGAGAGAAAAGAAAGCTGTAAAACGGCTACGTCCAAATCTTAAAAAAGAAGAAATATAAAAAATTAAATTCCTACAGAAGAATTTAGCTCGGTGTGTGTGATATAATGGAATGACCCATCTTTCCTCTACCTCAGCAGTGGTGCTAGCCACTATTTAAGTACACACATATCACTGTGTGAGACTTATGTGAAGAACTCTACTCATAATACTCCCGTGATCGACCACTCGGCACAACTGGTCATTACGATATAACAAGATGCAATAGATATAGGAGGTAAAATGAACGTATGAATGGCTAGCGAAGAATTGGGATGCTTTTTTTTAAAGGACAATTGTGATCTGTCCGATTTGGTTTGATGGCATAACAAACCATCGCGGGTTATTCAATGCCAGAGCCATCTTTGATACAGAGAGTTCCGAAAGTTTTGTCACTCCCCTACTAAAATATAACCTCTAATTAATCAACTATAATTACACGAAATAAGCTGTGGAAATAAAATAGAAAATTATATTATCATAATACTCTTGTACCTTAATCTTCTGGCCGTCATCATCTTGCAACAAACACCCTTTTGTTTAAAAATGAGACCGTCAAAATTGTCCATGATCAAATGCAAAAATGTAAATCTTGATTATCTGGTGTCGCTTATCTGCCGAATTCTTATTTCTCATGAGTGTCGTCGTCACCTCAGTTAAATAATGGATCATTCCGTTTTTTTGTTATAAAGAAATAAAGGGAAGAAAAAGGACATGTTACACAGAAAAATATGATAAGAAAGGAAGAAAGAAAGAAAGAAAGAAAGAAAGAAAGAAAGAAAGAGAGAAGGGGAAAATAGACTGAGGTGACAATAACGCTAATCATTTTCATCGAAGATAATAAAAGAAAGAAAAAAGTATGTGTGTGTGTGTGTGTGTGTGTGTGTGTGTGAGAGAGAGAGAGAGAGAGAGAGAGAGAGAGAGAGAGAGAGAGAGAGAGTTAAATCAAGTTAATTATACTTTTTACATAATGAACTATTTTGCATTAACTACTAAGTAAACGTATCAAACGTTGTAATAATTAAATTATCATACTGTGGTATATTCACACTATAATTAAGGATATTATAATTATGTCGCTAAAACAAAAAAATAATGAAAATAAAAATGTTAGGGGTGACAAGATTTTCGGACCACCCTGTAGAAGAATCGGTATTATTAACCATTGCTAGGTTCGTACATTTCCCAAGCGTATTTGTCCGAAAGTGAACGTCATAGCACGACTGGAATTCGAACTCACTTACTACGATGTCTCAGTCAAGCACGTTAGCCACTCCACCACGGAGACTCTTCTACCCACGGGTCTGTCTGATTAGCCTGACTCTTGAAGATTAATCGCTTATGATTGAGTAATGATCGATTTAATAAAAGTCTTAGAGTTGATTGTCATTAAATCACCAATAAATCATACAAAAGTCATAATGTTTGCCTTTAACGATGTGGAAAGACTCAAAGTCAATTAGCTAGCAAATTTATGCACGCTACTGAAACTGCACTCAAAAAATAGAACAACTCTAATTCATTGAACCAGATATTTCTTCTTGTTAACCTTTAAGATTTATCCACTCTAATATTCTCAAACAATTAGAAACCCTCTCTCAATATGCTAGCCTTCCCATTCTGTCTGCTATTTTGTAGTATATATAAATCAATTGCTACTCAGTATTAATTATCTCCTGTAGAATGTGATGTAAATAACTAAGAGAATAGTGACTTGAATAGTAATATAGTTTCGGTTACAGACAGAAAAACACACAATCTCCATTATAATAAGATATATATATATATATATACAAGGTGTGTCACAAAAGTATCGAGATTCAAGCTGTATTTACCAAATAGAAATGAACAATGAATGGAACGTAATTCTTTTTCAGAATACAAGTTGTGTCCTAAAACTGCGGAGTTTGAAGCTGTATTTACCAAGATAGAAATGAACAATGAATCGAACGTAACTTTTTTTGCAGAATACAAGGTGTGTCATAAAAGTGCCGAGTTTGAAGCTGTATTTACCAAGATAGATATTAACAATGAATGGAACGTTAATTTCTTCAGAATACAAGGTGTGTCAAAAAGTACCTTCAATCTCGATACTTTTTTGACACACATATATATATATATATATATATATATATATTATATATATATATAAAGGGCAGTTTTGTGTATGTATGTATATATGTATGTTCGGAGGAACAGCTCAGTCGGTAAAGCATCCAGCTCGGAACCACTAGATTCCGAGTTCAATACCGGCCCTCGCCAACTTAACGTATGAGTACCACAGGGATATGAGTAGCACAGTAGCGCTCCACCTCAGACGCAAAAACATTCTCCCTTGTCTAGCGCTAGTGAAAAGGAGATAGACTCCCTCGCTGTCTGGCTGATACCGACAATTATGCACTCCTCTGATTGTACTTACTTAGATATATATACACATTACCTATTAGTAGATCTTGCTTTTTGATAACAAATTATGAAGATTTGATTTATATTAATGAAGATACTACTACTACTACTACTACTACTACTTTCTGTCCATTGTATCCGTTGATAACACCACGCGAATCCTTTTCCTCCAATTTATTCGGTCTCTGGTTGCATCTTGCCAACTGCCTATGGGGATGTTAAAGTCCTTCAGGTTTCTCTTGATGTTGTCTTTCTATCTGAGCCTTGGTCTAGCGATTCTACGTGATCCCTCTCTTAGTTGAGAGTACAGAATCTGCTTTGGTAGTCTGTCATCCCTAAGTCTGTTTAAGTAGTCAGCCCATCTCTGATCGCGTTGGTCAAGTATTTCGTGCATGCCAGGGAGTCCAGTTCTCTTCAGGATGGTCCTGTTTGAAACACGTTGCCACCACCTGACATTTAATATACTGCGCAAGTGACGCATGTAGTAGACATGTAATCTATGGGCATCCGCTTTGTATATCGTTCAGGCTTCTGTGCCGTACAGGAGGGTTGAGAGAACGGTTGTACGGTATACTGCATATTTAGTTTTCAAGGAGATGTCTCTGTTGAACCAGACTCGCCTCTTCAGCCGACCAAATGCTTTAGAAGCATTTGAAATTCGGAGATCAAGCTCTGCATTGAATCTATTGTTGATGGCAGCTGTGGAGCCCAGGTACTTGAAGGTATTTACCTGAGCTAGAATCTGATCTTCTAGTTTCCAGTGTCATGTGATGTCGGGGGTGGGGCTGATACATAACTTCGGTCTTATTGAGGTTTATTTTCATCTCAAATGCCTTTGCATAGTCTGCGAATCGTGTGATTATGTCTTGAGCGTCTTGGTGGTTGTGTACCAGGAAGGCAGTGTCGTCTTCATACATGAGCTCACGCACCAGGATGTGTTTGGTCTTTTTTGCAGATCTAAATTGTTTGATATTGAACAGGTCTTCCCTGGTCTAGTCTGTATCTATACAGCCCTGTTTCAATCCACTCCCATCTTCAAATGACTCTGAGAGTTCCCCCTTAAACTGACCGATGCCATCATTCCTGTATACAAGGCAGATACGAGCTTGGACGAAGTACTCAGCGCACCCCAGTCTCTGTAGGATGTCCCCTACTGCTTGTCTGTTCACTGTGTCGAAGGCTTTTGTGAAGTCAACAAAGATCATGTAGAGAGGCATATTCTGTTCAATGCATTTCTCCGTGTTATATATTAACAAAGAATTGTAGTACAAACATATACAAATGAAAGGTACTCGCGAGGCCGTCTTAACAGCTATCCGCTGAAATATTGACTCTCGCTTAAGTGCAAAACTTGCTGCTATTTATAAGTTGGAAGAGCTCATGCGTGCGTGGTAAATTACCATAACAAGTTCCCCTTCCAAAAAACTGTTTTGGTAGGCCCTAACAATTCAGTATTTATGATACCCATGGGGTGCCCCACATTTATAGCCTTATTCCAGTTGATATGAGTAAATTCCGGTCTTCTTAGAGACTGAGATATTTACATGTTCTCCACCGGTCATCTTAATTTATTTAGAGATAGAGAAGAAACGAAGTGACGGAGGAGTAATTTAGAGACTGATTGACAAACAGGCATCTAAGAATTTTTTTTTCTTTCCTTCTTTTCATCTTTTCATTATGTTTAATTGAAACAGATCAGCGTTATCGCTTCCGCTCACTCACCTATCTTTCCCCTAATCTCTTTCTTTCTAATTATATTTTTCTGTGGAGCATGTCATTTTTCTTTTCTTTTCTTTCTTTCTTTCTTTCTTTCTGATGAAAACGGAATTTTCCATTATTATCTGAGGTGACGACAATAAGAAATAAGAAATTCGACGATTAGGCTACACCAGATGATTAGGATTTACATTTTTGTATTCCATCTTGGATTATTTAACCAGAGAGATGTTGCAGGATGATAACGGACGGAAGATTAAGGAACAAGCGTATTAATATATAGATTATTATTATTATTATTATTATTATTATTATTATTATTATTATTATTATCTGGTTTAGGGTGTTGGTAATAAGAGTAGAAACAATTATTTTTGTCAATTCGGCAAAAGTTTGTTTCATTATTCCAAGATGTCCTTGGAGGCCACGAGCCAATTTTGCCAAAATTGTCAGCACAGTTGTTGGCCAGGGCACAGGTGCGTGGTGGCAAATGTTGCTTAGTAATCAAGTGTATAGGGGGAGGAGCGAGAAGAAAGAGAGAAGAGATGGTACAGAAACGAGGGTGGGGGTACGTGGAAGATAAGATCCACTGCTTCGCATCGTAAAGTAGATTTAGTGTTGTTTGATAACTGAAGAAAACGTAAGAAAGTTTCATATATTTGCCACCGCCATCGACTTTTGGGCCAATCTTCCATATATGGGAATACAAGCGCACAACGATTGATATGGACAAATTAATACACAGATTTATCTATCTATCTATCTATCTATCTATCTATCTTGGGATCTTGGGCTAAATTGCGTCTTTCCACATGAAGGATGAGTGCAATGCAAAGTTACTATCAATTTGCATACGTTTAAACTGAAATAAACGAACCTTTAGGCACCCCTTTTTGATCTCGATTAAGAAAGGATATGTTTTTCATTTACACCGTCAATTGTTTGTTAGGGATTAGGGTTAGGGGTTGGGGTTAGGTTTAGTGTTGGGGTTAGGAGTTAGAGATAGGGGTTAGTTTTATAATTTCAAAAGAATCTAAAAAGTCGTCTGTTAAAACAACCGGATATTGACGGTGTAAATGAAAAACATGTAATTTCTTAATCGAGATCAAATTATTTATTTATTCATTTTCCAATTAAACTAACCCTAAACCCAACCCCTACCCAAACCCTAACACTAAACCCCTAGTTAAAATTAACAGTTTTATTACAAAACTTGTGGGTTCTGTTCTTTCTGGGTCACCCTAATTTTCCGACCGATTAGCCCCATATGAGTATATCTTTATACAATCACATTGTGACAATACCCGGTCTGCACTCGCTACACCTTCGTTGCACAATGTCTATGACCCCAACATTGTAATATTCTGTGCTAGCTGATTCGAAGGGCACGAGTCAGAGACAGGTTCACAAGGATTAAAAACAAAACACAACACAAAGTCTGATAACAGGACGCTGATGGTAGAGGAAGATGTGACTGTGACACTCTGTGCAGTTTGTGGTGGAGTAGTGTATACTTAGGTCTATGTCAGTTGGCAAGAAAGTTGTTTTAACTCTAAGTCGAATACTGGCTTCACTGGCTATTTTCTGTCTCTGCTGCTACTTAGACGACACTATCACCCGACTGTTGGTCTCAAACTAACTCAAGGGCTGGAGCTTAGCTGAATATATATAAATTTCACCCTACACATCCCCATGGATTCGACCACCCAGATGTTCGGTACTTAATTTTAGTCGCAGACTTTATGTCTGCGATTTCCCTTAAAATTAAAGCAATTACTTTTTTTTTTCAGTCTGAACGTCCCTATTATTCAGACCATTAATTCACTCGAAAGTGGTTTTCTCATAAAACAGTTTTTTTCTTAAAACATATATACCTAAAGATATTATCTCTAACTAGCTTAACTTCATAGTGGCCGTTCAATTCTCTTAAACTTTACTGCTGAATCCTTTGTGTCCTTAAAGGACAACCACCCACCCATATACATATGCCTGGGCTTAACACATTCTAATTTTTTTTGACCATGTCATAGTGTCACAAAATTATACAGGTGTACTCTCACATACTACAGGGTGTCCAAAAAGTTTGGGTACATGGGGATTAACACATACTTTTAAGACAAAACAATTTTATTTAATTATAATGTTAATAAAT
>CM042148.1:86297820-86305320 GCA_023376005.1 Doryteuthis pealeii
AGCCTAGTCGTTTGGGGCTTAAGAATACACCGACTGCACCTCTGTAGAGAGGTAAGACCCCCAAATGGAGCCAACTGTTGGCCGCGGATGATGCTTAAGGATAAAATCCAAGTGGCTGAAAAGTCCATAACATGCAACACACCACTTCGACCCTTACTTATGCTAAACGGACAGCCAGAGAAGCCAAACCCTAGCACCTATATGATTGTCTAGACCCTATTGCTCTTATGGCAACACTCCAACACTTTTTATCGTATATATATATATTTACCAACCTCTCCGCACGAGCAGGATGTGACACAAGGTCAATTTCTTAAGCGGAGTTCAACAGGTTTCAATTCAGAGTTTTCCTTCTCCAAGGCTGGTTGCCTAACCAAGGTTAAAGAATCCAGTCTGCCCTACTATTTATCCATAGCTGGTGGGAGATTAGGATTCATACCTTTCCCAAGGGTATTAGCGCTAAGTGAAATGCAATTACCATGTCCTTTTTATCGTATATATGCTAGAAGGCGGTGGTTGGGGGTCTAATGTCCTAGGTATGATGTTATACTCTATCTGATGGTGAAGTTACAATTTTGGAGCTCTGGGGAATGTGGAGTACCCCTTCATCCTCATAACTCCCAGGTCCATTATAACCCGGAGGAGTAGTACCTGTTAGGGTCCCATCAATGGGTTCAATAGAAACACATGAGTTTAAAAAATGTGTTTAAAAAAAGAATTGAGTACCCATCAAGAATGAATAAAGCAAAAACGTCTTCGGCATAAAATGATCCAACAAAGGTTGACATGCCGTAAAACCCAACCAATCAACCAATCTAGTCATTTCGTATGGCATCATCATTATCATGTCGCACAATTAGCACGGATATCCATGACAATCTTTCGACAACCTTCTCTATCATTCATTGTCCCAGGGAGGTCCTCTGCGCAGCATCCAGTATTTTCGCAGAGTTGGTCAATTTCACATAAAAAAGGAGAATTTTATTTTTATGGAGAGAATTTTTTATTTATATAATTTAATTAATCATGACAAGAAAACTCGGCGTATAAAATTCGTAGGTATGCTGATGAGACCAATATTAGGTCGAAACAGCTGTACAGTGTTCCTTACGTCGCACATGGTATTCACCGAATTTGCTTGTCATGATTAATTAAATTATATAAAAAAAGGAGAAATCTGAAAACTTATGATGATTATTCTCACGAAATGTACCGCACAGATCCAAGCTGTGCTACTCATGCGCCGAGTTGGAACCTTGTGGTTCATTGGCGTATGCTCTACCGACTCAGCTAAATCAACCCTTGAATTACAATATGTATTTTTTTCTTTCGTTTTTTCTTTTCCTTGTACAAAGAGGAGAAACTTAAAAAGATTATGACTGTTCGTTTTGTATTTAACGATTTGGTTAATCTTTTAAAAAAATCATTGCCACTTTTAAAAACAAAACTCTATCTATTATTTTTCCCACTTTGACATTTAATCTTCTCATTCTAAATCTTTTCTTAATGTGTCCAATTTTTTGTTAAAATTCTTTTTTTCTCCTTCTTCTGTAAGATTCCAAATAATGCGTAGGCGGGCAGCCATTTTTAATACAACCGCCATCTTCCTCTTTCCTTTCTCCTCGCTTCCCACAAAGAAAAAAAAAATGTCCGCGTGGTAACGCAAAGGGAAATAACTCGTACGACACATGTTATCCATCAACACTATTTAAATTGCCTAGGCTATTTCTTTTTTTTGTTGTTGTTGTTGTCAATGCAGCTGCTAAGACGAAATTTGAAAATTGGAAATACAAGCTGATTTTTTTTAAAAGTACAAATAAATAGATAAATAAAATAGATCATATTTGGATAAGTGGGTATTGTAAAATATATTTGTTTTGGTATTTGTCGAAAACAAATAGCAAAACAAAATATTTTACAATACCCACGTATCCAAACATAACAGTATGATCAAAATTTCTGGATGTCAACATCTTTCAATATTCAACGTGTTCTTATTCTGAATTCAATGCACCCCGCCCCCCGAAAAAAAACCCAAAAAACAACTACTCGATATTTGAAATTCTATCTATTGATATATAAAAGGCGTTAGCGTGTATGTATGTCCGGATGAAACTATCAAAAAATAAAACAACGACTCACAGATTAAATATCACCGGTTCCGAGATGGTATTCTGAATGTTCCATTCATTAACTTTTTACAGATACAAGGTGTGTCAAAAAGTACCAAGTTTAAACTGTATTTACACGCTATTTTCTTTCAGTCAAAAGTACTGATACCACAGATAATTTTAAACATCATGTGTATAAATACATCACTGTATCAGATGCCATATTAGCTTTTTGTGCAAAAATTATGGAGATTTAATTTATATTCTAAGATATTTAAAAATTAAAATATACATAGAAATAGCGTTGAAATTCTACTTAAAAAATGTCCAGCATTTGTAAATCTCAAAAGTAGACAAATCAATACAACAGCGTTTTTTGTCCCACCTCTACCTAGGCGATGCTGAGTAGCCATTTCTAGTAGTTATATAAATCATATTAATACTCGTTGTAATAAATAATTGAGAGTTACCTCCCCTGTTTTATGATTATCTCCCCTTTGGAGAACTCTCTGGTGTTTACAAGAGTATATAAGCTCTCAGTAAAGTGTACCAATTATTCTAAGTAGAATAAAGCTTTCCAAGCCTATCAGTGTTATCGTTTGTCATTACACTCGTGTTCCTTAATGATCCGAGGATTAAGTGACAATCAAAGAAATATTTAGACATTCGTTTCGTTGAATGTTATGCCGTCTTAAGTGGATTTACCCAACCCCTCCGCAGGATGTGACACAGGGTCAACTTTTAAGCAGAGAAAAGCTGGTTCGAATTCAGTTTTCCTTCTCCTAGACTGGTTGCCTCACCAAGGCTAAAGAACACAGTCTGTCCCACTATTTACTGATAGTTGGAGCGAGAATAAATAGATTCATGCCTTTCCCAAGATAAACGCAGAGTCAAACGCAAAGAGCCCCCTCGTCTAAGATTTGAACTTGGGTCGCCGATTCTACGGTAATAAGCAAATCAGTTCTGTAGAACTTTCTAGAAGGTCCGTCGTTGTCAGTGATATGGAAATCCGATCTCACTGACAAGTTAAAGCGAAAGTTCTTCCATAGTTGCATCAGTGCTACTGTACGACTGCACTACTTGGACCCAAACAAAGCGCCTGGAGAATAAGCTAGGTGGGAGGTGCACAAGAATGCCGCGTACAATATTAAAAAAGATGTGGAAACAACACCCCATGAGAAAACAGCTGCACGGCCACCTGTTCCATATCACACAAACTATCTGTATGAAACGAACAAGACACGCTAGGTACTGCTGGAGAAGCAAGGATGAACTCATAAGTGACGTTCTTCTATGGAAGTCATCACATGGGCACGCCAGAGTGGGCCGCCCAACAAAGAAGTACATAGATCATTTCTGCCCGGATACTGGATGCTGTACAGAGAACCTCCCTGTAGCAATTAATGATAGGAGCGGCTGGCGGGATATTGTCATTGATATCCGTGCTACTAGCGCAACATGATGATGATGATGATGATGATGATGTTTACCATCCACTCCACATAGGCTGGATGTGACACAAGGCAATTTCTTTGGTGGAGTTTAAGAGGTCTGAATTCAGTTTTCCTTCTCATAGACTGGTTGTCTAACAAAGGTTAAAGAGCCTAGTCAACTCTACTATTTACCCATAAATGCACACCTATCTTAAGGTTTTTAACGCTATGGGAAATTCGAATAGCCTCATCCAGGATTTGAACTCGGGTTGACGAGTCAATTTCCTACGACAATAACCATTACACCACACACCTCCATGACTCGTACTCAACACATTCGTCGCAATTCGAGAAATAGAAATATATTAATATATATTTATATATATATAGGAATATATTTCTATTTCTCGAATGGCGACTAATGTGTTGTGTACGCGAGTGTCAAAGAGATTATAATTGCACATACACACGGGGGTTGTCAGGAGTTATCTTCGGTTGAACCTTGAGCCAGACTCAGCCTCGATCAAAATTCGAACTGAAAAAATTCTCGTGGTCGTGCCTCCCGTGGCACGACGCCCACGCCAAATTTACGACTCCTACACAACCACACCTTTCTTTCCGGTTAGACCACCCGCGTCGTGACCACCGGATCTTTTGTTTGCTTATGATAACCCTAGACTGATCATCACCCACGCACCGGAAACAAGGAGACAAAGACCTCTTCTCAAGTAATATCCAACAATATGAAACATATTTTCATTCTGAAATCGTCGTTTAGCTTGAGATGTTGAAGGCTATCCTTAATTTTTTTTTTACTTTGTTTTAATGAATCCATTTTTTTTTTAGCGGCAGAGATACTTTGTCTGATAAACATCTTTTTCTGGGTTGAGCATATGGTGATAGGTAGGGCTGTTTGATGTCAATATTTAATAAAAGTGTTCAAACATTTAAAGACCATAAAACAACCAAGCACATGGCATAGAAAACAAAACTCTTGATTAAACAAACAAAATTGTATTAACAAAATGTATACAAAAAGGTAGCATTGAATACTGGGCGAGGTTCAGCCAAAAGTTCTTTTTTTAAGGTTCAATGTAAAAATGTAAGATGATATTTCACAATTCACAAAGTGAGAAAGAAAAGGTAAGGTTTTTAGGTCACAATATTCATCAGTCAGGCAATAGTTGTACTGATATTTAGTTTGTCTCTTAAAGCGATAATTATTTAAAGAGAAAGAGATAGATAGATAGTTCGTACCTTCTGCATTAAAAGTTCTTAAAACATGTGACAAGGATTCTCTTAGGCAGGCAAAATCTTTCTGCTTGAAAATGAAAAAGTCTGGGTATTTATAGAATCCTGGTAGGCTCCACGAGGCCCCATTCGGTAATTTTTCTTATTAGGCGGAACGCCTCTGATTGGTTGAATTTTACGAATTTTATTTTAAATTTTATTTTTTCTAGGGTGCGCAATCCCCATGCGCAAACTACTTATTTTTGTCATTCGATCTCTATCCATCGAAGCAAGAACTTCCGGCTCGCCACAAGCAAAAGAGAAAGGCAATGAAAGATGTTCGTTAACGTAAATTTTTAACGTGGGTTATTTAGTGCCAAATCCGTCCCCATAGAATAAATTATAAAATTTATGCTATATTGGTTATTCAGAATGTACTTTTATAAATTGATTTTTTAACATTTTATATTGGTTATTTATCCATTTTGGTCCCTATAGACCGCCCTCGGTGGCGGCAGACTCTCCGTAGAGGACTGCTCATGCTAGAAGTCACCCTGACACAACCCCATGAAGCTAGGAGGTCCAGAAGAAAGCAGCGGCAACAAAGCACCGGCACATCAACATCTTCAGGGACAGCCTTCAACTGCGACATCTGTGGTCGAGAATGTTTTTCAAACATCGGACTTCACAGTAACAGGAGGCGCTGTAACTTCAGGGGCACAAAAACTTTATTATAGTCTTCCGAGACTGAAAGGCCAATAATAATAGGTCCCTATAGAAAAATAGTTATGGTACTGTTTAACCCAAAGCTGGGAAATTATTTATATTTGAAATACTTGGTATCATATAACTGTGTGTAAAAACAAAACAAAAAAAAACCTCTTAAGGAACAACTGCACAAAAATGTAGATAAAAATGTACAATTTACTAAATTCTAGGCATAAAATAACCCAGGATGGTTGATATGCCGTTAAAACCAACCAATAATCTATACATATATAACGGGCAGTTAGTGTGTATGAATATATATCCGGATGAAACTACAAAAATTAAACAATTAACGATAAAGTAAATATAGATACACATTCACTATAATAAGATCTTGCTTTTTGAGCAAAAATAATAAAGATTTGATTTATATTCGTGAATATTCAAATGATAACAGTGTGAATTTTTTTTGCATTTATTATTTCAAATAGTTGACATTAAGATTTATTTTCAAGCAGATGGATCTATGCACGGTCTTTTTTTTATATAGAGGGATTTTAATAGGGCATCCTACGAAGATTCAAACTCACGATTTATTAATAATAGATCTGCGAGATTAACTTTTTTAAAAATCCCCCTCTACCCATTTGTGTTTTTTTTTTATTTTAGGAGAAATCACCTTGCTCACTGAAATGTCATGGAATCAACATGTGTCAATAAAAATAATGTTATGATCTTTACTTGATATCATATAACTGTGTACAAAAAACTCTCTTAAAAACCAACAGCACAAAAAATGTAAATATAAGTGTACAATGAATGCAATACTTAAACACAGTGGTTCTCAACCGGGGTCTATGTGGACCCCCGGGGATCATATTAAAATTTTTGGGACCCAAGCAAGCAAAATGTATTTAACTATAAAATTACTGTTGTAGAGGAGTTAACACCCCTACAAGATGGACTGACCCAGAGCCATATAAGAGTCAACGCAGCAGTGACAGAAGGTCAGGAAAAATATTCGGACGAAATTACTGCGTCAACCCAACCATTTGAACCTCCTCATTTTGTACGTTTTGTCTTGTGATTGTACTACTTGTTGTTCTATGTTAAAAGTGCTGAATAAAATACATATTCACGCACCCTGGTTCTCTGTGTATTCTTTTTCCACCTCAAGGATACAAGAATTACAATGGGATTTTTAAACATCGAATGGCTATGGGAGGGTCCACCAGAGTAAAATAGAGTTAAAAGGTTTCCATGGGTAAAAATAGGTTGAGAACCATTGCTCTAACCTCTAGTCATCAAATAGCCCTTTACAGGTTGACATGCCGTTAAGATCAATCAATCACTCACTCAATCATGATTATATCGTGGAATTTCCTTGAGTTCAACTTGTATTTTTTTATGAATGTAATCTCCTCGCCAAAAATGAATAGAAATTAAAATTTTAAAAAATCATAAATAAAAATAAATAAACAACTCTATATATTAATAATCGTTCCTTAAAAAGTATGACCGTTATCATCTTGCTTCCCCTCT
The DNA here is from genome assembly GCA_023376005.1 of Doryteuthis pealeii. NCBI lineage: Eukaryota > Metazoa > Mollusca > Cephalopoda > Myopsida > Loliginidae > Doryteuthis > Doryteuthis pealeii. The sequence goes on from CM042148.1 coordinate 86,304,845, forward strand.
GGTTAAATGAGACTGTCCAAATAGTCCAAGATAAAATGCAAAAATGTAAATCCTGATTATCTGGTGCTGCTCATCCCGCCGAATTTTTATTTTTATGAGTGTCATCACCCCAGCTAAATAATGAACCATTCTGTTTTTATTTTAAAGAAAGAAAGAGAAGAAAAAGAACATACTACACAGAAAAAATATAATAAGAAAGAAAAGAAAGACAAATATAGAGAGAACGGCTGAGCGCGTCGAATTGATAACGCTAATCTGTTTTATTCGAACATAATGAAAAGATGAAAAGAAGGAAAGAAAGAAAAAAGACTGGGGGAGAGTTAAATCAAGATTTATATATGTTTTACATATTGAAATATTTCGCAATAGCTCTTAAGTAACCATATCAAATTATTATAATAATCAAATTATCATACTGTGGTATATCCACAGGTCCTGCTAGTATATGAATAAAATGTTGAAATTTATCTGAAAAT